>CM063454.1:18097500-18560000 GCA_032191425.1 Lymantria dispar | reverse complement strand
TTTTTAGGCCACCTTGGTTCTATCAAAATGTTCAGTTATGTAAAAAATTATAAGCTCCATATTGTAAAAAAATTAGTGGCCTAACACTATGGTTCTTATGGCTTCATATATCCTCGATATAAGATGGTAAATTGACCCACTATACCATACTTGTGAGACATGTTTGTATAGGGTTTAATTCAAACAACGCTCTACGGGATAGAAATGAACCAATTTTGAGCATTATGATGATACTTTCTTGTAAACCAGTTACCCGCCTTAATTTCTTCCATCGCGTATTTCTAAGCTTGTGAGAAATAGCATCTTGTACGATTGCTGTTTTAATAATAATAATAAATATTTATTTCTCTTCACAAAGGATAACATTTATAGCATAGGTAATATACATTCCAAAATATTGAATTTTGGAGCCTTTGTGAGGGGCTGGTATCCGTAAACCGTAAACCTGTGTGACGGATCACCAGGCTCTCGCCAGCTTACAAAAAGAAAAAAAAAAGAAAAAGGTTTAAACAGAATGATTGGTTGATCATACTAGTCATTAGGCGGATAGCGATTATGTTATTGAAGAGAAAACATGACGAATAATATTACAAATTGTGTAGTATGTGTATATGTGCCCAAAGTAGAAAGTGTGAGTGCGTGACCATAACTGTGTGTCTCTCTGTGTGTGTGTGTGTGTGTGTGTGTCTGTGAGTGTGTTAGTGTGTGATTAACTCGGCGATTTCTTATATTTAGTAAGCCTTTTTTTTGGAGATGAAGATTTAGATAAACTTGAGAAGCAAAACTTTAACGAAATTGATGCTGAAATCCTGTAGCAACAACGCAAATACCTCAAAAAATATGAGCTGATGATATATAATTTTATGTAGAGCGTGTTCTTAAGTAAAAACACGTACATATATATCTATAAGCTTTAAGGGAAAAACTTATTCAAGTATAATATTATCCGCGTAGTGACAGTGTAAAAACATATCATACCCTCTTCTACACGTGTATCGTATAAGACGGCTAAAGGATTCGAATCACTCAGATAACACTACGCAAGAAGGAAAACTCGAAATAAAAGTCTATAATAACCCGTCTGACCAGCGCAGTATAATAAGTCAATTTCTCCCTCATTATGAAGTCGGTTCGAGCCCAGCAGTAGGACGTATGAACATGACCAAGATGATAATAAAATATAAAATTATCTTCTATACATTAGAGCCGGTTATAAGATATATGAAATATGTAATTAAACCATTGAATTGGTCATTTAAAACTAATCGATACCTGTTTGCGAATTAGGTTCGGGCCTTCAGTTGACCTAAAACGTAGCAAAGCTTTGATGAATCTAGTGGATATAAGTGATGAATCTAGTGGTTATATATACATACACACATACATACATATATATAATATGTCGACTAAGACTATTGCAGATAATATCTATGCAAGAGAAAAAAACTTTAAATAAGACTTTTTTTTTTTGGGACTAATCCCACCACACATTCCCACCACTGTAACTCTTGTAAGTCAGGATCCACAATGGTTTCCGTATAAGACACCAAGGTTTGACCCTCGGGAAGTCCCGGGAAACGCTTTCAATTGTCTTGGGACCCGCAAAAAATTTAATTAGAAAAGAAAAACAGGAGGAGTTGGAATGAAAATCTATACCAATAAATAAAATTGGAGTGTCTGTTTGTAATGTCAAAATAATAGGCTTTTTTCATACTCACACGGTTATTTGCACGACACCTATGCCTAAAATAGCAATTAAAAATAATTTGTCTGTCTGTCTGTCTGTTTGTTCCGGGTAATCTTCAAAACGGCTGGACTGATTTCAAAAATGGAAAGCTATAATATCAGGGCGTAAACTAGGCTATATTTTATCCCGGTATTTCCACGGGAACGGGAACTACGCGGGTAAAACGACTATAACCTATAATCGAAGCGAAGCGAGGGCGAATTGCTAGTTTTAAATAAGATTGTACCAAATCGCCTGATCAGGGTATAACAAGTAAAATGCCTTCCTATTGTAGTGAAGGCTCGGCCAACAGTGGGATATAAATTAGCCGAAATAACGATGGGCACGTTTTCATCATTACCACTGAATGAACTCTACCGCTTTGTAAAGCCCTTGGAACAGTTATGCTTACTTTATAATACATATTTGGGTACTCTATATACAATCCAGCATTCTTTTTAATTCAAAATGTGTATAATAATATATTTATCTATCTTATAACTATCGATTGACTCGCATAATATTTTTCACGTGTTTATTTTCTCTTATAGTTGGCATATACGAATTTATCATAGCGATGAATAAATTGAATCGCTTTTAACAAATGTGTGATATTACTTAAACGATACAACAAATTCATTTCCTGAATTGGTTTTCAAGAAGCTAACGAATATTTATTTATTTATTTATTTACAATCAATTATAATACCTTTACTGGACATTTAACCTAATGCGATATTATAAGTAAAAATAATAAAATTAATAACATTTATCCATACTAATATTATAAATGCGGAAGTAAGGATGTTTGTTTGTTTGTTTGTAACGCTTTCACGCTTAAACCACCGAACCGATTTCAAAAATTCTTTCACCAATGGAAAGCTATAATATCAGGGAGAAACATAGGCTATATTTTATCCCGGTATTCCCACAGGAACGGGAACTACGCCGCAGGTAAAGCGATTGAAACCGAAGCGAGGGCGGGTTGCTAGAATATAATAAGACAATAATATTATACAAATAATAAAATATAATATCAAAATATTAATCATAATTTAATATTATATTTTATCAAATAATATTTAACTAAATAATAAATTAAAAGATGTAATACAATATGACAATAATATAAAATAATTAATAAAATTAAAATTGACACGCGTGGCGACGGGTTAAGAATACATCTGTCGTCACCTCTTACTTGCCCGTGGGAGTCGTAAAAATCGGCTGAGGGTTCACCAAGAGAGTGGGCAGCAGCTCTCTCCTGGAAATGTAAATCATCTAAACTGTGATCGCCAATCCGCCTGCCAAGCATGGCGATTACGGCAATATCCCCTTTAAAAAGTGGCGTACAAAAAAAAAATGGCCCCCAGTCATGGCGGCTCCGGTACCCTACGAGCTCATTTTGGTGGCGGGCCCAGTAGTGGTGGAGCGGGGGATGCGAGGAATTTCCGGCACTGATCCGGCTACCAACCAAAACGACCCTTGGCCCTGGTAACACACAACATTCAGACACTCCGGACTGACGAGAGGGTCATCGAGCTGGAAGAGGAATTGAGCAAAATCCGCTGGAACATTGTAGGATTATCAGAAGTGTGAAGAGAGGGCGAGGGCACGATAATGCTCCAGTCTAGAAACTTGCTCTTCTACCGGGAGGGCGATCACCCATCCCAAGGTGGTATAGGGTTTATCGTTCGCAAGTCTCTCGTAGACAGCGTGAAGAGGATCGAGTATGCCGACAAGGGTAGCCTACCTTATACTCAGAATTACCAAGAGGTATTCGTTGAAGGTTATACAGGTATACGCACCGACCTCGGCATACTCCGACGACGAGGTGGAAGCATTTTACGAGGACATCTCGAAAGCCATGCACGCGTCCAAAACCCACTTCAGTTATGGGAGACTTTAACGCGAAACTGGGCAAAGGGAGCGATGATGAGTTGAGAGTAGGGAAACATGGATATGGACAGAGAAACCAGAGGGGCCAGAAACTGGCTGATTTTCTGGAGAAGGAAAGCCTCTTCATGATGAATTCCTTCTTCAGGAAGCAGCCACAAAGGAAGTGGACCTGGGTTAGCCCCGATGGTTCAACAAAAAACGAGATAGACTTCATCTTGTAAGACAAACGACAGATATTCAATGATGTCTCAGTGATCAGCAGGATAAAAACTGGGAGTGATCACCGGATGGTACGAGGCACATTGAATATCCATACAAAAGTTGGGCGGTCACGCTTGATGAAGTCTACACTCCGACCTACATCTGTCCAATACCAGAACCTCGAAAGCTTTCAACTCACAACTACACAATCGCTTCCAATGTCTGGACGAGTGCGAATCTCCGAACGATATGAACAACAGGTTCGTGGAAACTGTCCACGCGGTTGGATCGAAATTTTCAAGGCTCACCGCGTTAATAGACCTAAAAAACTTTCTGACCAGACTCTCGAGCTCATGGAGAGGAGAAAAGAAATGACGGTGCAGTCTTCAGCCGACTGGTCCGAACGTAGGCAGCTGTATAGGCAGATCTCCAGGTCTGTGCGTCGCGATATTCACTGATTTAATGCGCTCCGTATTAAAGAAGCGATAGAGTGGAATCGTGACTCGAAAGTGTTCGCACAAGATCTGTCTATTGGGCAAAGCCAAATGACAAAGCTGAAGACCGATAACGGCACTGTCATTTCATCCCAAAGTGAGATCTTGGGAGAGGTCGAAATGTTCTATGGACAGTTATATAAATCGACCTGAAATCCTGTTGTCGGTTTGGTCCAAGATCCCAGATCCAAGCTAACTCGGCACTATACCGAAGAAATCCCGGACATCAGCTTGTACGAGATCAGAATAGCTCTCAAACAACTACGTAACGGTAAGGCACCGGGAGATGACGGAATTACGGCAGAGCTTTTGAAGGCAGGCGGCAAACCGGTCTTAAAAGCCCTTCAAAAGCTGTTAAATCCGTTATCCTCGGGGGCGACGTTCCAGAGTCGTGGAGCAGGAGTGTGGTGGTGCTGTTCTTCAAGAAGGGTGACAAAGCTCTTCTAAAGAACTACAGACCCATCTCACTCCTGAGCCACGTTTACAAGTTGTTTTCGAGGGTCATTACCCATAAAATCACGTGCAAGCTCTATGACTTCCAGCCGCCCGAACAAGCCAGCTTTCAAAAAGGCTATGGTACCACATACCATATCCTCACGCTTAGGCAGATAATATAAAAGACCGAGAAGTATAATCGGCCCCTATGTTTAGCGTTTGTGGACTATGAGAAAGCCTTTTATTCAGTCGAAAATTGGGCGGTCCCTTCAGCGGTGCCAAATCGACCATCGTTATATCGAAGTGTTGAAGTGTTTGTATAGGAACGCCACAATGTCAGTCCGTATCCGGGATAAGAGTACAAAACCGATCCAGTTGCAGAAAGGCGTGAGACAGGGAGACGTCATCTCTCCGAAACTGTTTACCACTGTACTGGAAGATGTCTTCAAGCTCTTAGACTGAACTGGACTCGGCGTCAACATCAACGGCGAATACATCACTCACCTTCGATTTACAGACGATATCATCGTTATGGCAGAATCCATGGAGGACCTTGGCACCATGCTCAACGATCTCAGCAGGGTATCCCAACTAGTGGGTTAAGAATGAACATAGACAAGACGAAAGTCATGTCAAATGCCCATGTCATTCCTGTACCGGTCCTAGTTGGCAATGCGATTCTTGAAGTTGTCGATCACTATGTTTACCTAGGACAAACAGTCCAGTTAGGTAGATCAAATTTCGAGAAAAAGATCAGCCGACGAATCCAACTAGGTTGGGCAGCGATCGGGAAACATAAGAAGATCATCTTGTCCAACATACCTTAGTGTCTGAAAACACAGGTCTACGACCAGTGTGTTTTACCAGTGATGACTTACGGCACAGAAACGTGGTCCCTAAATGTAGGCCTCATAACAAGGCTCAAAGTCGCTCAGCGTGCTATGGAACGGGCTATGCTCGGGATTTCTCTGCGAGATAGAATCCGAAATACGGAAATCCGTAGAAGAACGAGTGTAACCGACATAGCACGAAGAATTAGCACGCTGAAGTGGCAATGGGCAGGCCACATCGCTCGACGAACCGATAACCGCTAGGGATGAAAGCTTCTCGAGTGGCGACCACGTATTGGACGACGCAGTGTAGGACGCCCCCCCCATTAGGTGGACCGATGACCCGGTGAAAGTTGCTGGGTGTCGTTGGATGCAGGCGGCACAGGACCGCACTTTGTGGCGTAATATGAGGGAGTCCTACGTCCAGCAGTGGACGGCGATAGGCTGAAATGATGAATAAAATATAATATCAAAACATTAATTATAATTTAATATTAAGTTTTACTAACTATAAGCCACGCACTTATATACAACGTCTGAGAATTCTCGCAACCTGCAGTTGTAAATGTCCGCGGAATAATGGACTGTAGTTATTAGTCTGATAGCACGTGTCAGTGGGGCGTAATGGAGCATATTAGTTCTGGCCGTTGGCAAGCTTAAAGCAAGCGGCCGGCGCCGTATGCCCATGCGACCTGCTGCTGCGCACAGGTGTAGCATTGCCAGTATAGCAGAGTGATGTAGTTGGCCGCCAAGGACACGCCACACGTAGCGGGCCAGCGACACATCGCGCCGCACACTCAACTGGTCATAGCCAACCAATACCCAACACAAACAGGCTTGGATACATAAGTGGATAAAACGGATATTCTCCGTACTGTTTCATATATGAAAAACGAGTGAATTTATTCTGATTTTTTTCTAGCATTAGACTATATTTAGACTCGTAAGGATTCTAGGTCTCTAGGTGACTGCGTACGAAAGCGTTATATAAAATTTTGATGATCGAAATATTATTAAAATCTTTACAAATTCTCAAAATTAAACCTAATTTTCGAAATGCTTTACTACAAATTTTGCTAATGTATTTACGAAACCTTAATTCAGGCACTATTTCAACGCCTAAGTCTCGTATATAACTTAAACTTAGCTTCACTATCAATTTTATAAGTGTATTGTTGTGAATTTTTTGCTCGGCTGTATCTCATTATTCCACATTTAGAGGTATTAAAATACAGTTTATTTTCAATGCTCCATGGCACTATGCGGTTAATATCCTCCTGCAATCGCTTCGCATCCAAGGCATCCTTTATAGATAAATATACCTTCAAATCATCCGCAAAGAGAAGACAATCTGCATGCTGCATGACTGCTGGTAGGTCATTAACCATTAGAATAAATTCTAAAGGCCCCAAATTTGAACCCTGGGTAATACCTGAAAATGTATAATATTGCCAAGATTTGTAAGCAGCGTATTCAACGTATTGTTGGCGTTCGCAACATGAGGCGCACATTGTGGCGCAACATGAGGGAGGCCTACGTCCAGCAGTGGACGGCAATAGGCTGAAATGATGATGATGATGATGGCGTTCGCTAAGGTATCTTGCAAAAAAATATTGTCACGTGACAACTAATCATGTAGGAAATTTTAATTATATATATCAAAATTAATTACCGTCAGAACAGACGTGCAACCCAAGTTTCACAAAGCGGTCCACGCATTGAATTTATAAATTAATTAAATGTCAACAACTAAGAGCTGTCAATATTTAAATTGGGAAACTCTATAATAATAACTTGTACGTACAAGTTTCGTATCGATTTTATTCGAATGATATATAAAAATAGGCCGGGATCCACCGTACATTTTTTTATTTGATTACTAACAAGCTAATTTTTCGTGAGTAGCTGTATCTTGATGAGACGCCCAACAATATCTGTACGAAAACTCTCAATTGTGGTAGGTTTCGGAGGTAGGAGGGATAGAATATGTCCATTTAGTGGTTCTCAAAAATTTATTACTAACGGGGTGATTTTTGGTATTTCTCAAGATAATTATCTAAATTATCTAAAAAAATATTTGTCCTACAAAATCTATGGTTACATCACAGAGTGCCCTGCTTCCAATATGTATCGATAACGAGGTCATCAAAAGTAATTACTAACAAGCTGATTTTTCTTTTCTTACTTATTTAATATTTATATAAATTAACAGTCATATTGTCCTACAAATTGCGTGGTACGTTATCCCGTTCCTACGCTCAGAAATTGTTAATACCACAATACCATTTGTCTACTATTGTTAGCATTGAGGTCATTTATTTCATTTATCATTTTAATTCAATAAATACTAAAAAACTTCTTAACGTTTATTTTTTTTGTCGCGGCAACAGCAAATTATTGTAGGAATGGAGGAAATCAATCAACTGACGGCTACGCCTCAAAGCGGATGCGGTTGATGCTAAGCGTTTAACTCATTATTTGGCAGCGATACAACTAGATCAATGTGCCAAAATATTTCGTGGACTTTCATGATTTAATCCTTTTTCTTTATCTTAAACATTTTATATTTTCTATTGTTGGGTTCCTTGTTCCTTGATAGTTTGACATACCCTTTTCTTCTAATTTCCCGTCTTGACATTATTTTTAATGATTATTTTGTATTTCATAATAATTTTACATTGCAAGAAAGTCGATTGAAAGAGGTCGAATTAAAACATGAATTAAATAAAACCGGCTAAGTGCGAATCGGAGTCGCGCACGAAGGGTCCGTACTCATTATCTTTAAAAAAGGCAAAAACATCGCGTTTGTTGTATGGGAGGCCCCGTTAAATATTAATTTTATTTTGTTTTTAGTATTTGTTGTTATAGCGGCAACAGAAATACATAATTGGAAAAAAAAATCAACTGCCTAGCTATCGCGGTTCTTGATATACAGCCTAATGACAGACAGCCGGACGAACAGACAGCGAAGTCTTAGTAATAGGGTCCTGTTTTTACCCTTTGGGTACGGAACTCTAAAAATGAAGCAAATTTCATCGTTGTAAGGTCGAGTTAAATCATAAATTAAAAAATAAAACAAATAGAATTATTACTATATTAACAGTAATTAGAATAAATATTCAAACGACAGACCGATTAAAAAACGACAGACTTATGAATTGCACCCGGTGATGTATCAACTTTCTCTTATAGGTAAATAAGTCGATGGGAGGGTACCCCAAGTAGGGGGTATTCCGTCGGGCCGTCCACTGATGACAAGTTACCCTGCTCCGGTGGTCGGCCCAACGACGAAGGCGACATGCATCGTGGACAAGGACATTGAATAATACCACGAAAAATGTATAATACTAAATTAATAATGAAATGATTCAATTCATTAGAGTTATTCCTTACTTTCAGCCGTGATGGCTTCCCGCAAGGTGCTGGGTTAATAAATGGGTTTCTAATTTTTTTTTTTGTAATAATGGCAAGATCATATTTAAGTTTTATAACAAAACTATTTTTCTATTTATGTTTCGCAATAATTCAAAAGTTATATCAAAATAAAAATACTTTTTTGAATCCAGTGACGAAAACACGCCGATAGCTCCCAACAAATCCAAACGCGTGTGACGTCATAATGTTAGTTTTCACTTATTGCAATTTATACAGAGATAATAAGTACAATGTTTTGATCTATTTAATTCTGCTGTCATTGTTGAATAATGAAATATAAGTAACAACAAATCGTTTTTTGGCAGTAAATTACCAATATTATTGTCAACTCACGGGTAATAGCTGTAAACACTGTACTGTTATAAAATAGCTTTAACATTATGACGACACAACTGTGCTAACCAGTCTTAGCGCGTTCATTGTCACGTGATTTTTATTCAAATTTTGATAATTTTTAATTGTTTATAATTAATTGAAAAGTGTTTTTTAAAGTTTTCCGCATTAAATATCTATATTAATAAAGTTTAAAAATAAGTAGAATTTTTTTTTTTTCAAAAGCCCAATTAGTATCGAAAAAAAACTGGTACAAAGGTGTAAAGCCAAAAATTTTAATACACATTCTCACGTGAATATTTATGTGAAAACTAACCCTTAACGCTTAAAATGGGGTTAAAAACTTCATCCCGCTGTAACTTAATAACTCTCCATAGCAGGGTCAGGTGCCGGTTAAAATGCGTTAAAATTAATAAAATCTTAATACCTAGATTTATTATTCTATTTTTTTTTTTTATTATTACTGATAACCTTTGGATGTTACGCGTTTTATTGTCATATAAATATATGTATATTTTTATAGTAATTCTAGTGTTAGATGGCAATACATTTTGAAACAAATCAAGCCAACAAAAGTTAAGTCAATAGAGGACTTATTAAGTCGGGGGTAAGGTGTTCAAGCTACCTGCGGCTAACAACTAAACATACAAAAAAAAAGGACGCAAGTCTAATATTGTCTTCCTATATCCCCTAAGACTTTGGGTCGCCAAACCCATCTCGCAATTGATCCACTCTAAAAATGTAGATACGTTTCAGAGTAGGGTACGTGGCTCCATGACAACTTGCTATCGGGCACGTACAAACTATGGCCTCTCAAAAAAGGAAGATGCCATATCCCGCCAACAAAAAAGGGCTGTAATAGATCATAAAAATAAATGTGCAGAAAATTCAATTGTCGTGTATAAATTTGGCGATCAAAATACGATAGAATATAATGGCTGCCATTGTGGCTATTTATGCAAAATAAACAATTCGATAACGTAACATTAAAGTCGCAATACTGGTCTACCGTATTTCAAAATATCTAACAGGCGGAAAATGTTCCAGGAAATTACCTACCATTCGGAGCCCTTCCCTTTACAATATACGAATACACGGGTTGTTGAAAATACATTCGATAAGAAGATGTCAAAGCTGTGATGAATTACGTTTGCGAAAATATAAAACTAGTCCAACTCATATCTATTAGAAAAAGAAATATAACTGAGTCCAAATGTCTAGAGGTTAGACATAGTAAGGTCTTCTAATAAATATTATTACTAGATAATAAAACCTCGGTCTTATCAACATAGACAGTGAAATATAGAAATGATATAATAATATACTCTATCTATAAAAGTCAGTTGCTTTCTTTTGTCGTAAAACTTTCTTTTACGTTGAGCCGAAGCTATTTTTTTCTAAATAGATAATAAATAAGTATGCTGGTAGTGTTTACCTCTCTGTTAAATTTCCTTTAGTTATCGTGCTACACTTCAGTTTTCTTATTTTTATATGTTACTAAATATTCATCATCTTTTCAGCTCATATCTATCCCTCTGTTGGGTTGAAGCCTCCACCACAGTAGAAGGGATCTTGACCCTTTTCTTTTTAATCCTTCTCCATCGACATTGGGCCAACCACTGGTACGTATTCTTTGAAATCCGTGGTCGTCGTCAACGGGTTATTGCCTTACCCTTCGGGTATTGTCCCATTCGACGCCCCGGCAACAAGATAGTGTTGTCGGAGCATTGCCCTCACGCAGTCGACCTCTTTAAAGAAATTGAGCAATTGGTATAGTAATACCAACCACACTAGTCAGACAAGTTGATATAGGGTTTTATTTCAAAGTTTCCTTATCTTGAATAAATGTTATATGCATATTTAATCGCTTAGTCGTCTTTTACGATACCCACTCTTGAGAGAGGGGGTGGTGAAATGTATTCTTACTCCGTCACCACATGGCAAAGGTTACCAATACCAATTTTATTTTAAAAGAATTTCACTATAGGCAATTACATATTCTTTTGAAAGTTTTCTTCTTTCTATTCCGCATTATAGTCAAACAGTACATGGACAAACATCTCCTTGCCAAAAAAATGGTATAGAGCCTATGTAGAACGACTGTAAGTACATTTTTGACAGTATCTCATAAAAATATATATATATATTATTTTTCTGTATATTTACTTTTTAAATCTATACCAATAAATAAAATTGGAGTGTCTGTTTGTAATGTTAAAATAATAGGCTTTTTTCATGCTCACATGGTTATTTGCACGACACCTATGCCTAAAATAGCGATTAAAAAATTTTTGTCTGTCTGTTTGTTCCAGGTAATCTTCAAAACGGCTGGACCGATTTCAAAAATTCTTTCACCAATGGAAAGCTATAGTATCAGGGCGTAAACTAGGCTATATTTTATTCTGGTATTCCCACGGGAATGGCAACTACGCGGGTAAAACGACTAAAACCGAAGCGAAGCGAGGGTGGGTTGCTAGTATTCCAATAAAAGACGAAAAGAATACATTAATTGTGGCAAAAACGTACTAATTAATAAAGACACGATATTATTAGAATTTCCACAGTCCAACCCTAAATCAGCCTTATGCAAGCAATACAAAGTTTAATATCTCCCACATTTATAATATATTTCATTTGAAAACAGATTTCTTCGTCTTCAATATACTATACCAATAAATAAAATGGAGTGTCTGTTTGTAATGTCAAAATAATGGGCTTTTTTCATGCTCACACGGTTATTTGCAATATAGGTTTGTCTAAAATACACTTTATATTTTTTTGTCTGTCTGTCTGTTTGTTCCGGGTAATCTTCAAAAGGGCTGGATCGATTTCAAAAATTCTTTCACCAATGGAAAACTCTAATATCAGAAAGTAACATAGGCTATATTTTATCCCGGTATTCCCACGGAAACGGGAACTACGCAGGAAAGATGACTGAAACCGAAACGAAGCGAGGGCGGGTTGCTAGTCTTCAATATATTTCATTCGGCTCGAACCTCCTCCACAATAGGAGGGTAATTGACCTACTATATCACGTGGGTCAGACGTGTTGGTATAGGGTTTCATTGCAAGTTTTTCTTCTCTTGTATAGATGTTTTATGCAAATTTAATCTGTCAGTCGTCTTTTACGACACCTGCGGGTAAGAGTGTAGTGAATTGTATTGTTACTCTGTCACGACACAGAAATATATTTGCGTTAGTCCAAATTGGAAGTTAAATTACTAATACCAGTATGATGCAGTCCAACCAGTTATAATTATACAAGCGGCATACGATCGCGAGTTGTCTATTGCAGCAGTCACTGAAGATGACGCTGGCAGAAGAGTGATAACAGATTTATATTATAGGGAACTTCGTATCATGAACAACACCATAACCCATCATACACAAACACGCTCAGAAAGTTGGGCCTGCGGCTCTCTCCCTCGTCGAACGAAGTTCTGCGAGGGTGTGGTAGTACCGTGAACGGACCGGGTCGCGGCTGTAGACGGACGACTGTCGACAGTTTGCTTCTACCACATAAAGTTGTAAGGTGAATAAAATCTTTTTTAATAAATTTTTATAACTATTTATTAATTCCCTATTATTGATCATATTTTATATTGCTAATAATAGCATATATGTCAAATCCTTATACAATACCAAAAACAGGTTACTCATATAAAACAGTCAAGTATACTCGCCATCCATCAGGCTCTCAAGAACGCGAAGGCTTACTTTCCTCATGAATATTTATGACTATATTTATTTCGCAAACTAGAGTAACTGAGAAACAATATATTATTATATTTTTGCAGGATTTGTTTAAGCTTTGAGGCAATACTCGCTTTAATCATATGACTATAAGAGCTCTGTAATAACAATGTAATCTATTACATAAATCTAACAGAAACTAAATAAGGTTATACTTATAGCCACATCATAACTAAGCTAGGTGAATTTGTGTTATAAGGGCGTTACAATTTTATTAAAATGTTTTAATAATAAAGGTAAAGAAATATTTTCTTAATATTTACGCGAATTTTACACGTTATAAATAAAACTATTTTCACGAATTTTATCGCGTTTGTATTTGAGTTTTGGCTGCTCCAGATTTCAAACACTTTTCAGCCTTCATAATCGCATGAGGATTAAGATGTCTCACGTCCAATAAGTCATCTTTATTACTTAGATTTACAACTACCCGCTACAGAATTAGATATTATTTCTTTTTACAACTATGTATATAAATATATAAGCTACTTTTAGTTATTTGATCTATAAATAATAACTGGTTATTCATTTAACAACTACGTAACCATAATAACTTACATTGATTAGGATTCATGTTTGTTAGTCTCTTCAGAAACTATACGGTAATCCTAACTTAAGTTTGTTGTGCTGAAAGCACAAAGCCTTAACTATTTAAGTGATTGTCTTAAAATGTTACATTCTGCAGTAAAGCAAAAAGCTTCGGATATAGCTACTGATCTAAATGTAATTACTATCTAATCCATTGGTAAAGGAAAAGAATACAGTTGTCGCTATCCCCTTACCATTTATTTGTGGGAGTTGTAAGAATCGGCAAAGTGATCACCCACCGCGTCACGTAGTATTTCTACATAAGAAGCCTACGCCTTTTTTTCGTCGCGGTCGGTGCGCTCCTCGCACCACTCCGTCCGGGGCGACAGAGGGGCGTAAGCACGCACACCCACAACCCACCCACGATGCACGTCGCCTTCGTCGTTGGGCCGATCACCGGAGCAGGGTTACTAGTCATCAGTGGTCGGCCCGACGGAATACCCCCTATTTGGGGTACCCTCCCATCGACCGACGTCCCCCCCTCGGGGAGGACGTCGGTCTTTCCTCACGCGGTCGGCCTATCAGCGGGTGACGGACTAATTCCCCGATCACGTCAACCGCGGCCTCGGCTAGGGCGGCATGAAGCGCAAGTACTCGTGCCTACGCCGCCCCAGTCGCCGGCGGCGGATCGCTTCATCGAGGCTGCGCTCCTCGCGCAGGCGATCCGCCGCCTCCTTCTGCGAGATCACTGCCTCGCAGAAGGTCGGCAGCGTCAGGTTAGCACCGATAATCGCGCGCTCGCCCACCCACGCGGCACACACCTCGAGCGTGTGCTGAGCCGTGTCCTCGTCGCAATTGCAGTGGTGGCAGGACGGTGTGCTCTCCCTCCTGACAATCTTGAACTGTGCCCCGTCAGCACCTGCACCAATGTGAAAAAGCACCCCATGTGTCCGCTCCAACCACTCCATCAGCACCGACCGGAAGGCCTCGACGGTCCTGACACCGTACCGAGGACTCTACCGCCGGACTGCCCAACGGGCAATGACTTCTCGGTCATAGTGGTTTGTTTCAAGTTTTTCATTTCTTGCTATGGTGTGTACCTGTATTCCTCAGTAGTATTTTACGATAATTTCAACAGACATGGCAATGGTATTTGTGATTTTGTGTGAAGTGATAATTTAAACTTGCTTTTTACTTATAATAACATTGAGCTCGGTGAGCAAGTTCCTTGAAAATGTTCTCCCAGCTATATATTATAATCATCATTATATCATAGACGGCCCACTGCTGTACTCAGGCCTACTTCACTATGGGAAGGAAATTTACCTATTAAACCACGCTGGTCACACATGTTAGCATAGAGTTTTATGTAGAATTTTCCTTCTCCCTTGCATAGATGTTATTCGCATATTATAGATGATCCTTTAGTCATCTTTTACGATACCCACAGGCAAGATAGGGGAGTGGTGAATTGTATTCTTATTTCGTCACCACATGTAAACACAAATAAACAGCAATTATTTTTCAAAACAATCATCCCAATATAACATTATAACTAAGATGAAATTAAGTATGCATGAAGCTGAAAGTATCCATATCAATGTAGTGTCAATCTGAAAGCGTAAACTGAAAGATTCTGCCATAGTTTATATAATCATAGATTTCTTCTACAAACATTTTCGGCTGTACAACAGACTACTTTCTCAGAGAGTGTTCACATACTATAAGCAAAAGAAAAATATTAACAAAAGAAGGACGCTTTGTTACGAGATCTATCTTTATTTTGACCAACTTCTTTGATCAATAATGACAAATTGAATTTTATCAAGGGTCCCCTGTCAGGAAGTTTGACAGTTTTGCCCCTAAGTTTTATTTTAATCAAACTTACTAACGAGTACAGATTAGTTCATGTTATTAAATACATTATTTATTAAATAAATATAAGGTAATTTTAGCTGGAATTTGACCCGGCAATAAGTTTTATGTAACACTTACATATTTTGTTATTGCGATGTATTATATATAACATTATTTCTGATGTTCATGCAAATATACAACTATTAATAAAACTATATTGACGGATTTTATAGCGCTTGTATTTGATTCTCGATTGCCCGACGTTTCGAACCCTTTTCAGCATTTATGGTCATAGAAGAACTAAGATGTCTCACGTTCATAAAGTCATTATTACAGAGATTTTAATGTAGCCCCCAAAGAATTAGTTATAAATTTTGACTCGTATTTTGATACAATGGGCATAACATTAAGTATGAGATTTTGGTGGGGATAATATCGATCTAACTAGTTTTCATTTGTCGTTTTTCCTCCAGTTCCTCAAGAAAACAGAAAAACTGTTTCCTTAAATTCAGTTTTGTCTTTTCTTAATTTTCCTTTTTTTGAAAAACAATATTCTCTTATAAAACTATTATTATCTGAATACATTTTTTCTAAAAATACTATTTACGAAAAATATACCAGGTACTATCTATCTCAGCAGTTGTCTATATATATATATATATATATATATATATATATATATATATATATATATATATAACAAATACTTATTCCTCAATTTTATACGTTATGCTAACATTAACGTTAACGCTAACAGTATATCTATAATTATACTGTTTTTTTTTTTTGTGGGTGGGCTGCGGTCGGCGCGCCTCCGCACCACTCCGTCCGGGGCGACAGAGGAGCTTAAGCACGCAACTCCCGCAACCCACCCGAAAACCACGTCGCCTTCGTCGTTGGGCCGACCACCGGAGCAGGGTTACTTGACATCAGTTTAGGAGTGGTAGGACCACACTGTCGACAGTTATCTGTCTACAGCCGCGGGCCGGTCCGTCCGGGGCAGTACCATGCTCTCGCAGAAAATCGACGTCTGAGTAGTAGCAATTTGTTACTGCGCTTCGTTCGGTGAGCGAGAGAGCCGGAAGCCCAACTTTCTGAGGGTGATTGCGTGTGGAGGGTTTTGGTGGTGTCCTTGGTATCACCGAGCCTCAATGCACGCATTCACACTCCCATCTCTTTCTTCGCGGTAAGCAACGGCCTTGTAAAGTTCCATGAGCGGCAGCAACACTTACCATCAGGTGTACTGTTTGCTCGTTTGCCACCGTTTGCAATAAAAAAAAAAAAAATCAGAGGTCGGCCCGACGGAATACCCCCTACTTGGGGTACCCTCATATCGACCGACGTCCCCCCCTCGGGGAGGACGTCGGTCTTTCCTCACGCGGTCAGCCTCTCAGCGGGTGACGGACTAATCCCCGGTCACACCTATAATTATACTGTGCCTGTAGATGTAAAAAGTTTTAATTTAGAAATTTTTATTTAAAATCAAGCAATTAATTTGAGTGCCCAAAAACAATAACTATTTGCTCATAGTTTTAAGTTTTCACTTGTATAACCACTATTGGCAGGTGTTCATGCATACTAAATTCATGAAAGTCATCATAGATATGGTCACGAGCGTATTAACGGTAACAGTACATATATCTGTAGCTATGTCAATGCCACTATATCTGCGCCAAGAGATGGCAAAACCAGATAAATGTTAAAAGATTAAATTTATCATTATAGATTTAAGATCAAAACCATACTATAAACGATACTGGCACTTATCGATCTTTGCAATACCCTGGTGCCCCCGGGTACAGCTAGGTGGTACCAGTTGCATTATAAAAAAACTACTAGTTCCTAACATTAGCGCGCGTAAATATGCAAATGAGCTCTTCAGTTTCGTAATAATTTTTTTTTTTTTTTTTTTTTTTTATATATTCACGCCTTTTTCCCATAGGGGTAGGCAGAGTCCACTGCCCTCCACCTGCTACGATCTTTGACATATTCAGCGTAGCAGAGCGGTTCTCTGTGGGCCACTTTTCGCCCCCAACGGAAACGAGACGTGACGTGTCGCGAACCACATCGCCGCCATTCGTACAGTTTTTTTTTTTTTTAAATTTTTGAAACTCATTGCGTTTCCGCGAGAAATACATACACATATAATTAACGGACACAAATTACATCCAGACTCAGAACAACAATTTGTGGATCGCACAAAGTGTTGTCCTGCGTGGGATTCGAACCCCCGACACTGGCGCTGTAGGTCACTAGCATTAACCACTACGCCATCTGTGCAGTCGTAATAATAATATGAGTATATTAAATTATCCTCAGAAATTGCCTGAAAACTCAAAATAAAACCCTATTTCAACACAGACTTGGTCAGTAGATTTAACTCTTATAACTAAGTAGTATCTTAGCCAATGGATTGCTTCTATAGATCTCGAAATATACAAATGTATGTACGCAAGTTGCATGTCTAGCGAAATACAATAATTTATATATTTTTTTTCAAAAACAGCTCTATAATAATATGATATTGTGAATAATATAAAGTTAAGCAAGCCATTAATTCAATGCTGTCGCAAATATATTAAACTGGTAGATAGTTAATAAACAATCTTGCCATAAGAAATTATTACGGGAAAAGGGAAAAGAAGTGTGATAAAAAACAAAAGGCCAGTACTACGAACATCCCATCGCCGTCAAAAGTTCTTCAATATATCGTGTCAGTAATATCATAATATCTGTGCTGTCCTCTTTCAAGTTTCACAATATTTTACGCCAGCTTCTATAAACGACGAATGCCTTGGAGGCCGCGAACAAAAATATGGAGAGCAATAAAAATGTCAAGTCAGGTCATCAGAATGGAAAGCCGAAGGCGTTTTTCGCCAGATGTGGCACTGAACCAATGAAAAAGTGTTTTCTTTCGTGGCTCACATCGGCGATATATCAAGATGCGCCGTCCGTGCGCGAGGCGAGGTGAGGAAACCTACGCAACTGTAATAATGGCCGCCGTTATGTTTGCTGACGGGACAAATTCTGAATTGAGCACCTGCTCGTGCTGACATCAGAAATGTGTATTCACGATAAATACATATCACGGATTTATTCACGACTTATATAATAAAAATGTCGCTCTTTTCACATGAATATAGTAGCGATAAATATTTCAGCTGAATCAACTTATTGTATTTGAGCTTGTAACATTATTAGAATATAAGGAAACAGGTCGCTTCCTATCGTATAGGTATATCCGTACACAGTTTTTTAAAGAGGCAAGCTGATGGAGAATACAATGAGTTTTGAACAGTGTTCATGTCGGAAGTAACATTACACTGAACATTAGCCTCGGCGATAAGGCGTCGACACAAATTGGAACGGGCACGCGAACATTGCAATCGCATTAGAAGAAAATAACCACAAATTGTAGGGACACGATTATTGCGACACCTAAGGTCTCTATTGACTGCTAAGTATCTTGATAGTGCCTAACTTAAAGGTTATTTTTAAGCAAATATACTTTGATTTTAGCATATTGTGTTGATATCTGTATAGTGCTGAAATAGATTTTATAACCATCTTCCGCATAAAAACAAGCTAAGAATACAAAATATTGCTAACATTAACTTGTCCCTGTAGTGACGGAGTAAAAATATAAAACACCATCCCCTATCTTACCCACGGGTATCGTAAAAGACGGTAAGTAACAAGCGGCGATTATTATTATAACTGTGAAAATGAGTTTTTATTCCTTTGTATTTAATAATAATAACAATTATTTAAATACAAAGGAATTATATTATTATTCGGGCTCACCCCGCTTGGGTTGGCGAAAGAGAACTGGCATAGACCAGTAGTACTAAGCACCATGGATCGCGAGAACGTATGGCAGAGCAAGAAGCTGCATGGCAGGTTCTATGGAGCCCTACATGCCCCGGAAGTAGACCTTTCAGCCTCTGTGACCTGGTTATCATTCGGTTATCTTTTCGGAGAAACCGAAGGTTTTGTCTGTGCAATTGCTGACGAAGTTATTAAGACGAATAACTACCGGAAATATATCCTGAGGGATGGCACGGCTGATATTTGTCGGGCGTGCCACCAACCAGGCGAGTCCCTCAGACATATCGTTTCCAGCTGTTCACGTCTTGCTAACGGCGAGTACTTGCATAGACATAACCAGGTAGCCAGGATCATCCACCAGCAACTTGCTCTGCTGTACAAACTTGCGAGCGTAGAGGTGCCGTACTACAATCATGTACCAGAGCCGGTTCTCGAAAACGGCCGTGTCACATTGTACTGGGACCGATTTATTATCACTGATAGGACTATTGTGGCCAATAAGCCAGACATCGTGGTGATAGATCGGCTAGAGCGCCGTGCAATGATTGTTGATGTCACTATTCCGCATGGCGGGAATCTCGTTAAGGCTGAGAAAGATAAACAAATAAAATATCAAGACTTAGCTCACAAGATTGTCGACATGTGGGATGTGGACACGGGAATCGTTGTACCGATAGTCATTTCGACCAATGGGATAATAGCCAAGAGCCTCGATCAACACCTAAAGAGGCTCGTGTTAGGTAGTTGTATTGCGGGTCTGATACAGAAGGCGGTATACTGGACACGGCGCGCATCGTGAGGAAGTTCCTCTCTTTGTAGCCCTAACCACCGGCGGCTTGGTCCTTGTATTCGCTGCTGGTGGGTCAATACGCTTTTTATATTTTTAAATATTTTATATCATATTTAAAAACGTATTAGGTAGTTTTTAAGTTGAATAAATGTAATAATAATAATATATTTATTCATTAATCATATTAAATTTCTATTATTTACAATATATTCTCAATAAACCTTTTCTGAGTGGTAACGGAGTAAGAATGCAATTCATCACCCATTGATGTGGATATCGTAAAAGACAACAAGGAGATTTAATATGCATGTAACATTTATGCAGGAGAAGGAACATTCGAAATAAAACCTTATACCAACCCTTTTGAGCGACGCGGCATAGTATGTCAATTTCACTCCTATTGTGCAGGGCTTGGGCCTAGTAGTGCGCCATATATGAGCTAAGATGATGATGATAATAAATTTTCATGTGGGAGGCATAAAAACCGGCTGAGGGAGCCTGACTCCCAATGCTTTTTACTGTCAGCGCTCCTCCAGAAAACTCATAACACCAGCTGCAATTACCAGCCTGCCTGTCAAGCATAGTGATTACGAGATGATTATGAGAAGCCTATGTCTTACATCAAACGTTGACATAGACGGACAGATGGTTTCCTGCGTCTGTCTTATTAGAAAGAATCACCTATCAGAGAAATCGGTCCAATATTCTACACCGCCGAAATGAATTTACTTAAAATAAAATTCGAGTTACCCTTCTCTCGATGTTACTTTTTACATCGCATATCATATAACATCATTGAGAAAGGGGTGTTTTGTATACTTGCTTCCTCGTCTCACTAAACCGGTGTCACTTTATGTCATATACCCTTTTACTGCGTTGCCACACAAAAATCCCATACCAGTAAAAAAGTTAAATTTCAGAAAGTATTTTCTGATTTGGTATATTCCAAATAATTCAACAGAAGAAAATTTATTCACGAACAAAGTTTTAAAAATACAATACCAATTTGATATTGTATAGGAAGCTGTAATTCAACGCCCTCTTACGACCAGCAATAAATTAACAACGGGCTGACTAAATCCATCGAGTACTTCGATCTAGGAACGTAACTATATCGAGGCATTTGAATAATGTACGAAGTAATATTTTACTTCACAATTTACTGACTTTAAATTAGGCTTTTTTTTATCAAGAGTCAAGTTCAAAATATATTTTATCTCTCTTTTTACACTAGAATTTTCGATTAAGTGGCGTCTTATAAATGATAGTATACTAAAGAAATTGTAATCATTATTCCTTTATTTATTATTATTACATTGCTATTAAATATCAAATAAAATATATTCTTTATTATGATTTCATTACATGTTTATCATACATAGTTCGAATTTTGAAACCTACTTAACAGTTTCCTCAAGCAATATTTAACTAGCCGCCCAGGCTGGTTCTACATGGTCACCAAGTACGCAAAATAAAGTCATTTTATGACCCCATATCTTCTTTAAGGTCGTTTTTTATTCTATAGAAATCTGTAATAATTTCTGCAAAGTTTCTCGCAGGTGAGTAGTTTAAGAATATATGTAGGACAACACAAGCATTTTTATTAAGAAGAATTTTATTAAGAAGTAATAGGGCTGGCTACTATTTTTCATTATAATATTTTCGGGAAAATAGGCACTCCCTTTTGCGTATAGGTATTGCCAAAGACATATTAAGATATTTAACTGGATTCTTCATTGATGAGCTAGATAGATAAAAACTTACAGGTTTTTTAATATAAATAGGTACGTTATCAGAGTTGCCAAGATTGTTACTGCTCAAAGAACACAAAATAAATATGAAAACTTCTGGCAATACTTATTCTTTTATTCAATCTATGTATGTAAGTGTAAAATTTGCTGTGTGGTAGCGGCTTCGAATACTACCAACCCTTGCTTTGCTCGTGGGTGTCGTAAAAGGCGACTAAGAGCCCTAGATTGACCCGGACCAACTCCATCTGGTACCATTTGGGTCAACGATTAGATTCCCAAGGAGGGTTGACGTCAGGCAGGCGGCCGGTCATAAAAGTCATTGCCGAAACTTTTTGCAATATGTCAAAACAGATGACATATTGCGTCGACCCCAAGTAATTGGGATAAGAGCAAGATGATGATGTATGTAAGTGTAAAATATTCGTTTAATATTTTTATCAGAGTAAGATATTATCCATATGGTGACAGAGTAAGAATAAAATTCACCACCTACTTTCTTGCCCGTGGGTATCAAATACAAAAAGACAAGTAAAGGATAAACTATGAATACAACATATAAATGAAAAAGAAGGAAAACTCGATACAAAACCCTATTTCAACTCATCTGACTATAATTAATAACTATAATCAACAAATACTTAGGTAGACTCGGATTAGCTGAGTCTGCGTCTTATGTCCGTTAATTATATATTTAAAGTCAACCATGAGGAAAGATTTACGTATTCTTAAGTGCAGATTTATCATTAATTCATTTAAAAAATAGGTTATTCTTAAAATTACTAACATTAAATTCCAATGAGAACATTAGTAATTGTAAATAATTAGAATGCTCAGATTATCCAGTCACGTATTTTTAAATGTCCAGGGCAAATTAATTGGGTTAATTCAAGGGTTAATTAATTCAAGAGAAAAAAGAGTTAGTGCCATTCACAGCCATGCTAATATAATGTAATCACAATGACTATAGTGAATTATTAATGTATCTTCATTAATAATTTGAAACACGCAAACACAACGTTACTAAGAAGTGCTCGGCAGTTTTATCATATTAACCTCGAAACAATAGCACTTAGTACTTTCAGATTACTTTATTCCTTTTTGTTCTTCTTATTCTTGAATTATTACCGATCGTTTTGATTCAAGTACCATTGCAGTATTTTGTTATAATGGATTTTCAGTTAGAACTATTCATCCATTATTTTTATATTACTTTGAATATGCGCTAATAACAGTGAAACTAAAATTGGATTTA
The DNA here is from genome assembly GCA_032191425.1 of Lymantria dispar. Lineage (NCBI taxonomy): Eukaryota > Metazoa > Arthropoda > Insecta > Lepidoptera > Erebidae > Lymantria > Lymantria dispar. The sequence continues at coordinate 18,536,888 of CM063454.1, read as the reverse complement.
GAAACAATATTTGTTTTAGATAAAAGAGAAACCACCAAATATATGGCACATAGTTTAAATTCACTAATATTATTAAATGTTAATATAATTTACATATTAATTTGACGAACAATAATAAATGTATGCAGGTTTCTTGAAAGCGCTTATAATTATAATTATCGGCTCAAAGATTTTTCGTAACGACTAAATGAACCTATATATATACTACTCCCGTATGGTGTTGTTGCAAAGGTGCCATACACCTCTAACCCTGTACTTCCTGTATATGTCGTAATGACGAGATGAAAAGAAACATATGAGGATATAGATTATATAGATAGGTCGTCTGTATACCTTAGTAATCTAGAACTAGTAACAAAAAGAAAGAAACCTTGAATTTAATCTAATCCGTCAAAATAACATGATCCCATGGACTTCTCTTTCATTGAGAGCTAAGGAAAAATAGAGAGATATATACATATTATGGACCTCTTCAAAAATGTTAGTATTTAAAGCTTTCATCGTCAATTAACCAGCTATATACGCTTAAGCAGACGGTTTGTTATTCGCTGTTTGTTTTACTAGTTTTACTGCTCCCCTAATGTACCTACTTTCAGATGATTTTTCGACTCTCACAAGCAAGTAACAGAGTGTTAGCATATTGTATTGTTTGACATAATACCTTGTAAGTTAGAGAGATTTTACATATAACATTAAAAATTACATATACATTAACAAAATCTCATTAACAGTATACAAACTACAAAACGGCGTAGATCATATTGTGAACGGACGTGACAGAGTGAAATGTGAGCGGGACAATCAAACGTCATTAGGGCAATAGGTCGGCCGTTGTGATGTCACGCGCGGAATGACGATCAATGGACAAATATTTTCGTTACTGAACTGCCCCTCGTGTGTGTATATGTACATATTACTTCCACAGACGTTATTGATAACGGCTTTTAACGTATAAATCCAAATCAAAACTTGAGTATGTCTTACTTTTCTACAACATAATGACCTATATGGTCATAAATTCAGAATGGACATAACTGGTAGTCTGAGAATATTTATACGTTAGGTACTATACATTTTTTTTTCTATATCTGTCAGACGCCGACACGTCTAATCTAATATAGAATACTAGTAACTCGCCCTCGCTTCGCTTCGGTTTCAGTCGCCTTACTCGCGTAGTTCCCGTTCCCGTGGGTATACTGGAATAAAATATAGCGATATAGCATATGTTACTCGGGGATACTGTAACATTCTAATGGTGAAAGAATTATTGAAATCCGTCCAGGAGTTTTTGAGTTTATTCGTAAGGAACGTTTCCTCTTTATAATATTAGCGTAGATTACACCTTACACCCTTAGAGGGTGAAAATTAAAAAATGCTGAAACACTTGTTTATTTATTTTTACTAAAGAGTATTTTCGGAGAATTTGAAGAAAATCGATGTAATTTTTTTTTCTCCTTATACAAACTTTGTTACTGCTGTTTACCCCCTTTTTTTTTTAGGTGGGCTATGGTAATGTTAATGGGCTGTTTATCCCCTAGGGGTTGAATTTCAAAAAACCCTTTCTTAGTAGGTTTCTACGTCACACAAAAAAACTAATGTCAAAATTTCATGTCTGGCTTCAGTAGTTTCGGCTCTGTGATAAGTCAGTAAACTGACATCTTTCTACCTATTTTACACCCTTATAGTATGAAAATGGACAAACGCTGAAATAGGTGTTTATTTATTTTTATTAAGGAGTATTTGTATTTAATTTGAAGATAGTAGCTATTTTTTTTTTCTTTCCATACAAACTTTGTCGTTGCGTTTCACCCTCTTAGGGGTAGAATTTCAAAAAAATCTTTGTTTTAGAGTGCCTACGTCACGAAATGAAACTACTGTCTAAATTTCATTTTTCTAGCTTCAGTATCTTCGGCTCACTCTGTTCCTTCATATGTGTATTATTGTTAACGCCCCCGCAACACCCCTTGCAGGTGGAATTTCGTAAAATCCGTTCTTAGCTGACCTCTACTCGACGAAAGTAATATTTCTGCCAAAATTTCAAGTCTGTACGCCTTATGGTTCCAGAGATATGGTGATGAGTCAATATATCGTTCGCAAAACCCGCCTCTCCTCTATATATATATATATATATATATATATATATATATATATATATATATATATATATATATATATATATATATATATATATATATATATATATATATATATATATACTAGCAGCCCGCCCTCGCGTCGCTTCGGTTTCAGTCACCTTACCCGCCTAGTTTCCTTAGAAGGTAAAAATTGACAAATGCTCTTTATTTATTTTTACTGAAGAGATTTTCCGTGTGATGACGGAATAAGAATACAATTCACCACCCCTTCTCCTACCCATGGCTGTCGTAGGCGACGACTAAGGGTTTATAATATGCATACTACATCTATGCAAGATAAGAAAAGTTCGAAACTAAAACCTATGGCAACACTTCTGACCAGCGTGGTATAGTAGGTCCTTTTCGCTCTCATTATGGAAGAGCCAAACAGTGGAATGTAGGTATAAGGGTTTTAATGATGAAACAAATGATTAATGAAGAGTATTTAAGCAAAAATTTAAGGTAATCGATGATGAATTTTGTCTCCTTATACAAACTATACTACTACGGTTCACCTCTTAGGGGTTGAATTCCAAAATATCCTTTCTTAATGGGTCTCTACGTCACAAAATAAAATTACAGTCAAAATTTCATGTTTCTAGCTTCAGTAGTTACAGCTCGGCGTTAATGAGTTAGTCGACCAACTTTTTCATATCTATTTACAATTTACACCCTTAGAGGGTGAAAATTAAGAAATGCTGAAACTCATGTTCATTTATATTTATTGAATAGTATTTGTAGAGAATTTGAAGAACATCGATGTAGATTTTTTTTCTCCCTATACAAACTTTGTTACTGCAGTTTACCCCCTAGGGGTTGAATTTCAAAAAAAATCCTTTCGTAATGGATTTCTACGTCACGCAAATAAACTAATGTCAAAAGTTCATGCTTCTGGCTTCAGTAGTTTCGGTTCTGTGATGAGTCAGTAAACTGACATCTTTATACCTATTTTACACCCTTCGAGGAAGAAAATGGACAAACGCTGAAACACGTGTTTATTTATTTTTATTTAAGAGTATTTGTGCTTAATTTGAAAACAGTAGCTAAAGATTTTTTTCATTCCATACAGACTTTACCGTTGCATTTCACCCACTTAGGGGTGGAATTTCAAAAAATCCTTTCTATCTGGGTGCCTACGTCACAAAATAAAACTACGGTCCAAATTTCATTTCTCTAGCTTCAGTAGGTTCGGCTCACGCTGTTCCTTAAAATCTATATTATTGATAAAGCCCCCGCAACACCCCTTGCAGGTGGAATTTCGTAAAATCCATTCTTAGCTGACCTCCACTCAACGAAAGGAATATTTCTGCCAAATTTCAAGTCCGTACGCCTTATGGTTCCAGAGATCTGGTGACGAGTCAATATATCGCTCGCAAAACCCGCCTCTCCTATATATATATATATATATATATATAGATAGATATAAATAAACCTTTCCAAGTTAGATTATGATTTAATTACCAGGATTGGCAGGCAAGTTATCGTTTTTATAAGTTGTCCGTGACAATGCTACTGGTAATTATCCTTGTCATCTCTCAGCCAGTTTTGCAGCCTTCATTCTAATAATAATAGGTGATAATAATAGTAGGTGATGCATTGAATTCTTAATCTGTTGTTACATCTGAATAGTAGTAGTACGTTGCTATTTTTTTTTTGTTTGCAGCTATAAAAACTAACTCTTCTGTAGTAGCAACACAGACAGAAAATCAACGTCTTATTTGTAGATATTTACTACTGTGCTTCACTCAGCCAGCGAGAGAGCCCAAAGCTATCTTTTTTTTTCTTTTTTGGGCGGCCTATGGTCTGGATGCACGCCGTCCTTTCTGTTTGAGAACATTCGGGGTATTCCCGAGTTCCTTGATGCCAATGGCCAAACCGGCGGGTTAACCTTTCAGCTACCATCCCTTCCCAACACCTCTGTGGGGCGAGGAGCGGGTCACTCCCTTCCCTCCATTGTGGTTGGAAGGAGTGATGGCTGCTCTAGTGGTTAACTCGTGATCGGGTGTCGCTTGAGGGATCTGGTCCAGCCATGGTACTTTTTCGTTATATTTAATAACTGTATAATGGTTCGAAAGGCATCACACTGGAGCTATCATTAGACATGTAGTTGTATGTTATCTTGTTTAAAAAAATTTGTAGATGAATAAAAAAGAAGACAATCCCACTGAGTTTCTTGCCGGATCTTCTCAGTGCGGTCGCGTTCCGATCTGGTAGTAATTTAAGGTAAAATGTAAAAAAGTGACCATATGTAAGTGCCCCCGCGGGGTTTATACATAATAAAAGATTTGAATTTGAATTTGAATCTGTCAGGGTGTCGCCCTTACGCACCCAAACCCTTCTTATCTTACGGCAAGTAGCTAGCCTTTACCCCCTGGTATTGCAGAGATCCATAATCAGCAGCTATCTTTTATTTTAATGTAGGACGATTGCTTTTTGCTGCTATGCTAATTCTTTTGGCCAGCGTGATTCAATAAAACAATATCTTGCCCACTTTAGTGGTAGCTCATGTGCAAATGTATAAGCTGCGAAGAAGACAATACCTATCATTTTAAAGTTATTATAAATGATGATATTTTAACCCTATTGAGTAAACTAGTTTCAGAGCTAATTTTACATGATTTATTATAATTTTGTGTCATTTAACTTTAGAAGTCCTTTAACCTAAAACTTTTAAGTAAATCAAATTAGGTTTTACATTGAAGTAAATGTGAGTATATATTAGCTTCAAATTCCCATCCCATCCTTGAATAATAATGTAATTGATGACCATTTTATTGGATTTGTGAGTAGATAAATGTGTTTTTTTTTTATATTAAATCGATAGGTAAACACTGCGGCTGGTAGGATTTTATAACGTAATATTAAATAACCCCATGGCTATTCCTAGTGGTGACGAAATAAGATTCATATCTGGCAGATGTGTAACATTAAAGTCAAGGGTATAGTCAAGGATAAAGTCATTAAAGTAAATTTATTTTCCACTAGCAACGCGCCCTCGCTTCGCTTCGGTTTCAGTCACCTTACCCGCGTAGTTCCCGTTCCCGTGGGAATACCGGGATAAAATATAGCCTAGTTCACGCCCTGATATTATAGCTTTTCATTGGTGAAAGAATTTTTGAAATCGGTCCAGCCGTTTTGAAGATTACCCGGAACAAACAGACAGACAGACAGATAGACAGACAGACAGACAGACAAAAAAATTTTAATTGCTATTTTAGGCATAGGTGTCGTGCAAATAACCGTGTGAGCATGAAAAAAACCTATTATTTTGACATTACAAACGGACACTCCAATTTTATTTATTGGTATAGATTAAAGCCGCTATAGAAGTTTTTACCTTAATAAAATCCTTATTTTGTTGTATTATATGCCATCAAAATCAAAACTTGTAAAAAAAACCAAGTCTCGCAACTCAATACTAATACCATAAAAAGTTGTGAGATCCATGTAATAGCAAGTCTGTTAATTTATTAAGTCCCTACTTAAGGGACCTTCTGTCTTAAGTCATTACGTAATTAGCTAACCTTACAACATCTTATAGTGACCATATCAATATTAAAGATCTTATATGATTTAAATAAACAGATTGATTTGGCCATCGCATGTAAACACAATGTACCTCACAAGTAATACATATTATATTAAATTAGATTATTTAGTGCAATCATGATGTTTGCTGTTATGTATACGAGCCAGTTCACCCAAGTTACACCAATAGATGTTTAACACCAAAAATATAAACATCGGTAAAGGTAGTATAGATATAGTCCTTAACAACATTGACCAGTGGACGGTACCCTCTATATTTCATCTTTTCAACGGTTTATCGTTCTCCACGCGTGAGAAAGCCCGAACAATTGAATAAACTCTTCTAAAAATACAAATAAAAGTGTTTAGGGTATAAGGGTGATAGTTGTCAAGATATGAAAGAGTTGCTTTGTTGAAAATGCAGTTAATGTAGCAAAAGTAAAGTATTGTGTTAGATTTTTATTTACATATAATTTTCGAATGTTTACAAATTTACGAGTACATAGAGTTACGTTGCTGACATACCTGAATTTGCAGAATAATGATGACTAGCCTCTTTAATAAACAAACGTAAATTTAGATGTATTTGTTTAAGAGGGTAATTGTGACTTTAAATAAACGCGAAATATTTGTAAAATATTAATCTGTCCTTGTTCAATGTGGTGACAGAGTAAGAATACAATTCACCACTCCCCATCTTGACCGTGGATGTCGTAAGAGACGACTAAGGGATATATTACGCATATAACATCTATGCAGGAGATGGGCAATTCAAAATAAAACCCTATACCAACCTGCGTGTTCGGTATGGTATTGAGGTTAATTTCCATCTTATTATGGATGAGGCTCGAGCCCAGCAGTGGGATGTATGTGAGCTGAATTGATGATGAGTCTGTCCTTTTTTGGTGATAGGCTATGGTCTGAACATACAACCGACCACCCCGCCCCCCTCCTCAATCCGCACGCGGCGACGGGTGAGTGGCGTGCGGCCCCATAACCCGCCATATTCTCTGCACATCCCTGTTACCGATTCCTTGACAACGTCCGTCGCCGACCCGGTGGTTTATCTTTTCGGGTAGGTACTGTCCCCTTCGAAGCCCTGGCAAAAACCAGTGTTGCTTCAGCGTCGCCCTTATGCGTTCGGCCTCTCTAGGTGGTGCGGAATGATCCCCGGTCCGTCCACTCGCAACCTCGGCTAGGAATAATCCGTCCTAAGTTATGCTAATAATAAATATTATTTTACTAGTAACTAGGTGTATATAATATTAATTTTGATAGTTCCTACAATGGGTAGTTTTGATTAAATTTAAAAATGTAAATATGTTTAGTTGCTGATCGATGTGAAGAATTAATGAGAGAATTTATATTGAAGCACCACTTTGAGAGAGCTATGTACTCGTACTCTTGTACTGACCTTCTAGTCCAAGAAGCCTTTGGAGTGGCCTTGAACAATTGTGATATATTTTTAAATCATGTAAATCAATGGAAATTAAATAAAAATTATGACGAAAGTCGGTTTTGGTTGGTTCATTTCTGTTACATCATTCATTTCAGCTTATATATGTTCCACTGCTGGGCTCGAACCTCCCCCACAACAGGAAGGCAATTGGCCTACTACACCACACTGTTCAGATGGGTTAGTATGGGGTTAACGATACCCACGGGCAAAAGAAAGGGTGGTGAATTGTATTCTCATTCCATCACTACTTCTGGGCTCGAGCCTCCTCCACAATAGCAGGAAATTTGATTTACTATACCACACTGGTTAAACGTGCTGGTATAGGATTTTATATCAAGTCTGTCCTCTTTTACATAGATATTATATGCATATTAAATCTCGTAGTCGACTTGTATAACACCCAAGGGCAAGATAGGTTGATGAATTGTATTCTTACTCCATTACCATTTTTTTCCGGCGGCAGGCCATGATGCGTCGTTCACCGTCCGATCTGTTCGATCCCCCCGAGAGGGGGCGGCGGACGAGCCCATGGTCGGCCGAGTGCTTACCTCCAAGCGCCAAGTGGGCGCGCCACCCATACTCCATTACCATACGTAATATATAAATACCATCAAAAACAAAACTTGTAAAAAAACCAAGCCTCGCAACTGAGTTCTTCTACCATAAAAATTTGTGAGATCCGTATTATACCAAGTTGGTTAATTCATTCAGTCCCTGCTTAAGGGACCTTTCTTCTTAAGTTATTACGTAATTAGCTAACCTAACAACTTCTTATAGTGACCATATCAATATTAAAGATCTTTTATGTTTGCAATTTTTTTTTTGCTCGTTTTGGCGGGGGCGCTGCCGTACTCCCAGATAGGTGTATATAAATAAAAAGAAACATTCTAAAAAACCTAAATCAGCTTAGTATTGTGATTTTATTAAAAGCAAAAATATTCCGTCAAAATCAAGTTAGGTATTGTTTGATGTTTCGGTATTTTTTATTACTTCAAAGTAACCATAAGCTATAATTCTAATCTTTTCCTTAGCAATATATGTATAGTTACTCGCTACTTCAAAGGCATTAGTAAAATACTATTTATTTTTGCGAAAACATTTTAATATTAAGAAAAGAATATTTGATTTATGTGTAAAGAGAATAGATCTTGTGAAATGTGTAGGTTTTTTTTTTAAAGACATCGCACAAAGGAAGTAATCCTTGGACTTCACAAACATATAATTAACGGACACAAATTACATCCAAACTCAGAACAACGATTTGTTGATCGCACAAAGTGTTGTTTTGCATATGAATCAAATCTATGACATTGGAATGGTAGGTCGGTGTATCTTAACCATTACGCTATCAGTGCAGTCAATTATTATAAGTATGTGATCTTAGAATAATAACGTATAGAAGGTAAGTCCGCGCACAAAAAATTAAGCATTTCAATTGGAGCCTAATGGAGCTTACGCCGAAACCGTTCCGTAATGTACAAAGTCACTGTACTGCACATACGTACGCAACGCTTAAAAAATAAATAGGTAATTATAACGGTTTATGCATTTAAATGGTGTCACAACATATTTAAAAAATATAAAAAGGTTTTTAACATTATTTTTAAAAGTATTTCGACGATTTATATTAATAAAAACAAAATTTGATTTCATAATTTGTATAGTGGTGTGCGTGTGTACATGTGTAATAGCCTGCGCGCATGTAGTATTATTAGCTTCATGTTTTCGATCGCTCGAAGTATCAACACTATCCTTCTATACGTTATTATTCTAAGTATGTGATATTCAAAAATTATTCTATTTCTACCAAAAATCATTTATATATGAACATATTTAACATGCTTAGGAAAGTATTCTACATTATATAGTACTCTATTAGAAACAAAGAGTTTGTGTGTTTGTTTGTTTATTTGAATGCGTGTCTATTCACTTGATTTAAAGATCTTATATTAGATTTAAAGAGCTCATATATTATGTGGCACTGCTGGGCTCGAGCCTCCTCCACAATGAGAGGGAAATTAACTTACTATAACCACTTTGGTCAGACGGTTTGGTATAGTGTTATATTTTGATTTTTCCTTCTCTTGCACAGATATTATCTGCGTATTAAAATCCTTTGGTTGTCTTTTATGACACCCACATTCAAGAAAGGTGATTGTGAACTGTATTCTTACTCCGTAACCACACGGTAATATCATATAGTCTGTTTATCCAATAAGGTACTTAACGATAAGAAACAACGTATACTTCATGTTACACCACTAAGGAGCATAGACCGCGTCCTGCCTACCTTGAAGTGTAGTTAGACCTTAGGTTTTCTCGTTTGCTTAAAAAATGTGTATATTGTATATGTTTATAATTTACTGTATCAGCTCCAGTGCCTTTGGAACAATTGTACTCTTCTTTTTTATTCAAAACATAAAGCAAAAGAAAATGTGGCTGGTCTACCGCAAATGGCAACAGATCACGGGTTAACTACTGAAACAGACATCACTCCTACATGGTACAAAAGGGAAAAGCCCACGTAGCTAGCGCCAGCAGACTGCCTTATTTTTTATTTAATATATATCTACCCCCTTGGTTAATCCTCTATATATATTTTTAAAAAGATCATCATCCTGCTATTATCCTAATTATTTAAATTCGTCACAATGTGTACGTCTCTTCCATCTTACATATTCCATAAGTTATTGGCAATAGTTGCACAGATGGCGTAGTTGTTAAGATAGCGACTTACAACGCCAGTGTCGGGGGTTCGAAGCCCACGCGGGACAACACTTTGTGTGATCCACAACTTGTTGTTCTGAGTCTGGATGTAATTTGTGTCCGTTAATTATATGTTTGTAAAGTTCCCAGCAATACAAGGATTATTTCCTTAGTGTATGGAGTTGTCTTAAAATTATAAAAAAAAAAAAAAAAAAAAAATGCCAATAGTTGAATGAGCGACCGCTTGCCTGGCTTCAAGACTCCTTGGTACGAAACTGTTGACCAAACGCCATCAGATGGAATTGGCCCAGGTTAATAAAAGCTCTTAGTCATCTTTTATTTTGGAGGAGGCAGACCAAGGCAGACCTTCCACGTCCAAATCAAGAACGTCCTTAAGAAAAGCCAAGTTAGAAGTATTCTAAACCGAAGAAAATGCATGAGGAGATTAATGTATGTGGAGGAAGCGAAAGTGGTATCTTAAGATCGTAACACGTAGGGGAAAGTGGTCTCTGATTACCCCTATGGGAAGGAGGCGTGAATATATGTATAAATTTTTGTAATGGTTGATAATATTCGTAACCGCTACCACACAGCTTAGATATATTTTAAAAAGATCATTAAATTGGCAATAAACTTCAAAAATATACTCTACATCGCATAAGGAAAATAAGAACGTGATGTACCTCGGGTTTTCTACATAGTTACCGTTCCGTATAAGCACTCAATGATATACATGAATGGAGTGTCCGGCGGTAGGTCTTTTCATCGTTTATCGTATAGCATGGCTGAGAGAGCGAACACAATCGGCCGGCTTGAATACACCGCTAGGTAAATGTCGAGCTTTTGTAAATACGCGCCTCAATTCAAAACTAAATTCTTTATCTTAACAAACTATCTGGTCTATTTACCTGACAACCTTTATAAGATACCTAATGATAGCATTAATAGCAATATTATATTTAGACATGTTTGGAATTCTCTCGCAACAAAGATAATCGTAAAAGTTAAAGGGTCAGGGCTTATAAAAGGGCTAATATAATATTGGTCGCTGGAATTCTGATGGTTACGATAAAATGTACCTGTAAATAACTGTAGCTAAGGTTCAGGTAGATATTTCAGATTTTGATTAAAAATGGAATCTGATAGGAACATAGCTGCATATTTGAAACGCAAGTCGGTTATAGATGTTGATCATGTGATCGAAGTTGAATTACTTTTTTAATTTATAAAGAAAACGTAGTTTACACAAGAAAAGTATATAAAAGTAATCTATTGTAATTTGCTATATCGAATTACTTACATGTTTGGTACCAAATAATTGAAATCTTTACTAATATTATAAATGCGAAAGTAACTCTGTCTGTCTGTCTGTCTGTCTTTCTGTCTGTCTGTCTTTCTCTCTGTCTGTCTGCTACGCTTTCACGTCTAAACCACTGAGCCGATTTTGATGAAATTTGGTACAGAGATGGAATAATGCTTGAGAAAGGACATAGGCTACTTTTTATCGCGAAGAAATGGGTATAAGGGGTTGAAATAGGTGATGACATTTTGTATGGAAATTCGTCATTTTTGATGATAGAACCATGAATCTTTGTATTAAGGCACTTTATAATAAATAAATAAATATTCGTTCTAGCGTTTTGGAAATTTCATTTAAATGGGGATGAAATTCAACCCCTAAAAGACAAAAAGCATACAGCCGAAACCATTGGGCCTAGAAACGTAATTTTTTTACACCGTAGTATTTCCTGAGGTACACGAGCTCTAGCAAAGAAATCGCGAAAAAATGGGTATAAAGGGTTGAAATAAGGGATGACATTTTGTATGAAAATTCGTCATTTTCGATGATAGAACCATGAATCTTTGTATTAAGGCACTTGATAATAAACAAATAAATATTCGTTCTAGCGTTTTGAAAATTCACTTACATGGGGATGAAATTCAACCCCTAAAAGACCAAAAAGCATACAGCCGAAACCACTGGGCCTAGAAACGTATTTTTTTTTTTACACCGTCGTATTTCTTGGGGTACACGAACACTAGCAAAGAATTTTTGGAAAATCACCCCTTTAAGGGGGTGAAAAGCTTATAGACGAAACTATTGTGGCTAGGCACGTAAAACTTTCTTTTGTTGTATGTGAGCTCTAAGAAATTATATTTGAACCTCAACCCCTAAGGGCTAAATATATAGCTGAAATCATTAGGCCTAGAAACGTAAAATTTTGTATGAAGTTGTCTTTCTTGGGGAAAGTGCTCACTAAAAAAGAGTTTTTTGCAATTTTACCCCTAAGGAAGTGAAAAGCGTTTATCCGAAATCAGTGAGCCGAGGAACGGTCATTTTAGTACACGGTCGGCTCTCTTGGATTATCCCAAGATTTTTTTCTTAGCGCTCGCTTACCAAGCACTATGAAAGAACTTCTGGCAGTCTCACCCCTAAGGGCATGAAAATTGTATAACCTAAAATAATGGTCCTAGGAACGTGAAAGTTCTGTTTTGGGATAAGCGAGTGCTAACATTATACGTGTGGTGACGGAGTAAGAATACAATTCACCAACCCCCGTCTTACCCGTGGGTGATCGTACGAGACGACTAAGGGATATAAAACGCATATAACATCTATGCGAGAGAAGGAAAACTCAAAATTTTTATTTTGAGTTTTCCTTCTCTATTCCCTATAGTCTATACCAACACGTCTGACCAGCGTGGTGTAGTAGGTCAATTACCATTCCATTATGGAGGAGGCCCGATCCCAACAGCGGGACGTATATGGGCTGAGATGATGATGAGTACTAACAAAGAATTTTTGGAAATTCAACCCCTAAGAGGGTAAAAAGTGCAGGGCCAAAGATGTGTGAAATTTTGTGTACCGATCTATTTTTCGGGGTAAGCGCACTAAGGAATAATTTTAGGCAGCCCTAAAAGGGTGAAACGTATATAGTCGAAGACACCCAGCCTACATATCATCATTATCTTGCTCTTATCCTAATTACTTTGGATCGACGCAATATGTAGGTACTCTTCTCCCATCGTAGATATATCGCATAGGTTCTAGCAACATTTTATGACCGGCTGCCTGACGGACGCCATTGTTGGCCAGACGGCATCATCAATTGGTCCAGATCGATGTAAATCTTTGTCTTAGTAGTATTTTGGGACACTCCACAAACAATGAAAGCATAGTAATATTCCTAGCCGCTACCAGACAGTAAGTCGAGATATTAAGTCAATTTTCTATCTCTACACATAAATAAATTTGAAGCGTCTGTTTGTCTATCAAAATAATAGGTTTTATTTATGCACACAATTATTTGCACGATACCTACAGTTCAAAATTTTTTGTTTTTGTGTTGTGAGTCACATAGGCATTTTTTATCTCGGCATTCGCATGGGAATGAGGTTTACGAAGGTGAAACTGCGGGAATTTGATCGATATATTTTTTTTTTCACCAATGGAAAGCTACATTATCAGGGACTAAGGAAAGACATATTTATCATCGTATTTCCACGGGAATCTGAACTACAAGTCTGGAAGTAATATTCAAATGTGAAAGTTTGTGAAGATATTTGGATGTTTGTTACTTAATCACGCGTAAACTGTTGAGCAGATTTGGATGAAAATGGACACATAGATAGAGTATTTCTTAAATTAAGAAATAGAATACTTTTTATGCCGATAATATTCTTTGCGATAATAGTTCAATATGCAAGTTAATTTTAACGCGGGCGAAGCCGCGGGCAAAAGCTAGTACTCAATATTGTCTTAGGTTATTTATTAACAGATGCCTAAAACTAACTTTCAGCTATAATCCATCGTCTCATCATCATCTCGCATCAGGTATAAGGTATTATATTTGGAGTATGCCCTATTTCGAATATCCCTTAGCCATTTTTTAGAGATATCCACTGGCAAGATAGGGAGTCTTAAATTGTATTCTTATTCCGTCACCACACGGGTGAATTACAAAAACCATATGCGGTATATCTGGGGGCACGATAGTGTCCCCGCCAAGTCGAGCAAAAACGCAACACTGCCATAACATATTTTTCTCGAAGCAATTCAGGCTATTTTCGACCCCCTATAACTACATTGTGAATAAAACTAGAAGCCTGAATTTTTAGTAGCCCAGCCGGCATTGTATCCACCTGGTATATTTCAAATTTCAATAAATTTGAACCAATACAGTGGACCCCCGGTAATCCGACAAACGTTTTGCACGGCAGTGTCGGACTATCGAATTTGTCGGATTATAGAATACTGCCTAAGAACCCCTTATAGTCCGGCTATTTTAGAAAAAGTACCTTATAATCCGACAGGTACGTATACGTAATATACAATGAAATATTAAACCATAAACGCACATTAGGCCGTATCGCCATGTACATGTACATGTAGTGTACATGTAGTCAAATTCAAACTAAACAATCAGAATCAAAACAAAAGCACAATAGTAGTGGCGCGTACAAGTTGTAACCTGATCAATCATGTATAACTCACATTAGCAAAAGTTGACGAAAAAATATTCAAAAATACTAGACATGTCGGATTACAAGGGGTGCCGGAATAAACAGGAGCCGGTTTACTGCGGGCCCACTGTAGTTTAAGAATTATAACTAGTCAAAATTTCGTAATTTTGTCAATCACTGACTGACTGAACGATCATACATACCCTTTTTTTTTATGGGTGGGCTATGGAAAGCGCACGTACGCTCCATTCCGTCCGGGGCGACGAAAGGACGGCGCGCGGGAACGTCACCTCGTTGTTGGGCCGACCACCGGAGCAGGGCGACTTGTCGTCAGTGGTCGACCCGACGGAATAGCCTTTCGGGTACCCTCACCCCTCGACATCCTAGGACGTCGGTCGCCGTCGCGCAGTCAGCCTCTCTGCGGATGACGGACTAAATTCCCCGGTCCGATCACCCGCGGCCTCGGCTAGGGCGGCATTAGGTGCAGATACTCGCGCCTGCATCGCCCGAATCGCCGGCGGCGGATCGTGTCCCTGAAGAGGACCTCCTCTCGCACACGATCCGCTGCCTTCTTCCGTGAGATTACGGCCTCACAGAAGGCGCCGACCACGTCTCAGTTTCTGACGCTGTCGAGCATCTCCCTGGCAATGGTCGGCAGCGACAGGTCGGCAACGATAATCGCGACGAGTTCACGGCGCTCCCCCGCCCACGCGGCACACACCTCGAGCGTGTGATGCGCCGTGTCCTCGTCGCAATTGCAGTGCTGGCAGGACGGTGTGCTCTCCCTCCTGACAATCTTGTGCAGGTACTTGGCGAAGCAACCGTGTCCCGTTAGCACTTGCACCAGTGGGAAGGAAAGCACCCCGTGCGTCCGCTCCAACCACTCCATCAGCACCGGGCGGAAGGCCTCGACGGTCCTGACACCGTACCGAGGCCTCTCCAGCCGGACTGCCCAACGGGCAATGACTTCTCGGCGGGCGTCGACCCGCCAGGCGGTGATCTCCTGAACTGAGACATCTCCGCCTCCAGGTCCCACGGGGGAGTTCCGGCCAGGAGGCACGCTGCTTCCGTCGCCACCGTGCGGTAACCGCGTACGGCCCTGATCGCCATGACCCTCTCTGGTCGCCACAAGAGGGCCCTCAGACGGACGGTCAGGGACCCCGCCCACACCGGTGCGCCGTACAGGGCCATCGACCGGATCACTCCCGCGTACAGCCGTCGGCACGTAGCGCTGGGTCCGCCCACATTCGGCATCAACCACGAAAAGGCGGACGCCGCGCCGACAAGCCGAGGAACAAGTCGACGGAAATGCTCCCGGAACCACCAATGCCCGTCGAGCACCAGGCCCAAGTACTTCATGTGGGCCTGGATGCTGATGGTAACCGAATTCACGGTGATCGAAGCGCCGGCGGGAGGCCCGGCGGTACGGAGGCCCTGGAACAAAAGAGCCTCCGTTTTGTCTAGGGCTACCCTCAACCCCAGCGCTTCGATCCGCCTGACAATCTCCTCGGTGCCGATAGTTGCCAGGTATACCACCTCCTCTAGCGTCCCACCCCGGGCTGTGACGAGTGTATTGTCGGCGTAACAAATTACGCCCAGCCCGGGTGGGAGGCTTCCTCTCAACGCCCAGTTGTAGCCGATGTTCCACAGGGTCGGACCCAGAACTGACCCCTGTGGGACACCGTACGTCATGGGCGTTCCCACAACGACCCCTACTCGGTTAACGTAGAGGACGCTGCGCCCCTCCAAGTAATCTGCCACCAGCCGCCTCAGTTACACGGGCATCCCGTGATATCGTAGTGCCTCCCCGATGCAACTGAATGGCAGACTGTTGAAGGCGTTGGCGATGTCCAGGGACACCGCCAACAGCACTCCTCCGCCGGTGATGGCCTCCATCACCACGGCCCTCAGGCGCAGCATGGCCGCGATCGTCGAACGCCCTCTCCTAAAACCAAACTGGGCGTCCGACAGATCGGGCCCGAAGCCGACAAAGTGCCGCTCGATGCGTGCAGCCAGAACCCTCTCCAGCAGCTTGCCCACATCATCGAGCAGCACGATGGATCTGTAGGCCGAGGCCGACTCGGAAGACCGTCCCGGCTTCGGCAGGAGTACCAGCCTCCCCTCCTTCCAGCCAGCCTCCCCTCCTTCCAATCATACATACCCTACGGGCTAATTTTGGTGGCAGGCCCCGTAGCGGTGGAACACGGGGTGCGCAGAAACTCTAACAGTGATCCGGCTACTAAATAAAACGACCTTTGGCCCTGGTAGCACACAGCATTTGGACACTTAGGACTGATGAGAAGATCATCGAGCTGGAAGAGGTATTAAGCAAAATCCAGCGAGAAATTGTAGGATTTTCAGAAACCTGCTCTTATACATTGGAATGATCACCCGTCCTAAGGTGGTATAGGGTTTATCGATCACAAGTCACTCGTGTACAACGTGGAAAGGATCGAGAGTGTGTCAACAAGCGTAACGTACCAGAATTACCAAGAAATATTTTTTTTTTCTTTGTAAAGAAGGCAAACTCGATATAAAACCCTATTCCAACACGTCTGACTAGCGTGGTCATAGTAGGTCAATTTCCCTCATATTATGGAAGTGGTTCGAGCCCAACAGTGGGACGTATATGAGCTGAAATAATGAATCTTTAAAGGTCATACAGGTTTACCCACCGACCTCGATATACTCCGGTGACGAGGTGGAGACCTTTCAGAGAGAGAGACAGGCGTCTAAAATGATACAACTGACAACAGTTGTTATCAGTGATTGAAAAGATAACAGTTGTTACCAGTGATTCAACTGATAAAAGTTGTTATCTGTGATACAACTGATAACAGTTATTATCGGTGATTCGACGGATAATAGTTGTTATCAATGATACAAATGATAAAAGTTGTTATCTGTGATACAACTGATAACAGTTGTTATCAGTGATTCAACTGATCACATTAAACATAATCACTAAAGAATCTAATTTAATATTATAATATCTGGTTGACCGAGCTTCGCTCGGAATATTTTTATCGAATTTATTTAGATATATATTAATAAAAATAAAAAATAAATAATGAAAAATATATAAAAAATTACAAAAAGAGAATAATAATAACACCGAGATTCGAACCGACGCCATATGATCTATCGTAACTCATGTAACTCATGACGTTGACAACGAAATTTGAATTCATATTCTTTTAAAATTTAAGATCGATTTTTTGGACCCGAAACCGAACCGAACCAATATATATATATATATATATATATACAAGAATTGCTCGTTTAAAGATATAAGATAATATGTATTATTTGTGAGGTACATTGTGTTTTCATGCGATGGCCAAGTCAATTTGTTTATTCAAAATGTAAAAGGTATTTAATATTGATACTGTTACTATAAAAAGTTGTTAGGTTAGCTAATTACGCAAAAACTTTTGACAAAAGGTCCCGGTAAGGTTAAGTAGGGACTCAATTTATTAACCAACTTGGTATTACATGGATCTCGCAATTTTTTATGGTAGAAGAACTCAGTTACGAGGTTTGGTTTTTTTACAAGTTTTGTTATTGATGGCATTTTATTTTTTTTCGCTGTCTATGTTAGAGGATATACTGTGCCAACTGCATATATATTTGATTAAAAGCAGGAGCATAATAGCGCAACAAATCTGAAACTAAAGAAATAACTAAACACACTGAATTTGTTAGAATTAAAATCATTACGATATAAGAGTGTACTTATTAATGGCTGCAAGATTTTGGTTATTAAAAAAATCAAAGCACATCTCTTTACCAAGGAGTTTTTACACAGCAATACATTTAATAGTGTTACAGTACAACAAGTAAACAGCAGCAAGCGACCCTTAGGACAAGGTGGCGCACGATCGCAACGAAGTTCTAAAAATTTTTTGTTGCATATTTTTTTTATTGATAGGTAGAAGTTTTTGATCTTTTATTTCAATATACATTTTAACGCCCAGACCAGTGTATTATTTAACTAGTCTCAAATACAAATTACTGAGATTTTGCATTAAACATGCTAGGTTATTTATAAAACTAGTTTAACCAGTTAACTTATAAAAATCTTAGTCACACGTTCGTAAATCCAAGGCGACCGACGTCCCGGGACAGGGACGTCGAGATGTGAGGGTACCCGAAAGGGTATTCCGTCGGGCCGACCACTGACGACAAGTCACCCTGCTCCGGTGGTGGGCCCAACGACGAAGGCAACGTGGGTACGGGTGGGTTATGGGCCCGGGTGCCATCCTTTCGTCGCCCCGGACGGAATAGACCGCGTGTGCGCTTACCATAGCCCACCCATAAAAAAAAAACACGTTCGTAAATTATTTCCCAATACCATAATTATCCAATATGATATATGTTAAGTACTTGAAGAATCATAAAGTGACTGGATAATACTCGTCAAAAACAACTCGGAATAACTTCATTCTGCTGCCCCCATTCACTCCATCCAAATGATCTCTACTACCAAAACATCGAAACGTGGAAACCCCTGCCACATTGTTTAATGAACCATGAATTCATCAACTCAAAAGGCATTACGCCCTTTGCTTCGGACAACGTCGTATGATAGCCACGTATAGCGCGGTAGCCTCTTTGAGATCCTCTAAAAATAACTTTATTTGCTGTCAGCGAAGACGACAGCCATAACCTAAGTTCGTGATTTGTTTATACTTTTCGTGAGAATGGTACAACTTAGATAAATCATCACATCATCTCACCCTATATTCGTCCCACTGTTTCGAGAGAGAATAGGGTTCTGTTTCGAGTTTTCCTTCACTTGATTTGTTCTTATATGGATATTATATCCCTTAGTTATCTCCAACGATCCCTACAAGCAAGATGAAGGGGGTGGTGAATTATATTCTTACCCCATCACCACACGGACGACAGATTTTACTAATTTCTTATAAATATATTTATAATTAATAAAAATTCATACGGCACGTGAAAATGACCAATAACGGCAAACATCGCTTAAGTAGATTTTCAGCAGGAGCCTTGGTTCGCCGTCGCATCGATATGCTAATGCCTTCGAGCGGTGTGAGGTAACGTGATATTTCTACCTGCGTCGAGCAATTTGCAAGAAAAATACCGCTTCAGACTTTGCAGTTTTATTGATGTTTTCCGAGTAACGATATTTGGTAAAGCATATTATCCAGTTTGATCTGAAATATCTCCTCTTTGGTTAAGAATTCCAAATTCAAATTAATAAATTCATTTAGCTGGTACATTTGAGTTTTGAAAACAGTCATTCATTTGTTTTTCTTCATAATTTTTTTCTTAGGCGTCGCTTATTACCGCACAATGGAAAACATGAAATATCGGTATATTTACGAGTACGAGTTCTACCGTGGCACCGGTGCTGCAGAAACAACTTTAAGGATTAATGATGTGTACGTCGCTGGTGTCGCAAAAAAAAGCACAGTACGTTTTTGGTTTCAACGTTTTCATTCTGAAAATTTCGACCTTCAGAACCAACCCCGTGGACAGCTGGAGACCAAAGTGGAAAATGAATAATTAACGGCTATTGTGGAAGCAGATCCATCACAAAGCACTTCAGAGATAGCTGCAGCCTTCGGGGTAAGTGAAAAAACTGTATTAATCCACTTGAAACAAATCGGCAAAGTAAAAAAGCTTGAACGATGGGTACCTCATTAATTGAGTGAATCGAACTTGCAAACACGCGTCGACTGCTGTGTTACTTTGCTCAACCGACACAATAATGAAGAGATTTTAAATCAAATCATTACTTGTGATGAAAAATGGGTAGGTACTGTATGATAATAGGAAGCGCTCGTCGCAATGGCCTGAACCCTGGAGACCAGGCAAATTCTGCCCTAAAAGAAAATTGACTCAAAAAAAGTTACTTGTGAGTATTTGGTGGACTAGCGCTGGTGTCGCTCACTACAGCTTTCTAAAATTTGGCCAAACGATTACGGCAGATATCTATTGTCAGCAACTGCAAACCATGAAGGAAGAACTAGCTGCTAAAGAACCGAGATTGGTCAATCGCTCTAGGCCACTGCTACTTCACGACAACACAAGACCACACACTGCACAACAAGCAACCACTAAGTTAGATGAGCTACAATTGGAATGTCTGCGATATCCACCGTACTCCCCGGACCTTGCTCCAACAGATTACTTTTTTCCGGAATTTAGACAACTTCTTACAAGGAAAAAAATTCAATTCCGTTGCGGCAGTCCAAACCGCCTTCAGAGTTTTTTGATTCTCGCCCCCATGGTTTTTTTTAGTAAAGGGATCAATGAACTACCTATGAGATGGCAAAAGTGCATAGATAACAACGGTGCATACTTTGATTAATTAAATATATTTTACAAAATAAAAATTGACCTTATATTCCTCCCGTACAAAACGCCAATTTCATATGTAAGGACCTAATATTAAATAAATTTTTATATTATATATTATCTGTTACATATTCAAATAACAGTAAATCAATTTGCCGTATATTTAGAATATATACTGTTTAGTTGTTCTAATAAATATAAGTAAAATTGAAAATTTTTAATAACCCCCAACATGAACTAATATAATAAAAAGAAAGGTGTTACGTTCTCTTCAACAGGAATTATTGGTTAATTGTCACTATATGACACTGGCACGTGTGAAGCACATAATCGAGTATTCATACGTCATTACATCATTTTGGAGCTAATATTCTTACAGTGCTGCATCGAAATTAACCAAAATAGCTACAGACAGACTTCGACGTCAAACTCAAAAACACCTCCCTTTTTGCATAGGGGGTTAAAAATGTAAATAAAAGTAATCTAGTACATTATGTAATAATAAAAAATACATAACATATTCGCATTACGTTTACACAGCGATCCAGAGAGAGTAGTAAATCATTTTAATAATTGATCCCGGTCGAAATATTCATGAAGTTCCAGCTGAAGGTGTACCAAGGAAAACGAATGAAAAATGTTTCTTCCCCCCGGTAATATATCACAACTGACCGTTTTTCTAGTCCGTCTAAACAATGTTTTATCATATTATATGAAATAGGGACTAGATGTATGGCTTTTTAAATATTCAAGCAAATCTAGAAAATAAATTAACTGATTTTATTTACAAACTAGAATGTCTATGTTGTTAACATAAAATTCTAGGCTAAATTCATCTTTTTAATCTGATTTATTTGTTTAAGTACATTTTATCTTTAGGCGAATTTGTATAAGAGCTATCTACAACTATATTGTTTTGATATAGAATCGACATCAAAAACATTAACTCAAATTAGATAAATAAATTCTCATGTCTAGCTTATTATAAATATAGTAAGTTTTAAAGACAGTTAATGTTACTTTAAAGTCTAATGAAATATATAATCGATTTTCTCTTTTAGATAGATAATATTTACGATGCCATTTTTAAGACAGAGTGTATTTTTCTCTCCTTGTGGTGACGGAGTAAGAATACAATTCACCAATCCCTTTCATACCCGTGGATGTCGTAAAAAACAACTAAGACATATATTCTGCAGGTAGCATGTAGGCAAGAGAAGGAAAACTCGATATAAAACCAAAGGCCAACATGTCTGACCAGCTTGGTATATTAGGTTATTTTCTGCCCCATTAGGGAGGAGGCTCGAGCTCTATAACGCCACATATGTGGGCTGAGATCAATATTTTAAACCTTATTTTTACCTTTCAGATAAAGGATAGCGACTCTTCGTTAAAATCTAATATATCATTTATGTAACCCACAAATAATTATCCTAAACCTAAGTATAAATTACACCTAGATTCTAATATGTTAATTTGTATATTATTACGTATCTCTCATATATATACAGTAAAACCCGTTTAAAACGATTTCGCAGGGAGCCGACCAAAAACGCGTCTTAGGCGGGAAAGCGCAAGGGGAAAAACGTGTCATTATTATTTATTATATTATATTAGGTATTATTTTGAATACCTACGTATTGAATTTAAAATTTAAAAATTACTTAAATCAAATGTTGTTTATTTTTATTACGTTACTTAAAGTAATCACTTATTTTAGTTTGATAAAAAGATTTTGAGGCATCAGCAATTACAAGATTTTCAACGTAATTTAATTTTCGCAGTGCGTCTTCGCTTTGATTCAAAGAAATTATATAGCGTCTTAAATCATTAACTGCTGATAATGCCTGGGCGTGTAACAAAATCGGAGTTGACTCATCTTCCTTTTGGTCATTATCACTTAGGGTCGCTCGACGGTCGCTGGCCGCTGCCGCAAGGGGTAATTTGTGTACTTGAGTGGCACGTGTTGGCATATTAAACGAGATGACGATCGTATAAAGCATTTAAGAAATGTATGAAAACATGTCCCAAGTTGCTGGGACGGACGCAAAATAGCGTATTATACGGGAAATCGTATTAAACGGGTTCTACTGTGTATATATATATATATATACAAAACCTTTTATATAGTTGATGGTGTAATATAAGTCTTTATATGGTCTTAAAATGAAAGGTACAAATAAAACAAAACAAAGACCGCTTTGAACTTATCAAAGTGACATAGATATCGTTTCATCCATTTCCAAACTCTCAAGTTGCAATAAAAAAGGAAGTGAGCTCAAAACAACATCTCGGTTACCGTCTCTAAGGAAATTTGGTAAGGAAATTCTAATGGCGGCTAGGGTCGTACGTGTCACTGAATAAGATGCTATAGAATTAAGGCAGGTCACTGGTGCATACACATACTTAGAGTTACACGCTTTAGTGGTTCAGCGATACTCGTTTGATTGAGCTTTGATCCTCAATATTATAAAAGAATATGTTAGAACTAATGTTATACTTTATAAGAGTATGTGATTGTATTATTATATTTACGTAATAATGGACTAAGCTATATAATATGTAATATAACGCTATACGGAATATAGCAGTTCAAATAAAGAAAATACCAGAAAATATCTATACCAGAAACTGAGCAGTCCAAGGACTAATGTTAGTCTCAATTATTATTGAGACTATACATGTATCATATATCCCAGTTCTTCAAACCGTTTGTAGCTAGGGACACGATATCGAACAGAAAATATCGATACTGTACTCATGAGTAGTATCGAAGAAAAAGTATCGTACTCAATAAAGTATCGAAACAAAAGTATCGATACTTCAAAGTATCTTTTTTTTTGTTCGGACTAGGAGTGTTAGCCTCAGATGGCTATTACACCCTTATGCGGACTAGTGGTGAGCGCTGAGGGCTCTCAACCCAATACAAAGTATTGAATACTGAGTACCTTTCCTAGAATCTAAAAGTATCGAGTACAAAAGTATCGGTATCGAAAGAAAAGTACCTAAAAGTATCGATACTTTTTTTTTTCGTGTCCCTATTTGTAGCTAATAGAGAAATGTTAGGGTAAAAGATTTTTATGTATTTTATTTGTTAGAATACTGTCTACGTCTTTATTTAATTATTCAATCAACTATAATACATGGTATAAGGGTTTTATATTTAAGTGTTAATAGCTATTAAATATGGTTAAGTAATAAACACCAACCACAATAAAATAATTACCTATATAACATCTAATTTCCGTAGCATTGAAACGTGAAGTAAATTACCATCTGAAAATGACGCGAATGAATAATTAATTTGCGATTTGAATAACAATAGGCTTCGTATTAGTGGGACAGGCAAGAATTCTATGTATAGGGAAGGACAGCCGGCAAGTACCCTGATACCGCGTTCTAATTAGACTTCGCTTGAATGAATAGATGGAGAATCACGGAAGTATTGTTTTATCTATTATCTGGGACTAAGTGGGCTTTTATATATGTATAAGATTATGTATAATTCTTGTGTTATTAATTTTAATAAGATATTGCGCGCGGAGAAATTTTAAACCACTAACTTCAAATTGAGAATCAAGTCCGCATGAATGAGCGATGGAGTTGCGATTGGTCTATCGCAACCAATATGGAAAAACTAATGCACAATACTGTAATATTTATAGACTACTAGCAACCCACTCTCGCTTCGATTTCAGTCGCCTGACCCGCGTAGTTGCCGTTCCCGTGGCAATATCGGTATAAAATATAGCTTATGTTACTCCCTGATATTATAGCTTTCCATTGGTGAAAGAATTTTTGAAATCGGTTCGGTTGTTTAAGCGTGAATGCGTAACAAACAAGCAAACTTACTTTCGCATTTATAATATTAGTATGTAGAAGCGGATAGTGATCACTAAGTGGAACTCTAGTTCAGTGATCAGGTGCATTAATTAGGTATCACTTACTAATCTAAAAAACTTATGTGTAGCAATTATTGTCTTCTATCCATACTTCATGTATGTCTGACTTGATGTATGTATGTGTATCGATATCACTAACTGTTGGACATTAGCATCACTAAAGGGACATAAATGCCGTAATCTCTATCTACGCTTGGCGTGCATAATAACGAGCACAAGAAAGTTTCTCACAACTCTTTCTGACAACAGTGTTACTGCTATCACTCAAACGGATTTTATTCCTCCCACGGCAAAGCAAACTGTGATGAAGTATTTCTTAACCCATAACCGAAATATTGTATTATCTTAATATTTAATTTGTTTTTTTTCTTGGCGATGGTGCAAAGGAGCACCTGATGGTAAGTGATACTGCCGCACATGGATCTTTGCAATACCAGGGGCATAGCCAGGCCATTGCCTACCTAGAAGAGAATGCTTTCTTCTTAAAACGCGTTTAAAGAAGTACATGTCATAGCGCTCGGAAAACACAACAGCAGGTAATTTATTCATGACCACTGACGACAAGTTAACTCTGCTCCGGTGGTCGGCCCAACGACGAAGGCGACGTGGTTTTCGGGTGGGTTGCGGGCGTTGCGTGCTTAAGCCCCTCTGTCGCCCCGGACGGAGTGGTGCGGAGGCGCGCCGACCGCAACCCACCCACAAAAAAAAAAAAAAAGCAGGTAATTTATTCCATAGCCTGCACGTACGTAGGAGAGATTACCGCTGGAAATGTATAGTCAAAGACCATAACGTTTCAAGTTGAAATAGATGAACTCTGCTACGGTGTCAAGTGGTACGTTGGTAAAACGGTGACGGTGGTACCAAGTCAAACCCTTCCTTAGTTAATATATTAAGTAAATATTATATGTGGTATGATCCCACGGTCTACAGACGTTTGTCCATAGCCGCATTTCAGTTAGCTCGAAGTAGTACCATATCCTCGCAGTAAATCGACGTCTGAGTGGTAGCAATTTGTTACTGCACTGCAGTGAGCGAGAGAGCTGGAATCCCAACTTTCTGAGGGAGTTGCCGTGTGGTAGATTTTGATGATGCCTTTTATATCACTGTATCTCATTCCACGCATTCACATTTCCTTCACGGTAGGCAAGGGCCTAGCAAAGGTCCCGTCAGGTGTGCCAACAACGTCAATAAAAAAAAAGTTATATTCCACCAACACTTGTTTTAGTCACACACATATATATATATATAAGCTGTGTGGTAGCGGCTTCGAATACTACCAATCCTTGCTTTGCTCGTGGGTGTCGTAAAAGACGACTAAGAGGCCTAGATTGACCCGGACCAACTCCATCTGGTACCATTTGGGTCAACGATTACATTCCCAAGGAGGGTTGACGTCAGGCAGGCGGCCGGTCATAAAAGTCATTGCCGAAACTTTTTGCAATATGTCAAAACAGATGACATATTGCGTCGACCCCAAGTAATTGGGATAAGAGCAAGATGATGATGATGATGATGATGATGATGATGATATATATATATATATAAGATATATACAAGTACTTTTAAGCCTTTGTAGCTTAAGCTCTAGAATAAGTAATCTGCATCGCGTGTACCTTTATACGCACATATCACATTACAAACACCTGTGTATTTTGTATTCCGACGGAAGCCGGAACAAATATCTGCAACTATAGCAATAGTTGTCCCATTCAATTTGATTTATTCGAATGGTGCATAAAAAATTCTATATTGTTCCCAAAAATTCAGTTAAAATAAATTTAGTTGGATCGGATTTATTGAGTTATTACTTTTTGCGTCTGTAGATTCACACGCTTCATATATCCCTGTATTTGTCCGCGTGGTGACGGAGTAAGAATACAATCCACCACTCCCTATCTTACCCGTTGATGTTGTAAAAAACGACTAAAGGATATAATACGCATATAACACCTATGCAAGAGAAGGAAAACTCG
Organism: Lymantria dispar; assembly: GCA_032191425.1. NCBI lineage: Eukaryota > Metazoa > Arthropoda > Insecta > Lepidoptera > Erebidae > Lymantria > Lymantria dispar. Next base: position 18,510,388 of record CM063454.1, on the reverse strand, counting down.
AAATAAAACCCTACACCCACCTGTCTGACCAGCATAGTATAGTAAGATCTATGTCCATCCTATTGTAGAGAAGACTCAAGCCTAATAGTGGGACGTATACAAGCTAAAATGATGATAATGATGATGGAAATATCATCATTATCATCCCTTCAACCTTGCCTGTGCTAACACGTCTGACCAGTGCCGTAAAGTAGGTCAATTTTCTTCTTTTTGGATGAGGCTTGAGTCCTACAATTAGACTTATCTGGGCCGAGGTGATGAGATGATATTTGCCGATGGTTATTCTAAAGTTACCACGAAGTTTAAATACGAGTATATTAATTTATTAATATTATATTATCCTTTCTTCACTTTTTTCTAATGTTGAATAGGAGCCATAACTGTCACAACTGTTGTTAAGAATATGGCATTATGAAATAAAGATTGAAATTATTAGCTAATTGAACTCATGTCTTGTTATTTAAGCCACTTTTATGCATTGCAGAATTTAGTTTTACAGTATATAATTTTTCTTAACCAGCAGACTATCTAATACAAAATTAATCTTTAACTCATTGCGGTTTAAAGGACAGTTTTTGCTTCAAATGTGTTTAAACTTACAAATTGCATGACTACACAAATAGATTTAATAACTGAATTCCTAGTATCGTGGTTATAGATTCAAGACAAATATTTGTGCACTCCACAATTTTTTGTTTTTAGTCTAGTGTAAATTCAAATTCAAATCAATTACTATATATAACTCTGCTAGCAGCTTCGATTGATTCTTCAGTCACCAGTATATTTGAAATACAACGTATAGAAAGTATATTAAAAATCTAAGTATCGTGTGACATTTAATATCCATCATACTTCGATACGAATTTGCTTTTCCGAACGAAATGTGAAGAACTATATTTTAAATGAGATTCAAGGATTTAAAGAAATAGAATTTAAGTAAACCAATAAATTCTATTTGACCTTTTAGAGATAAAGTTTCTAAGCTTAGGCGTTTTTAAACGAGATATGTAATAATGCTCGCTCTGTAGGTTAAAAATTTAGAGTAACTGTGTTAAAAGGTTTTCCGTGTGGTGACGGAATAAGAATACAATTCACCACCCCCTCTCTTGTCCACGAGAGATGTAAAAGACTACTAAGGGATTAAAAATGCATATAACATCCATGCAAAAGAAGGAAAACTCGAAATAAAACCTTACAGCAACACGTCTGGCCAGTGTGACATAGGAGGTCAATTTCCCTTCTATGTGGAGAACACACGGGCTCAATAGTGGGAGGTTTATGAGCTGAAATGTGGATGACGAAGTTAAAAGATTAAACTTTATGGTGGTTTTATTAGAAACTGGCTATGTATCACCGGTCGCTTGGTAACACGCGCCATAGTTGGAATGATCTCAGCTCATACACGTTTAACTACTGGGCTCGAGCCTCTTCCGCAATAGGAAGAAAATTGACCTACTGTACCATGCTGATTAGATATATTTATATAGGGCTTTATCTCGAGTTTGCCTTCTCTCGCATGAATGTTGTATGCATTACATTCTTGGTTGCCTTTTATGACATCCATGGTTTAGAATCAGGGTGGTAAATTGCATTCTTACTCCGTCACCACACGGAAAATTTTAATCTAAAAAATTGTATTAATTATAATTCAAATTTCATCCAAATATTGATGATTTTGCTACTAAAATTTTGAGATCTGAGTCTGTATAGCTTAACACTTATCTATATAACAAGATTCTTATATAACAAACGTTATAGAAGTAGGGTAAACTATGCACAAAATTAAAAATAAAATGTCTAGTATGGCATCTATTCGGCTTCGCATGCGAGAAGTCGCATTCAACGACAGGAAATGTATTACTACAGTATTGTAGGATAACCTGACAACTTGTCACTACATTGTATATCTTTTGAACTTTACAAAATGAGGCTGTATTCTTTTATTGAAGTTAAATTCAAATCATTTATTATGCATAAGCCAGAGAGGGCACATACATATTGTCAAGTTTACAAAATTAAATTAAATTATCTAAAAAAAATTAACTACCACCAAATCGGAACGTGACCGCTACTGAGAAGATCCGGCAAGAAACTCAGCGGGCTTATCTAATATTTTTATTTTATGAAAACTTGTATAGATTTGAAGTAATTCCAAATTTTTTTTTTGGGGTGTTTTGTGGTCGGTGCACTCCTCGCACGACTCTGACTGGGGCGATAGAGGGGCGTAAGCACGCACACCCGCAACCCACCCGAACATCACGTCGCCTTCGTCGTTGGACCGACTACCGGCGCAGGGTTACTTGTCGTCAGTGGTCGGCCCGACGGAATACCCCTAGTGGGGTACCCTCCTCCCATTGACCGACGTCCCCCCCCCCCTCGGGGAGGACGTCGATCTTTCCTCACGCGGTCGGCCTCTCAGCGGGTGACGGACTAATTCCCCGGTCACGTCACCCGCAAGTAAATAGATATAAGTCGTTATGGACATGGTCACGTATGACACGCTATGACAATATCACTATCTCTGTGCCGATAGATGTCAAAATCAGATATATATGAAAAGTTTAAAATTACAAATTTTAATTTAAGACTAAAGAATTAATTTGAATATACAAAAATAGCAACTGTTTGTTCATAGTTTTAAGTTTTCACTTTTGTCGACAGTCCTCCTGTATTGTTTTTATTAAGATATATTTGAATAGTTTATGAGTATATCATATAACCATCCATGTAATAATTTTTTTATCGTTTTATATGCATTGCACTATTAAGCAGAAATTGGTCTACTATAGCCCTGGCCAGAGGATAGACAGTATTTTATTTTGAGTATTCTTTTTCTTGAAGTGATAGTATCTGCTTATATTTCTCAGTTATCTATAACACACTCAAACATATACACGCAGGTAAATATACAAGCAAATTCACACATATATAACATAAAAGATAAACATGTACTGCTTTAATTTCAGTTCAAATTCAGTGATGCATAAATGTTCAGAAATTTTGTAAAGAGCTAATGGAGCTAATTTTGTAAGGAGTTAATGCCCTCTAGCTACTGCTAGAGGGCATATTACTGCTTTTATATTAGATTTCAAATGTTTTATTTTAAAGACAACAGACCGCACCAAGGAATATATTCTGTCACAAGGGACTTTACCAATATACTATTCATCATCATCTCCCACCTCATAAGTCTCTCTCATAAGTCCCACCGTTGGACTCTAGCCTCCTCCACAAGGTAAGGGAAATTGACCTACTATAGCGCGCTGGTCAGACCTGTTGCATAATAATTTATGTAAATTCTCTTGCATAAATATTACATGCATATTATATCCCTTATTCGTCTGTTACTGCACCCAAGAGAAAAGGTGTTGATCTGTATTCGTACTCTGTCACCACACGGATAATATATTATTAATAAACACTAATATCAGCCATACTCGGCATAATCATTAGTGAATCACGCAAAGAACTAACCTGTAAAAGGTCGAACCTACAACATTCGGCGTGGGAGAGTGCTACTTAAAGCTCTATATCGTGTAGTCATGTACATTATCTAAAGCAAATATAGAAGTGATATAACATAGCATCCTCATCATCTCAGCTTATTTATATCTCACTGCAGGGCTCGAACCTCCTACTCAATTGAAGGGAAATTAAACGACTATACCACGCTGGTCAGATGTATTGTGTAGGGCTTTATTACGAGTTTTCCTTCTCGAAAATAGATATTATCTACATATCGCCTTAGTAATTTTATGCCACCCACGGGTAAGATAGGTAGCGATTGTATTCTTATTCCATCAAAACACAATAAAAAATAATTATATTCCATATAAATAAAAAAAAAACAGAATATAAAACAGTCGTCAAGTGACGGTGTTTTTAACAATCCAAATATTCTGGAAGGCATTCCACTGACAAGAAGGGTTACAATTTACGTCCAAACTAATGTTTGCTGCGTAATGCTTGCGTAGGGATGAATCCACAATTGCTACTTTAGTAACGGTTACGTGACTACATAAATCATTATGCTGACACATGGCACATCTGGATGTGCAAACAAATTAATTTTACTGAGCTATGTTTATACGCATTTTTTACAATTCCTTTAGCAAGCCGAGTAAGTAGCCCACGGGCTGGTAAACAGATACTCACGGACTTCAGCATTATCAAAGGTCCCACCAAGTTAATGGCTATCATAACAGAGAAAAGTGCAGAATTTGAAAGAATAGAATAAGGGTAGAAAGAGATGAGAGAGTTTGGGCCAGATCTTTCGCTCATCGAAGGAGGTGCGGTAATGGATTACTACTATACACGGTGACATTTATGTCATCTTACAAAAGCAGGTCAATTAAAGTATCCAGTATCTACTATACATTCGTACAATTAAAAGGTTATAAACAATATTTACTAGAATATTTTTAATATAAGTTATTATAAATAATTACTAATTAAAATAGTGAGGAAACAGCATGTAGCCAGCGCTTAGGTACTCAACACTGCTGATGTAGTATGTAGGTACTATGACCACTTGACCTCGGCGCCAATCGGGCATCGCAAAGGATACCTGTTACGTATCTAGCGTAGGGAATTACGCTTTGTAAAAGCTGTCCACGTGGACTTCGTACTTATGATTGGCTAACGAAATGCCGCATGATTTCTTTAGTTTAAAATGCAAACATGATAAACAGGCTGTTACAAAATATTAACTTTAATTTATTTTATTTTATTATTTTTTTTAACTGCCACTATTGAACATTTAAATATGTTAGATATGTTTCTTTAGTCGGATACTTTTATGGTATTTTTTTTTGTAAGACGATAAAAAAGTCACTGTGTATAGAGACCAATTTTCTGAAAGATGGTTATACTAATTCAACGAGACCACTTAATCATAGCTGCAGGTAAAGTATGAGCAGTTTAGTCAACCACTGAAAGCCTTTTTATATTAAGTTGGGTGCTACAAGTCTTCTAATAAAGCACTGCTAGCTATTCTTCTGTTGAACCTCAGCTAGTTTTACAACTGTCACGTAAAAATAAGGGGTTTTTTTTGATGATTATATTCTTAACCGCTTCGATATAGCATAGTACCGTAGTAACAACAGGGCTAATATACCACTGAGTATTATTTTTTACAGTGCTAGCGTACTTAGGAGACATCGTCATGCCAAGCAAAGCAGCGCCAACTCGGTAGTTGGCTCCAACTATGTTTTTAAACCATACAGTAACTCATTGAAATGTACACATAAATTTTTATCCATATCGGTACAGGCAGACTTAGGAGACAAGCACTCGACTGGTAAAAGATGCCTAAGGCATTAAGTCCGCCTTGTGCGTTATTTTTGTGCAGAAGCTTAAATAAATAAACAAACGTCCAGCAGAACATTTATTGAGAAGATAATATTTCTAGGCTACTAATATAGATAGCTTTTTCTTCAAAATGTCACTACAGTTCTTGATAACAAAGACTTTATTTGAGCGAGATACGTTCAAATAAACTCTTCAGCTTTATAATAGTAATATACATAGATGAACACAAAAGGATACAAAATACGTTTTATTATTGTAACAAGATACAGCCATTAAATATTAAAAGCTCACGCAATATGTTCAGACACAGGTGTCACCGAAATTCGTGTTATGTTTGTATTGCTAATGGCGGACCCGCACTTGGGAGGAAATGAGCGGGTCGAACGTTAAGCCGCGTTTACCTTGAATATTGTATCTATTATTAGCTCTGTATTTATTTTTATTACATTTGTTGTTAACTGTCTTTAAGCTATAAATTAATACTTGGTATATTATACCTAGTTCTTCAGTAAGCAAATGTTGAAATTCGCTGCTTCATAAGTTCAAAAATCGACACCTATCTTTGAACAAATCGTACTAACAGTAAGAGTAACAAGAAAATATTCAACAAGTTCGTGTTCAACTATGGAATAAGAAAATAATCAATGTTCAAAGCAGTACTGTAGTAATTTAGGTAGTTTTAAACAGTGGTATTATTTGAAAAAGCTTTTATATTCAGTACTTTTTGTAGTCTAAAGGGCGATGTGTTGAGTTTAGTGTCACTTGACACAGCTAGCCGATGACCAATTCTAATGATATCTCATTTATTAAAATATAATAGGTAGTTATGAGAGGACAGATGAATATACATACTTAATGGTCAAAATCATTACACTCCTGCATAGTTGAGTGAAAGATACGCACCATTATACGGTCTAAAGCGACATCCATTCAACGAGTCTTTACTAATTTTATTACTACCTAATCCATACAGTTGGTGGTCCTCATACTTCTTCGATTCATGTACTCACTATACATCTTACTTAGTCCCGCTCGCAATAGGAGGGAAAATTACTTTCATCACGCTAATCGTTCGTATTCGTACTCGTATATTTCAAATTTTCTTTTTCTGAAGTGATATAATAGGTTTACAACTCTTACAATACACGGGAAAAAGGAAAGGTCATACAGTTGACATACTTAAATATATCATTTGGATCACGGTCACTACTTCGGCACTTGTTTTCTTGACAATAGTTCATATATTTAGTCATATAACATGCTCAAACTTATATGTGTGTATTCTTGCCACGCTAGGCTGCTGAAGCTGTGAATACCAAGTGACGAGATCTCGCATAATCTGACCGAGATTAGTCCACTACTCACAATGTGCCTACATTGTGTATGAACTATGTCGTTGTCTCGACAGGTGGCCAGAAGGAATACAAACAAAAAATGATCTGCCTCACTAAAAAATCCTCTATTAAGTTATACTCGTAGCTGTCAAGTGATTCTGTCATAAATATAATAAACGCAAAAGTTTGTATGACCTCACATGCTCGTAGTTTTTGCGTGAAAAAGCAACAAAACATCCTCATGTTTTGTTGCACTTTCAAGCAAAAACTACTGAATGGATTTTGATGAAATTTCACAATATTATAGCTTATATATCAGAATAACAAATAGGCTATAATATATCACGATAATCCTACGGTAAGGGGAACTACGCGCGTAAAACCGGGCGCTGCTAGTCTCTCATAAATGGCATATCACCTCTAAATTGTGAAAATAACACATTCATCATTTTAAACATGTAATTAATCCTCTTTAATTTGTAACGGGAATGAAATATTTTACTTATATAACTTATATAAAAGCCTGGTTTGAGTTAAAATAATATAGTCTTTCATTAAATATACGTTGAACTGCAGCTCTGGATATTTTTAGCAACGTAATAGAATCCATGTTACGACGTACACGAAAATGGCAGATATAATAACTACAAAAGCCGCTTTGTGGACTCCGATGTGCTTACTCTACGTAAACACGTGTCATATTCACATTCAGAACTCCACACAAAGAATTATTTTGCTTTTTTATAAACCTACATCTAGAATAAGTATTTTCACTACAATAATTTTAGAAAACACTTCCTACATAGTAAGACTACACTGTGTAGTAGTAATCCCTTTATAGATGAGCTTTTCGCCACTATCTGCTCAACGTAGTCCTCCCCTATGCAATACCAGATAGCGCAGTTTTATATCGCCTGCATCAATCGACTCAACACGACCTTTAAAGTTGTCGAGAGGTATCTTACTGATAAAAATAGATCACAAAATCGAGATAACAATCTAATTTAAAATTTTAACAACTGTAAATCATCATCTCAATTAATATACGTTCCACTGTTTGGTTCCCCATTGTGGGACAGAATCCGACTTACTATACCACGCTGGTCAGACGTATTTGCATACGGTTTCATTTCGAGTTTTGTTTCTCTTGTATCCCCCAGGATATACCATATGATGATAGGATATACCCATGATACCTCAGGGTAAGTGAGGTGGTGTGAATTTGTATCCTTACTCCGTCACTACACGAAGAAATTGAATTTTATCTAGTATAGAATACATATGATAATATGAAACGCCAAAAAGAGCTTCAAAATGTGACATTATTTTTGTGCACACTTAGAGGGTTTTTAAATTAGGACATGCAATAAAATTTAATTTCACTCAAAATTATTAAATTAAAATATGAGTTCGGAATGAGAACTATGATTAGAAAAAGCCCTAATAAAATCGCAAAGAAAACAATAATAGGGCTCAAATAGACCGCAGAATTGACCGCAAATAAATCGAATTGGAACTATATTTTGATTTACGTTTGTGATAAGTTTCAAATTGTTTTTTCTCGACTTTGTGATTGTTACCCAAATCAGGGGTCGTCATACACTACAACGAGCGATATGCGGTTGCCACGTGAGAATATTTCTTTTGCAGTGATCAAAGATTGATCGCCTTATGTGGCTTGCCACTTTAGCTTGCTAATCCTAATCTTCAGTAGTATTAGCGTGCTCATAGGAGACTTACTACTTGTTAGATTGTAAAATTCGCTTGTCAATGAGTTATAATATTACATAATTCTAACATTCACAAATCACAATTCAATCCACAAATTGTTGTTCTGAGTCTGGATGTAATTTGACTCCATTAATTATATGTTTGTAAAGTCCCCCGCAATACAAGGATTATTTCCTTAGTGCAGGGTGTTGTCTTAAATAAATAAAAAATAAATAAATAAATATTCTTAACACAAAATTACCTATATTATTGTATAGGCAGTCTCATTCTTTTGTAATAGAAAGAGGTGAACCACAACAAAAAAAAAAACCCACAGTATTAGCACATAGGTACAACAGATTTGCGATCTTATTGCATTTAAATGGTACTTAAAAATTTCCAAGGAAGTTCTGAAAAGTAAACATAAAACTCCAACGAACCGATTTATTTCGTTTATTAGTTTTTCTTCTCTTGCATAGATACTATACGTGTTATGTCCCTTAGTAGTCTTTTACGACACCCACGGGCAAGATGGAGAGGAGGTGATGAATAATATTCTTACTCCGTAATATACGGTTCAAAGTAAGCAATAATGACTTGAATAAATAAAATCAAATAATGCATTTAGTTTTATGCTATAAACACTTCACAAGTACAATTGCAATATACCTACCGGTTTCGATGTCAAAGTTTACAAAGCTTTGTTAACTACCCCACCTAATAAGTATATAGTCTATATTTGACATGTCACAGCTAATGGAAGAACGTACATATATTTAGGTTTATTTGACAACATGACCCAGTTTGCCTTTTAATAATAGATCCGTGTAATCATTGTTTTTATAAGATTGATGTATTAACATCGATTTTATTACTGATGGCTGCTGTAATTGTTAGGTTTTAATGACAGAAAAATATGGATCAAAATCACATAGAATAAACATTAATCATAAAGATAAGGATTTTTTGTAATGATAGGGTTCGAACTTTATATCGATTAATATGACTAGCATATAATGGTAGCGGGTGACGTGATCGGAGAATTGGTCCTTCAACCGCCGAGAGGCCGAGCGCGTGAGGAAAGACCAACGTCCTCCCCGAGGGGGAGGCGTCGGTAGATGGGAGGGTACCCCACTAGGGGGTATTCCGTCGGGCCTACCACTGATGACAAGTAACCCTGCGCCGGTGGTCGGCCCAACGACGAAGGCGACGTGGTGTTCGGGTGGGTTGCGGGTGTGCGTGCTTACGCCCCTCTGTCGCCCCGGATGGAGTGGTGCGAGGAGTGGGCCGACCGCAGCCCACCCCAAAAAAAAAATAAAAGCATATAATGGTAAACTGCAAGTGATAGGTTGGGGTTCGTCCAGAGAAAAACTTCTCAAATAAGACACTGCTATAATTATTATTGCTCGCTTGGCCATAAGTCATCTAAACGAACAAAATAATTATAAAAATGTCCATCTTTCGAAAGTCCTTTCTAAAACTTCTCTTAAAATAAGTGATTTTCTAACATCTTTAAAATTTATCTTTCTCTAGTAATATTTTCTAATTATTACGAATATTAAACAAAACGTGAGCGAAATTGTTCCAACCGCTAACTAGGGCCAAGCTTATGAATAAAAACATTTTTTAAATTATGTACGAAATGGGAAGTAATTATTTGTATCATTTGGTGACTTTACGGTGTGTTCGCGGAAAAACTCAAACAGTAGCTATACCTGTTTGGCAAAGACGTCTTAACTAACTTTGGTTTATGCTATGAGTTTCAAAATTTTTACAAACATTAATAAAACACGAATTTGAAAATGCATTTATGGCATTCTTTTAAATAACATGTACATATTTTAAAATGGAAGGAAGGAAGAGAGCCCCCTACTTTCCCACGGATAATTAATATACCGCACACCACAATGGAATGGAAGGAACATGGGGTAGGATCGAGGTGGTGTAGGATATAGGATATTCGTAACCGATAGCCCACAGCACTTGTTTTATAATATCCATATTATTATACAACTAATGTTACAGCATATTTTTTATGATTTGAACTCTACAATTATTTAGCTGTTTCATACATACGAGTATTATTTTTAACCTCGAATTGATACGGTTCACTGCCATATAGAAATAATAGCACGTACACGCGTAATTATATCATGTTCATTTCGCGACAACAATCAGAGATTTGTATACATAAAGGACAATGAAAAATAGAATGAATGAATACAATTCACTACCGTCTCTTCGTGGGTGTCGTAAAAGACGACTAAGGGATACGATAAGTGGACAATATTTATATAAAAAAGGAAAACTCAAAATAAAAGCCTATGCCAATAGTCTGACCAACGCAATATAGGTAAATTTTCCTTCCATTCTGAAGGAAGCCGGAGCCCAACAGTGGAAATTATGTGGGCTGAGATGAGATAATCATGAATTATCTTAAATCGCGTTATTGCAATACATTTCTAATTTATAATCCAAGACAACTATCAACGAATTATGGTTATATGAAACCTAAATTTTATTAAGTAATTTTAATAAAATTTGGTACGTGATGATGACACCTGATTTTTACAGAAACTAAACTTGGCTTGTTTAAAAAATAAATTTTCTAATTTGTATTATTCTAATAAAAATATCTTTATTTATTATTATAATTATGGGTATTTCAATTCGCTTGAATTATACTTATCCAAACAAAGATTCAAGTAGTATAGTGCAGTACAAACGGAGACAGACATTTTTAAAGAAACCTGTGTAATTATGCTAGTACAGTTATAAAAATTAGGCGTCGATCATATATTTTTATATTAAATCATACTCCTCTATAAAAAAGGAAATAACACAAACACCCATACTATAGAATATTTCACAAGCACTACAAAATACACATCGATTGTAACCAATCGTCTATCACAGACATCACATCAAATAATTTCTTATTCCATTTCAAGCGTCGTACAAAATACATATAAACTTTAACACCCCCTTAAATTCTATCGGCGAAAAAGGTCCGAAACTCTATAAAGTTGAATTATGACTGCTGCGAGGATTTACGTCGAAGAGATTGACTTTATTCGTTAGCCCATTTCCAGTAAGAGCCGCTATTAAAGAGGTATTCTACACAAAATGGTGTTATCAGAGAGCGAGATAAAGCGGCCAAATAGGCCTGTCCACTTATCGCACACCACCCTACTGAGTCTAAATTAATCCTGCCATTATGTTATTATAAGTACTACAATTTATTTATTTCACTGTGACAAACATTACTTAATGTAAACATTTATCTTTTAAAATTTAAAGTCACTGGAACTAAATGTTTAAAACATTTACTTTTTTTATTCAAAATCAGAAATTATTTTAATACTTGTTAATATATCGGCGTCCTCTCTCACTCAAAATCGCTCAAAATGCTATGCTATTCCCAGTATTTCTTTACGTGATAAAATTCGGTATACTGATATCTGTAGGAAAACGGGTGTAACCGACATAGCCCCAAGAATTAGCACGTTTTTTTTTTTATTTTTTTTTGGGTGGGTCGCGGTCGGCCCGCCTCCGCACCACTCCGTCCGGGGCGACAGAGGGGCTTAAGCACGCAACTCCCGCAACCCACCCGAAAACCACCTCGCCTTCGTCATTGGGCCGACCACCGGAGCAGGTTTACTTGTCGTCAGTGGTCGGCCCGACGGAATACCCCCTACGCGGGGTACCCTCCCGTCGACCGACGTCCCCCCCTCGGGGAGGACGTCGGTCTTTCCTCACGCGGTCGGCCTCTCGGCGGGTGACGGACTAATCCCCGGTCACGTCACCCGCGGCCTCGGCTAGGGCAGAATTAGCACGTTGAAGTGGTAATGGGCGAACCAGCAACCGTTGGGGAAGAAAGATTATTGAGTGGCGACTACAAAGTGGAGGACGCAGCGTGGCACGATCCCCTACTAAGTGGACCTATTTTAATTCGCAGGGAGCCGTTACAGGTGTTACAGGACTATTCACAGTGACATTCTTGTTGGGAGTCCTATGTATAACAGTCCACTGTTGTACATAGGACTCCCCGCCTACAAGCTAATGGATGGATGACTTGTTAATACTTAAAAAAAGAAACAACAACGACACAGGCTTAGAATAATAACGTATAGAAGGATAGTGTCAATACTTCGAACTTTCAAAATTTGAATCTAAAAATACTAATGGCGCGCAGACGATTACACACGTACACACGCACAACACTATACAAATTATGAAATCAAATTTTGTTTTTATTAACATAAATCGTCGAATTACCTTTAAAAGTAATGTTAATAATCTTTTTATATTTTTCAAATGTGTTGTGACACCATTTGAATGCACAAACCGTCATAATTACCTATTTATTTTTTAAGAGTTGCGTACGTTCGTGCAGTACAATAATTTGTACATTACGGAACGGTTCCGGTGTAAGCTCCATTAGGCTCCAATTGAAATGCCTCACTTTTTGTGCGTGAACTTACCTTCTATACGTTATTATTCTAAGGACACAGGAAATATTACCCTACAAATGTAATTGTGAATTTGTTTATTGGTTTGCTACGCTTTAATGTTAAAATGGACTGACCTAATACAGCTAAGAACTCATAACTGTGCAACGTAAAACGATTTTCTGTGTGTAGATTCACATTATTTCTGGTAATAAGTCGTTTAACGCTACCGAGCCACTTCTTACCAGATTTTATTAATGAAGTTTGAAACTCTCTCAGAGTAAATCTACAAAAGTACTCACAGCTTACTTTATCGGATGATTAAAACTGAAGCGTGCGATGTATGTACGTAAGCTACAATTTTTATTGGTATTAGGGCGCTTATAGTTAGTTTTATTTAAGTTTGGTTGTGATTTTACCTCGCGTCGCCCATCGCTCTAGATAATGATAGAATAGAGTGAGAAATAATCTACATTAAATACATTACTTCCTTAAATAGAACACGAATTCGTATATAATTCTAAATGTACGGTAAATTGTCATATTTTAAATTGGAAATACATTATAACATTTTTTTACTTTCAATAATATATTTCCAATAATAACATTTTCGAACTATAAAATAAATAATTATAAATCTATTTGATTTTTAAAGAATTCGATAAATAGAAAAATCTGACACACGGATGATTATTATGTCTCATCATAATCATTATCACAACCCACTTACGTCCCACTGTTGGGCCCTAGCCTTCTCCACCATGGGAGGGAATTTCACCTACTATACCAGCTGGTCAGACATGTTGGTATAGGGTTTTATTTCGAGTTTTCCTTCTCTTGCAGAAATTTTATGTGCATATTATATCCCTTAGTCGTCTTTTACGACATCCACGGTCAAGATAGGGAGTGGTGAATTGTATTCTTATTCCGTCACGACATAGAAAATATAAAATAATTATTATGTCTAGAGACAATTTTCATGTTGAGTGTTGTGTTTTTCTTTTCTACATAGAACAGTTCTCTGTGTGATCCACACACGGTTGTCCTGAGTTTAGGTAAGGAAAGCCTTTACCATGATTACGTGATAATTTAAACCCTGGTATAGTCCAGTGGTGGGTAAACTTTTTTAATGGTGGGCCACAAAGTTTAATAAATTCTAGAGGAGGGCCAGAATTATAGTAAAAATGCATTTTGTATTAAAGCTTTTTAATAAACAAAATACCTTTTACTTTTACGCCTTGTTAGGCGTGTAAGACATGTGGAATTGTTTTTGATTTTCCATAATATTTTCGAACGCAGGTTCCATCTGTGACGAAGCAACTTTCAGCAGTGCGAAAAGGTGTTCATCAGTCAATCGGTTTTTGATTGAGTTTTTCCGTTCTCGCCCCCGCCGCCTGCGCCTCACATTTCACCACGCTTTGCACCCCGTATTGCCCAACACATTAACTACGCAGCTAGTTTAGCTTCACCGATATGTGAATACAATGGAAATTTTCGCGCCAAAATGCTGACTAGAATATTTAGGTTGGATGGACTCTCGATGGGCCGGATTAAATACTTTCGCAAGCCGGAGTTGGCCCGCGGGCCGTACTTTGCCCATTACCGGTATAGTCTATGACCATTATTGTAAATTTGGAGCTACATATGAGAGTTACAATCGTGGTTAAGTGTGATCGAATTCATTTTTTTAAAAAATACTCTGCAAATGTCTCTTCCCAGTTAATGTCACCTCTCCTCAGTAATCTTAAGTAGTGTTGCCCAAATGCAAGACCAAGACGAGACCTGGACTAGTCTTGGTCTTGCTCTTGCAACATCACACCTGGTCTCGTCTTGGTCTTGGTATTGCGCACCCGAGTCTTGGTCTTGGTCTTGGTATTGCAGCAAGAGTCTCGCAGAGTCTTGCAAGTCTTGCAGTTGGAATAACGTAACAGTCATTTATCATGGCAAGGCAAAATCCAACTAAATTAATCAAATATCATCCTATCCTATCTATCCATCTGCTAGCCTATAGTCCACTGTTGAATATAACCCTTACAATTGAGGAAGATTACTCTCCTATTTTCCTGGTTTTACATTAGACAACGTTACTACTCCTATGCCAAAGGAAGGAATTTCGACCCTGTTTTCTTAAGACGTCACCACACGGGGCAGTTGATACAATAAATTTTATGTCATTTTAAATATTTTTTTATAATAAATGGTAATGTTAATATTCCCCTTCAAGTTAACAATATCCGGCCATAACTAATAGTTGCGCTATAAAAAGGAATGTGTTAATGACGATTTTGATACCTATAATTCTACCTACCTAACCTACCTCTAGATATATTTAATACTAGCTGTCCCAACAGCTTCGCTTGCTTGATTTACCTATCCATATAATGCTATTATTGCGTTTAAATAACCATATCGCCCCCTGGCATTAAAAACAATATCACCATTTATAATATCCTAATATACCTACTTTAATCACAATTTTTGTTATCTAAGTAGGTAGTTGCCGTAACAACGGCTACTACGGAGAACCCTTAACAGCTTTAAAATGTTGTCCGATTTGTTACCCTTTATAGACATTGCTCCGGACCAATTTACCAATATGTATGTCGAAGTGGTATGTATTAGAGCCTAAAACTTTTCTGGATAAACATACTATCCGACAAAATAACATTCTTTTGGAATATTTTCTGAGATTAGGGCGTTCAAATAAACAATTTCTCCCGATTTATGATAAGTATAGATAATAATAGTTTTTAATAATATACCTATGAAGAGGGTCACCAAATGTATGATATTCGTCGTCATCGTCTCAGTTCATAAAAGTGCCACTACCGGGTTTAATCTTGCTCCCAGTAGGTGGAAAATTTACCTACTATACCACGCTGGTCAGACATGTTAGTGTAGAATTTTATTTCTAGTAGTTTTACTTCTCTTTCACGTTATTATATTGTGATCTTTACGTGCGCATACCAATCTACGCATGATAATTCTTTTATAAAATAACACCCAGACTCGCAGTCTGTGCGTTATTTATGTAGATTAATTGTAGGCATATTTCTATGTCCAACAGTGGACGTCGTTGGGCTAATGAATAAACGGATATATAAATATAATGGGCAAGAGCACTCTCGTGTGAAGCTTATCAAGACTAACCAACAAGGTGACGATTATGGTATTTTTGTCCTTAAGCCTTTCCAAAGAGTAATTCTGAAAAGCGAACACCAATATTGGGAATCGATTGGCCAATAGATGGATATCTCAAGACTGATTTAACTTGCCGTGTAGTAACGGAGAAAGAATACAATTCATCACCCCCTATTTTACCCGCGAGTGCGAACCCACGACTAAAGGCTATAATATATAACATCGGTGCAAGAGAAGGAAAACTTGACATGAAACCCTGTAACAACACGGCTGATCACCGTGGCGATCCCCTCCGGCCATGGCCGATTTCCCTCCTATTATGTAGAAGACACGAGCTCAACCGTATATAAGCTGAAATGGTGATTTGAATTAAATGCAAGACCGCGAGACTCTTGCAGGCTCAGTCTTGGTCTTGCTCAAGTCTTGCAGGGCCAGTCTTGGTCTTGGTCTTGCAAAAATTAAGCGGTCTTGGTCTCGGTCTCGGTCTCGCATTTCTCGCAAGACCAAGACCAAGACCGCAAGACCAAGACTTTTTTGGGCAACACTAATCTTAAGTAATCTTATTAAGCTTTGTTGCGTCTACCAAGGTAGTAACGGACTGTCAATATGCCTATCGCAAGGGTCGGTCCACGACATCCCTATCTAGGGAATTGATTCACCGCATTATGGCTGCGCGTGAAGGGAGGCAGCAAGTAGCTGTCATTTTCTGTGATCTCTCTAAGGCGTTCGATGTCACCGACCATTCAGTGCTAGCAGTTAAATTACGGCACTATGGGCTACGCGGAGCTTCGTTTAGGTTGCTAATCCACATGCTGAGGAATAGATCGCAGATAGTAGTTGCAAATGAAGGGCAAACTAGATCTGATCCGATGAAAACGACAATGGGTGTTCCGCAGGGTTCGTCTATATCAAACATACAGTTTTCCCTACTCCTGAACGATCTACCAGAGGCGGTAACTGCAGCGGACATCTTGATGTATGCAGATGATGCTGCAGTTGTACGTGCCGACTCTGTTGATTTACTAGAACAGGGGCTGAATTTAGCAACCTCAAAACTTGCGAAATGGTTCTGTATTAACGGCCTAGTGTTAAACTTAAAGAAAACCCACTTTATGCACTTTTGTTTATCCGACAGGATAAATAGACGGTTAATGGTTTCCCTCAATGGAACGTGCATGCAACAAACCGAAACTACAAATTTCCTCGGATTTAGCATCGACACCGCTCTTAAGTGGGATGAACATATTCAGAGTGTTTTTAGTAAGGTAGGCAGTGCATGGGGTGCTACGCCAGAAACCTCCGCGTGGTGTACCCTGGGCACGAGCGACAATTCCTTGGACTACTCTCTGGAATTGTCGCTCGTGGCAAATATCTGGCCCGAGGGGGGGCCCAGTTTGTGGGATGCCCCAAATTCGCTCCATGCCCTCTAATTGTAGAGGGTATTGGACGCGAAAATTCGACGGGCCCAGTCACTCATTCGTTTGAGGACTGGGCAGGCATTTGCCAACCGCGACAAATCGTAGACCTGATTCCTGCTTCGGGACATTTGTCTTGAGGCCTAGATTCAGGAGCGAGGGTCTTGGCTTAACCGCCTGGACCGCGAGGAAGAAAACCTCTATAAAACAATCACCCAGAATCCTAAGTTCTGGCGCGCGGCGAGAGGATGCATGGCTGATGGGTTGTTCAGTCGTTAGCGCGCCCCCAGCCAGGGTACCTGCGGACCCCCTGTGTTGGGATACAAATTTACGCTTGCCCGGGTATCGGGATCTCTGCCCGGGTCGACCGTTTACTTCTCCCATACTCGTGGGAACTACATGGATAATTGTTCACACACACCTGACGTAGATAGGAGGGGTGAGACGCCCAAAAACACGGGGAACGATGACCCACATTGTTCCCACCCAAAAGCCTTGCTAAGCTACGGTAAAACTGGCACAGAAGAAGGAGGGGCCTCGTCCGACTGCAGCTCGGCTGCTAGTCTGGTACTGGAGGCTCCAAAATCAGCCGAAGGCCCGGCGAAAACAGGGGCCCGCAAAAAGAAAAGCAACAGGAAGATCGCCCCTGCAACGGCACGCGTCAGACGGCGCGCTGCAAAGCTGCGACAGGCGGCGCAGAAGTTGCTGGAGGCTGCCGACGTTCCACCCAGTGACGTTGGCGCCTCTGAGGCAGACAGCTCCGCGGCCATGGAGACAGATACGACCGCGGAGCAGTCGGTGGACGAGGGCGGCAGTGCCGCAGGACCGTCCAACACGAAGGAGAGCCCGGCTGCTCGGGCCGTCGGAAGGCCTACGGCATCAATCCTGGCGGCGGCGATGGAGGAGGCCCTCCCACCACAGGTGCGGAAGCGCCCTCTGCACAAGAGTGGCAGCTCCTCATCTGACTCGGAGGGGAGCGGAGACATCATGCCTCCTCCTAAGGTGGCGACCTCACGCAGAGGGCGCGGAGGGCGTGGGGCTTCGGTGGCGGCAAGAACTGGGACTCCTTCTCCAGTAATACAGGAGCGAGAGGCTGAGGCTCGCAAGCGGGCCAACGAGGCGGCAGCCGCGAGAATGATGAGGGTGTTGAAGGACGTCCCTCCCACTGGCGCCACGGCTGCCGAGCCCACTGTGGCAGGCGACGCCCCTAATGTGGCCACCCTGCAGGCCGAAAATGCCCGCCTTAGTGGCGAAGTATCAGGCCTGCAGGAAACAAACAGGACCTTGGAGAAGGAGTTGTCGACGGTGCAAAAGACAAATCGCCAGCTGGCCAAACAAATGGCCGACTTGCGTCGCCAGGTTGCGCAGCTGATGCAAACTACACCGTCGACAAGCGCCAGCCCTGCCGCCGCCCCTGCCGTCCCCGTTGTGCAAACTCGCGCTGCGGCGAGCCTCAAGAGGACCCAGCCCGTCGAAGCGGTCCCGCTGCCCGCTGTGGACGGCGTGCCGGACCTGACCATGCGCGCCATAGTAGAGGTTGTGGGCAAAATGCTCGACGCGCGCATGGCGGCTTTGGAGGAGAGACTGTCCCTGCCTCCGGAGCCCCGTCTCCGGCCGCCGCTTGCTGCGGACAGGCTGAAGGTCGTGGCGTCAGCCCCTGCCGCGTTACCCTGCCAGGGCGGGCGCGTAGGGAGTTACGCTGGGGCCGTCACTGGACCGAAGCCGAAGGGGCCCGCCGCCAAGAAGAAGGCGGCATCGGCTCCTGCCAAGACTGGACCTAAGCCGCCGCTGGCAATTGCACCGTCGGTGGCGGCTAGCACAGCCGTGACCGCGACTGCTGCGCCGAGCGATCCTGCTGCGCCCGAAGAGGGCTGGCAGACGGCTGAGCGCAGCAGGAAAAGTCGTGGTCAGAAAAGGAGAGCGGAGGCCAAAAGCGCCGCCAAAGTCTCCGCTCCCAAAACAGGAGCCGCAAGTAAGAGGTCGCGCAGAAGGCTCCGGCCGCCGAAGTCAGCAGCGGTGGTGATCACCGTCCTGCCTGAGGCGGCCGAGAACGGCCTCAGCTATGAGGCCGTCTTACGTCGCGCCCGGCGGGAGCTTGACGTCTCCGATTTAGGAGGCGTCGAAGCCAGGACCCGCAAGGCCCGGACAGGGGCTCGGATTTTAGAGTTCCCTGGGGCCGAGGGCGCCAAGACGGCCGATAGCATGGCCGCGAAGCTGAGGGGTTTGTTTGCTGCGGAGGATGGCGTCAAGATCGCCAGACCCGTCAAGTGTGCGGAACTGCGGGTCACGGGTCTGGACGACTCCGTGACGGTGGATGACATCCGGGAGGCCATCGTCTCGAAAACCGGATGTCCCGTGGACACCGTCCGAATTGGCGCTATCCGCCCTGGTCCGGGCGGCGTCGGTGCTGCCTGGGTGCAGTGCCCGGTGGAGTCGGCCAAGCAATTGGCCGGCTCAGGCAGGCTCCTCGTGGGCTGGAGCTCGGCGCGGGTGACCGTGCTGGAGTCCCGGCCTGCGAGGTGCTACAAGTACATGGCGGTCGGACACACTCGGCCGACATGCACTAACTGCTTTGACTGCAGCGACCTTTGTTTCCGCTGCGGTCAACCCGGGCATAAGGCGGCATCGTGCGCCGCCACTCCCCACTGCCCCGCGTGTGCGGCAGGCAATAGGCCCGCCAAGCACCGCATGGGGGGCAGGGAGTGCAGACCCCCGGCTTCGGCCCCAAAGGGGCGGAGCAGCCTGACGACCCCGGCCGCTCCCGCCCCTAGCGCGACCCGATCGCCCGCCAGCGTGGAGGAGGTAATGGATACGGCCCACTAATGGCGGCCGAATCTTACCACCTCCTGCAGGCCAACCTCAACCACGCCGCCGAGGCACAGGACGTTTTCCTGCAAGCCATGGCGGAGTGGTTGATCGGTGCAGCCGTAGCCGCGGAGCCGTACGTGGTGCCTGACCGGCCCAATTGGCTGGGCAGCAGTGACGGCTCTGTGGCAATCGTCGCCTCCACGTCGTGGCATTCCCCGCCCTTGCTGCTCAAGGACAGGGGCGATGGGTATGTCGCGGCGGAATGGGGAGAGGTTACGCTATTTGGTATTTACTTCTCCCCTAACAGGAGCGCGACGGATTTCGGGGCCTTCCTCACCATCCTGGGGGCCTCGATACGGCGACTGGCACCGCGCCAGGTCTTTGTCATGGGGGACTACAACGCCAAGTCGCGGTCTGCCTTCAGGCTGGCCGTCCGTACCGCCAAGGACGTTAGTCGGCGGGAGATGCTGGACAGTCTCGAGCGTGACCCCTGGGGTCGCCCCTACCTCGCAGCGCTGAACAAGCTCCGCGGGCGGGGCCCCCCCCTCACCGAGACTCTCCAGCCCAGCCTCCTCACCAGAGTTGTCGAGGACCTCTTTCCACGGCGGGCGGAGCACACGCCTCCGGTCATGGCTTCGCCGGATAGCGACCGGAAGGCCGAAGATGAAAGTGCTCCGCCCATCACGGAGCCGGAAATGGGGGCGGCGGTGGCGCGTATGCGAGTGAAATCTACCGCCCCCGGGCCCGATGGTATTCCGAACCGTGTGTTGGCCCTGGTCCTCGAGCACCTGGGACCACGCCTCAGGGGACTGTTCGACGCCTGTTTGACGTCCGGGCAGTTCCCTGGATGCTGGAAAGAGGGGAGGCTGGTTCTCCTGCCGAAGCCGGGACGGTCTCCCGAGTCGGCCTCGGCCTACAGGCCCATCGTGCTGCTCGATGATGCGGGTAAGCTGCTGGAGAGGGTGTTGGCTGCCCGCATCGAGCGGCACCTCGTCGGGGTCGGGCCCGATCTGTCGGACGCCCAGTTTGGTTTTCGGAGAGGGCGTTCGACGATCGCGGCCCTGCTGCGCCTGAAGGCCGTGGTAGCGGAGGCCGTCACCGGCGGAGGAGTCCTGTTGGCGGTGTCCCTGGACATCGCCAATGCCTTCAACAGTCTGCCATTCAGCTGCATCAGGGAGGGGCTGAGATATCACGGGGTGCCCGTGTACCTCAGGCGGCTGGTGGCAGACTACTTGGAGGGGCGCAGCGTCCTCTACGTTGACCGAGTAGGGGACGTTGTGCGAACGCCCATGACGTGCGGTGTCCCACAGGGGTCGGTTCTGGGTCCGACCCTGTGGAACATCGGCTACGACTGGGCGTTGAGAGGAAGCCTCCCACCCGGGCTGGGCGTAATTTGCTACGCCGACGATACACTCGTCACAGCCCGGGGTGGGACGCTAGAGGAGGCGGCACGCCTGGCAACTCTCGGCACCGAGGAGATTGTCAGGCGGATCGAAGCGCTGGGGCTGAGAGTAGCCCTGCAAAAGACGGAGGCCCTTTTGTTCCATGGCCTCCGTACTGCCGGGCCTCCCGCCGGCGCTTCGATCATCGTGAAGTCGGTCACCATCAGCATCCAGGCCCACATGAAGTACTTGGGCCTGGTGCTCGACGGGCATTTTTGGTTCCGGGAGCATCTCCATCGACTTGTTCCCCGGCTTGTCGGCGCGGCGTCCGCCCTTTCGCGGCTGATGCCGAATGTGGGCGGACCCAGTGCTACGTGCCGACAGCTGTACGTGGGGGTGATCCGGTCGATGGCCCTGTATGGAGCACCGGTGTGGGCGGGGTCCCTGACCGTCCGTCTTAGGGCCCTCCTGTGGCGACCACAGAGGGTCATGGCGATCAGGGCCATACGGGGTTACCGCACGGTGGCGACAGAGGCAGCGTGCCTCCTGGCCGGAACTCCCCCGTGGGATCTGGAGGCGGAGATGCTCGCCGACATTTATCGGCGGGTGTCGGAGACGCGCGCCCGCGGCGGCATGGTCTCCATCAAAGAGATCACCGCCTGGCGGGTCGACGCCCGCCGAGAAGTCATTGCCCGTTGGGCAGTCCGGCTGGAGAGTCCTCGGTACGGTGTCAGGACCGTCGAGGCTCTCCGGCCGGTGCTGATGGAGTGGTTGGAGCGGACGCACGGGGTGCTTTCCTTCCGACTGGTGCAGGTGCTGACGGGGCACGGTTGCTTCGGGAAGTACCTGCACAAGATTGTCAGGAGGGAGAGCACACCGTCCTGCCACCACTGCCGTTGCGACGAGGACACGGCGCAGCACACGCTCGAGGAGTGTGCTGCATGGGAGGGGGATCGCCGTGAACTCGTCGCAATTATCGGTGCCGACCTGGCGCTGCCGACCATCGCCAGGGAGATGCTCGTCAGCGTCAGGAACTGGGACGCGGTCGCCGCCTTCTGTGAGGCCGTTATCTCACGGAAGGAGGCGGCGGATCGTGTGCGAGTAGAGCTCCTATTCGGCGACACGTTCCGCCGCCGGCGACTCGGGCGGCGCAGGCGCGAATATCTGCGCCTAATGCCGCCCTAGCCGAGGCCGCGGGTGATCGGACCGGGGAATTGTCCGTCACCCGCAGGGAGGCTGACCGCGCGATGGCGGCCGACGTCCCAGTACGTCGAGAGGTGAGAGGTTACCCGAAAGGGTATTCCGTCGGGCCGACCACTGATGACAAGTCACATCTGCTCCGGTGGTCGGCCCAACAACGAGGTGACGTGGGTACGGGTGGGTTATGGGCCCGCGCGCCGTCCTTTCATCGCCCCGGAAGGACAGGACCCCGCGTGCGCTTACCATAGCCCACCCATAAAAAAAAAAAAAAAAAAAAAAAAAAAAGGTAGGCAGTGCATATTTCGCGCTGCGACGCGTTGCCCGAATGGTGGCACCTGCAGTAGTACGCTTGTGTTACTTTGCAACTGTCCACTCAATCCTGCAATATGGAGCGGAATTGTGGGGCACTGCTGCTGAATGGGAGAGAGCCTTCCACATGCAAAAGAGGGCCATTAGAGCCATTGTTGGGATACCAAAGAACGCGTCGGCTAGACCATATTTTAAAAGGCTTGCCATCATGACCATACCCTCCATAGTTATCTTCCAGGTGGCAACTTATGTACGTATAAATTTAGCGGAGTACAAGAAACACAATAATATACACTCGTACTACACTAGAAGCGCGAATAATTTGATCAACATAAAACGTACGCTAGAAAAAACCGCCAGAACTACTCGCGTCATGGGGCCGGCAGTATATAATAAGCTGCCGAGCACAATTACCAACGTACGGGTTGAGAGCCCTCAGCGCTCACCCATCTGGGGCTAACAACTAAGTCACACAAAAAAAAAAAAAAAAAACAATTACCATAGCTCCTAGTCTTCGTGTTTTTAAAACACGTCTTAGGTGTTGGCTAGTCGAGCAAACCTTTTATAACTATGACGAATTCCTGAAAATGAACTGAATGCAATTATAATAATGGAATAATATTAATTTAATAATAATAATGTAATATGACTATAAAATTGACATGTAAATTGGTTTTACGAAATAAATGAGTATGAGTAATCCATGTCGGAGGATGGGGTATCTGTGCTCTGCCTCACAACCTCGTCTTACTTATATATATGGTCTGACCACATTATGTATAAATATTATCAGAAATGCATTTAGTATTACTTCAACACTTTTAACTTCTGAAGAAACATAGCTCTTCCTATTAAAAAAATCCTTTTATGCTGACATACTACATTTGCATCGTTTATATTATTAGGTTAAAACTTTATAGAACTTATTATCGTATATAATTCGATTCGATCGATTCTCGAATTTGTTGATCATTATGTTTACCTAGGACAAACAGTCCAGTTAGGTAGATCCAATTTCGAGAAAGAGATCAGCCGACGAATCTAACTCGGTTGGGCAGCGTTCGGGAAACTTAAGAGGATCTTCTCGTCCAACATACCCCAGTGTCTGAAAACACAGGTCTACGACTAGTGTGTGTTACCAGTGATGACTTACGGCACGGAAACGTGGTCCCTAAATGTAGGCCTCATAACAAGGCTAAAAGTCGCTCAGCGTACTATGAAGCGGGCTATGTTCGGGATTTCTCTACGAGATAGAATCCGGAATACGGCAATCAGCAGAAGAACGGGTGTAACCAACATAGCACGAAGAATTAGCACGCTGAAGTGGCAATGGGCAGGTCACATCGCTCGACGAACCGACAACCGCTGGGGAAGAAAGGTTCTCGAGTAGCGTCCACGTACCAGACGACGCAATGTAGGATGCCCCTCCACTAGATCGACGCAGTGTAGGACTCTCCTCCACGAGGACCTGGTGAAAGTTGCTGGACGTCGTTGGATGCAGGCGGCACAGGACCGCAATTTATGGCATAACATGAGGGAGGCCTACGTCCAGCAGTGGAAGGCAATAGGCTGAAATAATGATGATGATGTTTCTCACTATTAGACGCAAGCTTCTTCTACAATAGAAGGACTTATTGTCTGCAACATTGTCCGATATATGTGTACGGCAACCACGGACATGAAAGGGAGCTAGTGAATTGTATTACTAGTCCTTCACAATATGGAGACAGGATTGTTATACATATATTTATACGTCATCACCGCATTCGTATTAATAGCAAATACTTTCTGTATACAGCACAAATGAACCAACGAAGCTATAACAAATTTTATACGTGCAGTACCAAACGAAAATTTAGTATTTTATATGTAAATTGTATGAAAAGGGATTTTTAGGACGCGAAACTGAGAGTCGGCAGCGATATCCGACGTGCTTCTGAAGAGCAATCATAGAGCGAGCCCTCGCACACTAAATCATGCAATAAATTATCAGGCATGAAATATTCAAAACGCCTCAACATACGCTTTCAGTAAGAAGAACAATGGGAAAATTTGCCTCGCCACATTCCGTAGGGTTGAAATAAAACCTGTAACTATAAAACCTCGCATAGCTTAATGTAAATTTCTAGTTTAAATTCGTTAAAATCGTGCCGTATACACTAATCACGAGGTCCTGGGATTGAATTTTGGATTGGGTAAAAATGGATAGTTTGAATTCCTTGTTAATCGCCTCGTTTTTTGAGTTTTTTTCAGAAAAGCAGTAACAATAGGCTTTTAATACAAACGACTAACATTTATATAGATTGCGGAATGAATGTGATTGTGTGTATTCCACCGTCCTCTACTTCTTCGCGGATCTTTATCAACATAGCCTTACGCCGTGGCGTACCAATATAAATTAAAAGAAAATATTACTAAAATATTATATCACTCCCTATCTTGGCCGTGGATGTCGTAAAAGATGACTAAGGGATATAATACGCATATAACATCTAGCAAGAGAAGGAAAACTCGAAATAAAACCATATACCAACCTATCTGAGCAGCATGCTATAGTAAGGTCAATTTCCCTCCTATTGTGGAGGAAGCTCGAGCCCAACAGTGGAGCATACACGAGCTAAAATGAAATGATGATGATTATATCATCGTCGTCATCATCCTTATCCCAATTACTTGGGGTTGACGAAATATATACTCCTCCATCGTGCATGCTGTAAAAGTTATTGACAATAGTTTTATGACCGGCCGGTTGCTGACATTAACCCTTCTTGGGAATGTAATTCTTGACCAGACAGCATCTGCATTTTCTCCAATGTCTTTTAAAATATTACAATACGCGACTGCAGTCAATGAGGTCTTGGTTTCGATGCCGCGACCGAGCTAAATTTTTACGGGCAAGACACTGTCACCACGCGGTAAATACTTTAGCTATTCTAATTCAATTTCAATACAATATCGTGACATTATTTGGCAACCCTGTTTATATATAGTTTCGATAGCGAGGGTGTGCTAGAAGCGCGTTAATTCACATTATTCAATCAACTTATGAATCTACTGCATGTTAATTAACTATTACGTTTTCACTTTACCAATTTATAGTCTACTATTCCAGCAGCTTTTTTTTAGAAATAAAAATAATCCATAGTGACCCGAAATCAAGTAAATCTTAGTTTTTTTCATGCAAGAGTAAAATTTTGCTACTAAACTAGCTCGCGGGTCTCTAAAGTAGTTCCCGAGGCGCATGACGTTGATATCTTTCTTGAATATTTACGCTTTATTCATAAGTCATATCAAGAAAATACCGGCACTAGCAAACAAATTTCTTTATAAATAATTTAGATACTTGATATAAAGAGTACTAGTCCTTTGATCCTTCCAGAGTATTCGTAAATCACATGTGTTTATATATCTATTCGTAATATTCTGTCATTATTGCACTAAAGGCATCAGTCTCTTCCAATTAGAAGCTTCTAATTGTTATCCCAATTGTGTAGGAACGTCGCGATATGTACTTTTCTCCCATCGTACATATCACAAAATGTTCCGTCAATAGTTTTAGGAGATCCAATGAGAAGCTAATTAACCTAATGTGTGTTAAACTATTTTTAAATGTATTATTCGTACAGTCATATCTGATCCATATGCTGAAGGAATAAGAATACATAATGACTTCTGATGTTTACGCGAGTATTTTTCAAACACTTTACATCATTCATGGTCATAGGCGGCATCCTGAGGTAATCAAAAATTAAATACATACGCGATGCAATACGTAAATTAGTTTTATTTACAATAAATAAGAATACATTTCACTACCCCTTTAAAGAACTGTAAAGGATAATTGTAGGACGCAAGCAGTTAACATCACTGTAAGTTCGAATTAAATCCGCTTATTAAGTGTATAGTAGGTTAATTTCGAATTAAATGAGCCCATATTAGCTCACGAAAACTATTTTTTTAGCTCTCTCTTCATCTATCCGCCACGATGCGGACCATCACTAATTTTAATGATACATCATACTATGACCTTCACTAGAGCTTGTTATACTTTTATTTATTTATACTCACTAGAAACACTATTATAAGGAATACTAAATAGCAATCCTTTATTAGGTGGACTAACAATATCTTGAAAATCACACGGAGAACAGGCCGTTCTGAGTATTCTCCTTGGAAGGCCTATGTCCAATAGTAGATATCTAAGTGCTGATGGATGCATGGAATGAACAATACTGAATGTCGTTGCGTATTAAGAATACAATATGTGTAATACTTCCATGGAAGTTGTAAAACCGGCTGAAAATATCTGAAAAATATACATTTACTTTATTTTCCAGCTTTTTGAAGTGACAACTTCTTTAGCCGAGTTGGGTACTTTTTGGTAGGAAAAAATCTTATAGGTACGCGTCACCGATATTTGAAACATCACTAATTTTAATGATACATTATACTATGACTTTCACTAGAGCTTGTTATATTTTACAAGCTTTTATTTAGTTTCACCTGTCCCGTGTCTGTAATCAAATCTTGCAAGTTAAATTTGATCCACTTCCCGATTTCGAATTAAGCCGAAATTTTGCATGCATGTATAAATCGGATGACAATGCAATATTATAATGATATAGAGATGATCTGATGATCGACCTGGAAGCTGGCCATAGGCACTCCGTAACTAAACGACGCAACTCCATCGAGTTTGGGCTCATTTGATTTGTCTTGACGAGTACTTTAGTACTATATGGTAACTAGAGTCTGATGATGGACATGGATTTTTAAATTTTTAGTTCTTTTTATCAACAAATAATAAAAGCTTGTTTTTAAAAAAGGATTTTTTTTCTTTAATTTATTTTTATTTATACTCACTAGAAACACTATTATAAAAAGAAAAATAATTGAAAAAACAGACTTGGAATATTTCAACATAATTATTATTACATTTTTTACCTTTAAAGTATACCTAAAGATCCTGAATTAGGATATCTATATGACACGTAACATTACTAGGTATCATTGATGAAAACGGTCATAAGATCTTTTAGTGTTTCTATCAGCCTTGCGCTTTACGTCAACTCTGCTTGGAAACAGAATTATTGACTAGACAGTATTAAGCAGTATTACTGTAATAGGACAATTCTCGTCATAGGAATAGATCACAATATCGAAATAAAAACTTGAATTCGAACTTTTCCTTCATATTCGAACTTAACTCTTTTCTCGTTTCTGTCAATAAAAAAATCTCGATCTGTCAATTTATTGTAGTTTTGAATGATTAGAGACATAACTGTAAGAATAAACATTTATCTTTAAAATGAGTACAATATCAGAAACTAGATACCATGCAAACCACCTTCTGAAACGCAAAACATATTCAGTAATAATTCCAGGACAGGAAGGGTCGATCACCGATGTCTTTGTGCACCGAATAAATTGAATTCTAATTTTCAATTTCAATAACAATGGTTCGAGAGATTCAAGCGTTCATAACATAAGCATGAATCTCGTCGAGATTTCATAAATATGTACACGAGCCTTGTTTTGTATGTAGTCGTTAAGAGTCGAAATATTACAAGTGGTGATTATTATTAACTGTGAAAATGAGTTTTTAACCCTTTGTATTGATTAAATTTCTATTGGTTACAATATATTCCCCATAAGTATTTGAATGTACCTCGTAAATGTTACGGAGTAGTAAAGCATCATTTCGTATAAGACTACACTTTTTCTATTTTTTGTATAGTATCCGTTTTATGTGTTCGAAGTTCCTTTATTTTTTTGATGTGAAACCCCATAGGCGAGGGTGAGTTAAACCGTCGCGTGGCGTTTAACGCCACGCCTTGCGGTCGCCATTTAATTAACTACTAATTTTTTTTTTTTTTGTGTGTGTGTACAGCTGTTGGCCGCAGATGGCCTAGACAGCTTGACGCGGACTATGGGGGAGCGTTGAGGGCTCTCAACCCGGAGAAAAGTATGCTAAGCGACATCGCCCAAGGGCTCCCCCTGTGGGGAACGGACCTCGGCTTGGGGCGTCGCTGAAGGCAAAGTGGGCGTGCCCTCGTTTTTAGTAGTGACTTTTGCGCGGCGCGGTTTCGCACCTCGACGGCGAGGACGGAACCGCGGATATTTATTTGTTAAGGCCCCGCGGGCCGTGTAGGCTCTTTGTTGAGCGAGTGTGATATTGTCGTCCTCTTCGTCGAGGACGTGACGAGGTCGTCGGATGGAATAATTAACTACTAAAAAAAAAAAAAAAATCAATAAATAAAAAAAAAATATCTGGATACATCTAAATTTTTGTAACGAAACCATGGTGCGATTTAAAATTTTGTACAACGCCATCTAGTGAACTCATAGTAAATTGTTACCCTATTGATATAAAGTATACTAATGAAAATAAATGTTTATTGAATAAAAATCATCATTTTCTGGAAAAAGAATCGTAACTTTATTTTTAATAATACTTTATGTTATATTTAATACCTGTCGTAATCTGTTCTTTTATGCATATATTCTTGTTCTATAAAATAATGTATAATTCTCTAACTTCCTAATATAAGTATACCATATCTACTTTATTTTCACGTACGAAAACTGGACAACCGCTTTTTATTAGTTTCAGTTGTATATTTATTTGTTTATATATCACCGACCCCTTGGAATTGGATTTTGATCCACTTTAAACAGTCAGATTTCATTTAAAATTTGTAACAAGGACCAATGACGATAAATAATTTAAATAGCTTGTCTTATTATCATTACAGGATTAGAGATTTCTTTATAAAATATATTTTGTAGCTGAGATTTAACCTAGCTCGATAGATGTCGCTAATTCTATAGCCACAAGGATTAAGTCGCAGTAATCAAATGATTAGCGGATATGTCAACCAATCGAAGCCCATGTATTATTATGTCCCACTGGACTCCATCCTTATCCATAATGAGAGGGAACTTGACCTAACGTGGTTTTAACCATGTCGGTGTGACACAGTGAATAAGGCTTTGCTTCGAATTTTCTCGTCTTTAACCAAGAAGGGAGTAGTGAATTTTACATTATTTTTAGTTTTCTTAACAAAATAAAGGCTCGTTATTTTTTTTTTTTTTCTATAATATGTTGTTTTTGACTTTTTAGTATTATACAGTAACCATAATTATTATACATTTATTTATTTAGACTTCTATAGTAATAGAACTTTTCTATTCACATTACCACCATAACTTTTAGGAGCGTCTAGTTTAAAATTACTAATTGTATCATTTTCTACAAACAATATAATAAAAAATATGTTATGATAAGTATGATGCATAAATGTCAGTAGTATATTCCCATGTGGTGACGGAGTAAGGATATAATTCATCACCTCCTCTCTTAGTCGTGAGTGTCGTAAAAGACGACTAAGGGATTGAAATACGTAAATAACACCTATGCATATGAAGAAAACTCGTAATAAAACATTATATCAAACCGATCCATTTAAATTGTGGAGGAGGACCTAGTAGTGGAACGTAGGTACATGAGCCGAGATTATGTGATATGATACCAAGATAGAACACAGAAAATAAATACTTTTCAAATTATTCATTATTAACCATTTTTATCATCACGTTGTGAATATTCTTTTCTTTTAAGGTTTTTGTATTTGACAAATATGTCCCTAAGAAGATGAAAATCCTATACAACGCTGAAATGAAACTCGTAAAAAATCTTCATACTAATATTTATTTTATTTAACACTAGCTGACCCGGCCAACTTCGTATCGCCGTATTTTTTTTTGTAAATATATTCTCTAAAGGACAATGGGCATTGCGGCCCATGAGCGGCCATCAATGAAACTAGTGTCATTTGAAAGGGGAGATCTTTGACAACAAATATTGTTCAAGGAGTACTATGAAATACCGTTTGGGAAAAAAAATATAGTTAAAATACTATTATTAAAATACTATTTTTTTTTTCATTATTATTTATGTATCCTAATATTCAATACTTTTTCTATTAGAGGTCTAAGAACCTTTGTTAAAATCGGTCTCGTCATGTTTCATGCGTCAACCAATCAGCGATGAGCGCCGCTCGCACTCGGCGACTCGGCGATTACCGTTATGCTCGAGCGCACAGCGCAGTCCATCGTTGACATTTGTTTCGTTGAGTACTGTGCGATTATTATTGTTTGACAATTTCTTTTGACTCTGGCTTGCATATCGGACTTGTTAATATCTATCTTGGTGACTTGTGCTCGTTTTTTTGGACTTTTTTTAAGCAGATTCCTATAACAATGGCAGATAATCGCCAAGTGTGTATTTTATGTAATCGATCCGTGATAAACAGAAGAAGATACGAAATAACCCGTGCTCGGTTTGAAGAACATCCCGCTGT
This sequence comes from Lymantria dispar, assembly GCA_032191425.1. Taxonomy (NCBI): domain Eukaryota; kingdom Metazoa; phylum Arthropoda; class Insecta; order Lepidoptera; family Erebidae; genus Lymantria; species Lymantria dispar. Next base: position 18,478,965 of record CM063454.1, on the reverse strand, counting down.
AGGCCAATATATCTTTGAAGCTCTTACCTCTGAACATCAGGTAAGTACATCAAACGAAATCATTATTTCTTAGTTGTCACGTCAACAATATAGTACTGTTTAACTTGAGGTGGTCACAGTGTTTTAACTCTCGCGCATTGAGATTACATTTCGCTGTAAGTAGTAAGTAAACTGTTACCGACGCGGCGACGTTGTCGTTCCGTTTGATCCACGGGGCGAGAACGGGATAGAAGTATCGGTATTTACGTATGAGTAAGCGAGATAATTAATACTGCTTAGGCAATCGAGTAAAATATTTTTCTTTATATTTCGCTTTGTTTGAACAGCGTTCAATGAAAATAACTAAGCGTTTTAACTAATTGTAATACTCTCATTTTCAGATACAATACAATGGTCAGGAGTACATTTGTCGACCATGCTGGCAACGGGCAGAAAGAGCTGCGCAGCCGAGAGAAGACCGTCCACACGAATGTGTATTACATATTGAAGAATATTCAAGACTCCCTAATACAGCAACGCGTTGTATGTATGAAAACTGCAGACGAACGGATCTCCGAAGGATTCCGGATAACATTAAAGTGACATTCTTGATTCATTTTAATTTTTATATTCCAAATAGTGCAAGAGTTTGCGATCATCATTTGGTATCCAATGATTGGGATCAAATAATTGACAGCCCTAACTTGCTCCACGACTTCAATGCCACACATTTTGTGCATATCATGAGCCTCATGAAAATCGCGGTGCTTCGAGGATCTATACTAGATTTTGATAATATAGATGACATGGACCCAAATGAAGTATACATCCGATTAGGCGTTAGTCGAGACCAATTTATGAATATTTTGGAACAAACTCCTTCATTGTCGAACGTATCAACACGCCCGAAAACATCTTTGGCATGCTACTTAATGAAACTGCGAAGCGGTGAAGCAAATGAAAGGCTGGCGACGCTTTTTAATATGAGCCGTAGAACCCTAGAACGACATTTAACGTTCGCCTGAGACTCTCTTTTACTGGACTTCGTTCCCCGGCATCTTGGTTATGATCATCTCAATAGAATTGATGTAGCTAACCGAAACCTACAAGTTCCAAATGCAATTTTTGGAAATGCAAATGCCTTAAACAGAAAGGCAATTGTGATAGCAGACGCCACTTATATATATATATACAAAAGTCCGCAAACTATTTATTCCAAAAGCGATCATATAGTCTACACAAATACACGAATTTGTTGAAACCGTTTTTAATAGTGTGCTGCGATGGCCACATTTTAGATGCCTTTCGGCCATATTCAGCCATAGAATCAGATGCACAAATAATGAAAAATATGATTGACGACGAAGGAAATCCTTTCCATTGGTTTTTTGAACATGGAGATGTGTTCATCTTAGATCGTGGGTTTCGCGACGTAATCGACGATTTACATGCCTATGGTTATGAAGCTCACTTACCGAAAACAAAAAATCGAGACGAAGATCAATTGACGACAGAACAAGCGAATAAGTCTAGGTTGGTTACTATGTGCCGCTGGGTTGTTGAAGTTATAAATGGTTGGTTCAAACGCGATTTTAAACTATTCCGACAAGACTTTTTCAATCGTGCTTTGCCTCATATGATGACAGATTTTAGAATAGGTGCTGCATTATTGAATGCTTGCAGAGAACCATTGTCAGATAACGTTCACGCTGAAACATTTATAGAAGTTATAAACCAAAGAGTGAACCAACCAAATAACCTAGCAGAGTATGTCCTAGCCAACAACCTTAATCGTAGACGGGCTAGTTGCGATAGCATTACAGGAAACCAACCTAACATAAGTGATTTTCCTTTGCTGACTGAGGACAATTTAACCATTTTTGCACTTGGTACATACCAAGTGAAGCTAGCCCGCAGCTATTATGCGGAGCATGTGCGACAAGGTCTCTATAATATAGAAACGTATAGGGACCCCGATGTTACAGACCTAGGCAGGTGCGGCATCACAGCAACAAATGTTTGGCTGCTAAGATGTCGAATACAATCTAGACATACTAGGTCAAAAATATATTATTCGTACATTATAGTAGATAGAGAGAAAAGCAGCAGAGAAGCCATAGAAAACTACTATTGCAGTTGTCTAAGCGGTAAGCGCACTCTTGGTTGCTGTGCCCACATTATGTGTGTAGTGTGGTATTTAGGGTGGGCGAGAAACCAAGAGGAAGATATCCGTTTACCAGCTCATTTTTTAAACGATATTATTGTAGACGACAATTGAATCCCATCATTTTCTTTTTTTAAAGGAATACTAGCATTATATACGAGCATTGTATATGTGTCTGTCAATAAATCGATGTATTTAATAACCAATTAACCTTTAGTTTTATATAATCCATCATTATCTTATACTTAGACATGCATTACGTTTTATCATTTACGTACTTTCGGTTTAATTAATTCGATTTTTTTATATGATTAACGCTTTATAACTTTTTATCTAAACAAGTTGCCGAAATAATTTTTTGCAGTCTTAATATATACATAATTGTCGACTAAAAAATATATAGGACAGATGTGGCCGCCGATGGGACAAGCGCCATACATTTTTGCCCATTGTCCTTTCCAAAGGTATAGTCTCTATATAGTAATAATAGAAATAATAAAAAAACCATTACGGCACTGCCAGGAAAGGTTCAATCGTCTTGGTCGCGGTATTGTTAATGATGATTCAAAGTGAATACAAATTACTGATTATTGATTTCTGACAAAATTCTTCTTCTTTTTTATTGGCAATAAGCTATAATATTATGAGATATTGGTGCCAGTGTCAAGTTAAAACACATTTATACGTCTTTATATAAATAATAGTCAAATTAGTCTTAGTCGTTACCATTGATCGGGAGCTGATAGCCAAATCAATGTTTTTCTGGCAATTTTGCAGAACATGAAAATGCACGGAATTCACAATTAAATCATATTGACTGCACTTCCGAATATTCTCTACGTTAAATTACATAAAGTACCAGCAAAATTATTCAATATAACACTCTAAAACACCAAAGTAATAAATAAAATTTAAACGCGCCACATGATATTTTGTAATGCCGTAAAATCTAAAATAAAGACTGACAAAATTATAATTATCAAATTTTCAACCATACTTAATCATAGACAACATTACGTTTAGTTGTCATTTGCGTTTTGTTATTGCATGACAGACACGTTTTTGTTATACCACATTTATAGTGACCTGTATCCTTTTTGACGTTTAATGTCACATTATACGAGAACGTGGTCAAACTCAAGAGTGATAAGCTAGAAAAAGAATAAGATATTCTATATAAATAAATTTTAAATAATATGAAGAAAATTGTATCAGACTTGGCTGTATGGGTTTTGATCCCTTTGCCTGTCCGAATGGACAAACAGACACAAAAAACAAAATCTATTTGACATTTTTGTCACGTCACACGGGAACGCGATGGAACGGGATAAATTGCCATTAAGAAAAAGAAGATGAAGAACGGGATAAAAAAATATCCTATGTTCCTCTCCTGGTTCTAAGCTACTGCCCCACCAATTTTCAGTCAAATCCGTACAGCCGTTCTTGAGTTATAAATGTAGTAACTAACACGACTTTCTTTTATATACAGGATGTATCAGGTTATGGGATAACTGTTCGAGTATGTTATAGTTTAACGGTCATAGATCATAATAAGAATGTACATTACACAAAAAACAATATGACATAAAAGTTATAGTGATTTCAAAAAAATGTGTCTAAGAGTCTATGCCTTAAATGTTACGTATTATGTAGGCATGTACAGACAATACATGTAGGCATGTAAAGCTTCGACAGTATAATTTCATTCATTAATACCTAGAATTGCGCAAACGCTTCAATGACATGTAGGTACAACGGCAAGCGGTCAACGCTCATAGGCCGATCAGCTGTTTTAAAGCGAAGTTTGTTTTGCTTATGTGAACGTAATCATTGATTTCTTCAATTTCTAATGAATATTTAACAAAGTATGAATATGTTGCGTATTAAGTATCATTGACTTTTACATACATTTCAATCAGATTTATACGAAAAAGCGATGACAAAATTGAAAACTTTACATGTCTCTAATTTCGAAACGAATCAATATTTTTTGTTCAAATTTTTTTTATGGGTTCCTACCACCATTGCCTAGCCCCCTTTTGACCAGTTGCCCCATAACCTGATACACCCTGTATATAGATATATTTTATTTCATTTCAATGAGTACTTTTTGGCAGGTATCGTATTGAATAAATTATTCATTTTAAAATTGACTTTACGGCTTGTATTTGTGGCTCGAAATACTTTCATCCGTTCACAGACGTTCAACTCAAAAAAAAGCTCATCGTGGGCATAGGTTCTATGAAAATTACTCGATACATTGAAGTAAGTATCGATACTTTAGCGAGTACGTTACTTCTCTTTCGATACTACTCATGAGTACAGTATCGATACTTTCTATTCGATATCGTGTCCCTACTTGAATAAAATAATTTCCATGTTTCACATCTGCCAGGCGTTCTGAGCGACGGCTTACTTTTTTAATATTATTTTTATACACACAAGTTATTTCCCAATCGGTCGAACCGAATAAATAATTACAAAAACTATTAAGACAAAAAGCTCTTTTTGGAAGTTCGATAAAAATAAAACCTATTTCACGGGTTTATATTGTGAGGATTTCAAATATTTCCGGGCTTCTCAACTAAATCATCAAAAATGATAGACGTTGTAGGTATATAATTCATAATAGAAAGGAATAAAACATATTTTATTAAAAATATAGTATGCTTTCATACATATTCAGCAATAAACTGCAAAGTGAAATTATAAATAGAATCTTTAGTGGATGTAATTGCATAAGCATGCAACTGCCTCGCTTAATTTCTACATACCAAGTTCTAAATTCTAGGTTAAACAAAACGTAAAGTATATTCTTCTAAAAACTTCTAATTGGCAAGCGAGAGACTTAGATCTATGTAATAAGGTGAGTGTATTGCGTGAGATTGAAAACTGTATAGCAATATATGGATTTATTACACTCCTACCCGCTCTTAGAGGATAATAACACTGCAAATAAATAAATTATCATCCATACTAATATTATAAATGCGAAAGTAAGGATGTTTGTATGTTTGTTTGTTTGTAGCGCTTTCACGCTTAAACCACCGAACCGATTTCAAAAATTCTTTCACCAATGGAAAGCTATAATATCAGGGAGTAACATAGGCTATATTTTATCCCGGTATTCCCACAGGAACGGGAACTACGCCGCGGGTAAAGCGACTGAAACCGAAGCGAAGCGAGGACGGGTTGCTAGTCTATACCAATAAATAAAATTGGAGTGTCTGTTTGTAATGTCAAAATAATAGGCTTTTTTCATGCTCACACGGTTATTTGCACGACACCTATGCCTAAAATAGCAATTAAAAAATTTTTGTCTGTCTGTCTGTTTGTTCCGGGTAATCTTCAAAACGGCTGGACCGATTTCAAAAATTCTTTCACCAATGGAAAGCTATAATATCAGGGCGTAAACTAGGCTATATTTTATCCCGGTATTCCCACGGGAACGGGAACTACGCGGGTATAACGACTATAACCTATAACCGAAGCGAAGCGAGGGCGGATTGCTAGTATATAATAATACCGTCACATGCAATATATTTTGTAACTACCGATTAAAAAGCAAAATTGCAGGACGCTTCACAAGTAATAATCATGAATAACCGCGCTTTACAAGTAATAACCATGTTATCCCATCGTTTTCAAGTTAGACATTTGGTATTCCATACATAATTTTATACTAATCCATGAGGGTATTCAGAACCGGCTCGTCACCTAACCTCATCATCAGATGATGATGAGGTTAGGTGTTAAGGTTAGATAACCTGATACATATATTTACGTGAAGTATAGTAAATACTTCGACCTTCTTGTCTTAAGCTACATACATATAAGCGAAACTCGTAATAATAAAAGCAACTAGATCAAATCCTTAACCTACTTTTTCATGTTCGTGAATAATTAAGTCTAACAACAGTTGTAGTAAACACATTTTCACTGTAAAAAGTGTTAATAAACTCAAAGATAAGCCAAGATAAGTATTTTAAACTTTAAACTGATATACTTTTAGTTGTATTTAAGTGAACTTTCTTCTCCTTCAGGATTATGTAAAAGTTCGTAGCGATTGTTATCAAACAATATAATCGGAAAGCCTTGAAGTCTTTTGAGAAGCTTTTATCTTTGAAAATATTTTGAAGGTTAATATTGTATTTAGTAATATTTAGAGCTACTGGTATTCGATTAATCAGCGTAATTGCAGTTCAGTGTAACTAAATAAAGGGTTGGCAATCACAGCTGGTCTTATGAGCTGCTCAGAAGAACGCTGCTGCCTTATCCTTAGATGTTCCTTCCATCGGCACCCACGGAAACCAATGGATGGTGGCACATTGTAACCTTAACCCGCCATCATACGGCAAGACTAACGATAGAAAACATATTTACAAATTAGTCTATGTAATCTAAACTAAAAACGTTATTAAGTATATAAATTTTTCCTTGTTACATATTCCTAGAAATCTATTATTATTCTAACATTCTATACCAATAAATAAAATTGGAGTGTCTGTTTGTAATGTCAAAATAATAGGCTTTTTTCATGCTCACACGGTTATTTGCACGACACCTATGCCTAAAATAGCAATTAAAATATTTTTGTCTGTCTGTCTGTCTGTTTGTTCCGGGTAATCTTCAAAACGGCTGGACCGATTTCAAAAATTCTTTCACTAATGGAAAGCTATAATATCAGGGCGTAAACTAGGCTATATTTTATCCCGGTATTCCCACGGGAACGAGAACTACGCGGGTAAAACCACTATAACCTATAACCGAAGCGAAGCGAGGGCGGGTTGCTAGTCTAAACTAAAAACGTCATTAAGTATATTAATTTTTCCTTGTTACATATTCCTAGAAATCTATTATTATTCTAACATCTATTATGTTAATAAGTTTTCCTGCCTCCGTCATAACGGCAGAATATTTAATTATAAGACGGAAATGTTACGAAAATGAGTGAGGTATTAGACAAGATAATTACGTACGAATAAACGTATTAGCCGGAGGACATCCCACATAGAATAACGAATGAACCTTCCGTATACGTTAATATAATAAGTAATCGTATTTTTAATACATTTTTATTAAATATATATTTATGACTTATATGTGTAGTATATTTATTAATTTTTGATTTATTTTATCTACTTGATATGTAGTTAATAGTATAGATAAAATCTAAGGCAATTATAATTATGTGGCATTGTGAATGTAGTTGAAATCCTGTCAATTATTTGTATATATGTATAATGTAAGACAAGAGGAGGGTAGTGATAATTATATATTATACCCTGTGGTAATTTTGGATTAAGAATATACAGGATATATCAGGTTATGGGGCAACTGGTCAAACAGGAGTTAGGCAATTCCTACCAAGGAACCCATGAAAAAAATTTGAGGCAAAAATATCGATTCCTTAATGAATTAGAGACATGTAGAGTTTTCAATTTTGTCATCGCTTTTTTGTGTAATTCTGATTGAAATGTATAAAGTCAGTGATACTTAATCTGCAACATATTCGTACTTTGTTAAATGTTCATTAGAAATTGAATAAATCAATGATTACTTTCGCATAAGCAAGATAATCTTCGCTTTAAATCAGCTGATCGGCTGATGACCGTTGATGTGCCTTTGTACCTACGTTACCATTGAAGCGTTTGAGCAATTCATACCTATTTATAAGGTCGAAGCTTTACATGCCTACATGAATCCTATCTGTACATGCCTACATAATACGTAACATTTAACGCATAGGCTCTTAGACACACATTTTTGAAACCACTATAACTTTTATGTTATATTGTTTTTTGTGTAATATACATTCTAATTACGATCTATGACCGTTAAACTACAACATACTCGAACAGTTATCCCATAAGCTTATACAGGATATTGCAACCATTTCTTACTTGCCTATGGGTATCATAAACTGTTGCCATCGCGTGGCATCAGCCTCTGTGGGGAGGAATATATTTAACAGTGGTCGTTAACTTAATGATAATTGTTGTTATAGATATATATTTTTCGGTATAGGGACGAAGTAAGAATACAATTTACCCCCTTTCTTGCCCGTGGGTGTCATAAAAGACGACTAAGGGATTAAACGTGCATATAACATCCATGAAAGAGAAGAAAAACTTGAAATGAAATCAACACGTCTGATCAGCATGGTACAGTAAATCAATTACCCTTCTAGTTTGGAGGAGGCTTGAGCCCAACAGTGGGATAAATATGAACTGAAATGATGATAGTGATTATTTACATTTATTCTGATTACTATGCCTTACTAATGATTTTTGAAGTACCTAACAAATACCATATCCTTGCTTTATTATACTTGTAGGGCTTTTTTTGTTTGAGGGCGACTACTCGGAGTTGGAGAGTGACGGTACAAAAAAGGTAACCCAGCAGGCTGTCCACGGACGTCAAGGAACTCGATACCAGCAGTCAGCCCAATGGCGTAGGGAAGGGAATACGGTGGGTTATGGAGCCGCAAGTCACTCTTTCCTCAATCCGGATGGAATGGACTAGTTCGTCCAAAAAGAAATACGCCAATGGAGATAAAAATACCAATAACGTGTGGCGTCATAACATATTCGGTATCGATAGTGATAAATATTGTCACAGAAATATATTATATTGACATAGTAGGTAAATGAAAAATGGAGTTTCGCGATACTAAAGGCATCACCAAAACCTATCACACGCAAACACCTTCAAAAAGTTGGGCTTCCTTGCGCTCACCAAACGCAATGCAATAACAAATTGCTGCTACATCGATTTTCTGCGAGAATGTGTAACTACCCCGGACGAACCGGTACATGGCTGTTGACAGAAGACTGTCAACAAAGTGATCCAAATAAAAACAAAACAATTATTAGAACAGAACATTCAAAATAATATCAGTTGATCGCACAAAGTACCGCCCTTTGTGGGACTCTAAACATAACACTCGTCACGGTAGATCACTACATAGACAATTACGCCATTCAGTGACGTAATGTAGTTAAAGTTATAAGAAAGCTAGCGCATTATTTTATTTAATCTGAAGTTCAATTTGCCGTTTTCGAAGAATTGTACTAGCAAAAAACGATGGCACAAATTACTATTATCTTTCTTTCTTTACAGCTCATTACGTCTCAATGTTGGACATGCGACTCTTTTAATACAAGAGAACAATTGCTTGCTATACTATCCTGAAAAACAATAAAAACAGAACTTGAAGCAAAATTATTCTTGAATTTTATTCCGAGTTTGACTTTCTCCTAATTTACATACATTTTAGTCATTTCATTCAGGAAAAAAATATATATGAAAATATTCATAGGAATGCTGACGGCATCATAAATGAAAAAAATTATCGACAGTTATAATCCGCATATCTCTTCTACCTCTGGAGCAATTATCTAGAAGCATGATTTTTTTTTATATACAACCAAGATTTTTAGAGGCGTTTTATATACATAAAAAAAACTATGCTCGCTAGTAGCAGTAGCTAATAAAATATTATTTCCCTGATTGATTTTTTTAAGCTAATCAGTTTAAAAGTTGCGTAACGTATCCTCAAATATTGCCAAGTCAAAATACTTTATAGATTCGGATAAGAAATTTGTAAAGTAGGTCTTTCTATCTTTAATAATAGGAGTCTGGATAATATTTATATAGTACCTTTTTATTATTATCCAGTTACTTAAGAATCTTTTGAATATTTATTTGACTTTATTGATTTTTGATTTTTCATCCAATAATATTATCTGCTTACGACCCAGCTTAGGCATCATAAGATACCTACCAAGGGAATGGTATAATTATACATTGTATTTTTCAACTATGTATGCTTTTTTCGTCACCACAGACTATTCCAAAAGTCCAAAGCAGTCTTTTAAAAAAATATAGTCATAATATAAACTTTTTTAATACTAAACTTTAATAATAACGTATTTTATAAATACAAACATTTCATTGTATTGTAAATTTTACAGTTTGAATTAATCAACACGTTTTACAAATAAATATCGCAATATTAAGGAACCAGCTGACGCAGAAATAACTACCGCATAACCCCTTTTAAATTATATACAACCAGATCACACAAACCAAACCATTTTCATTAAAATTGTTTCTTGTAATTTCCTAAGTTTGTCATTCTCGCGAGTTTTAGGCTACCCTGAAAGAACATCGGTCACGGGGTGAAGGCGGGGTGCGAGGACTGAAAGGGAGTGCGGTGGTTCAGCGAGGCAATAAGTGCCCCCTTCTATTTCACCGGCACTTTAACTCGGGTGCACTGATTTGATAACGCCGTTTGTTTCAAGTGCCACTCACGATGGCCGTCAGTTCAAGACCATTTTTTAGAAATAGAATACCACTACTGACTATTCGAATTGAAAGCATTTTAATTAAACATGAATCTGTTTTTACTGTGTCGTTTAAATGCTCACCCCCATGCTAAGCAGTGTTTCTTTTTATGTTTATTGATTGAAATACAAATAACATTTCTTTCATTTATAAAAATTTATATAATAGGCACATTATTATAGTTATCATTATTACAGCTCATATACGTCCCTCTGTTGGGCTCGAGCCTCCTCCACGGTGAAATTTTGGATAGTACTGGACATGGTATTCCATCGGGCCGGCCACGGAGGACAAGGCACTCGGTACCGGTGGTCAGCCCAACGGCGAAGAAGAGGAGTTACGGTGGGTTATGGGGTCGCGCGTCGCTCCTTCGTCGCCTCGGAAAGAGCTGGACAGCATGTATGCTGATCATGGCATCACCTCAAAAAAAAAAAACAATGAAATTTAGTAAATTAATTATTTTAAGTAGTATTAAATACAAATACACAATTTCCACATTGTATGTACTTAAATGTCCGTAAGATATTTACTATGGCGGCGCAGGCGCGAGTACCTGCACCTGATGCCGCCCTAGCTGAGGGAGCGGGTGACCGGACCGGGGACTTTAGACCGCCACCCGCAGAGAGGCTGACTGCGCGAAGGCGACCGACGTCCCGGGATAGGGACGTCGAGAGGTGAGGGTACCCGAAAGGGTATTCCGTCGGGCCGACCACAGAGGACAAGGAACTCGGCACTGGTGGTTGGCCCAACGACGACGTGCACGCATAAAAAAAAATTACCATAATGTATTTATTAGACAAAGATCAAATAAGCTAGATTATTCATATAATAAATAATGTAGATAATAGGTATTTACCTATGTAATTGCCGTTCTGCAGTACTGGCCATTTCAAATCAAAATAATTTTTGTTTGGCTAAGAATTCTAATTTCAAATTAATTTTATTTTAAAACGTGGAATTCATTTTCCAAAGGTAGTCATTTGTTTATTGATTAGTGTTACGTTTTCATCGCATTTCAATCTTTTTCTGCGACACTAGCCGAGGCCGCAGGTAATCGGACCGGGGACTTTAGTCGGTCATCCGCAGAGAGGCTGACCATGCGACGGCAACCGACATCCCGGGACAGGGGCGTCGAGAGGTGAGGGTACCCGAAAGGGTATTCCGCCGGACCGACCACTGAGGACAAGGTACTCGGCACTGATGGTCGACCTAACGATGAAGGCGACGTGAGTACGGGTGGGTTATGGGCCCACACGCCTTCCTTTCGTCGCCCTGGACTTACTGGACGGCGTGTGCGCTTACCATAGTCCACTCATAAAAAAAGCGTTACCACGTCACGGGACCATACCGTTGACGACTTATCGGAATTTACTCTCCTTCCAAACCTGCCTGTAGAAGTTTTCACTTCAAAAATGATTCACTAAGGGATACCCCACTTATCTATTTAAACGCGAATTGCCCAAAAATATTTTGTAGACTAGTTTCTTATGATTATTCAAAAGTTTCGGCAGGCTTGGTATCTGAAACGATTTGTAGTAGACGATAATAGACTTAACTATTGTGAAGTCGCACAGAAAAGTTATAAATGTATCAGTCGAGGCGTAAATGGGGACGGTACAAATTAGTCACAGTCTGAAGCGCCCTGACTTGTAGACACAAAAATGCGTAAAAATAATTTTATTTCATATAGATATAATACATGCTTAAATATCAGTAATTATAATGTTCATCATATTCAGAATTTAAAATATTAAGCTAATAGAAGAGAAATTGCAATAGTTAGTGCGATTCATATCCGGATTAATTATTATTTTTACCAAAATATCTTCAGTACCTATCTAATACAGAAAAAAAAACATAAATAACTCTATAATATTTTACTTGTCCTGCATGTATATAATATTATCATCATCATTATCATCATTACAGCCTATCGTCGTCCACTGAAGGACGTAAGCCTTCCTCATGTTACGCCACAAAGTGCGGTCCTGTGCCACCTGCATTCAACGACGCCCAGCAATTTTCACCAGGTTGTCGTTTCACCACCTAGTTGGGCGTCCTACACTGCGTCGTCCGATACGTGATCGCCACTCGAGGATCTATCTTCTCCAGCGGTTGTCGGTTAGTCGAGCGATGTGGCCTGCCCATTACCACTTCAGCGTGTTAATTTTTCGTGCTATGTCGGTTACACCCGCTCTTCTGCGGATTTCCGTTCTTCGGATTCTATCTCGCAGAGAAATCCCGATCATAGTCCACTCCATAGCACGCTGAGCGACTTTGAGCCTTATTATGAGGCCTACATTTAGGGACCATGTTTCCGTGCCGTAAACACACACTTTATATAATATATAAAGTCATAATTTGTTATCACATATTTATATTATACTAGCTTTTGCCCGCGGCTTCGCCCGCGTAAAAATTTACTTGCATATTGAACTATTATCGCAAAGAATATTATCGACATAAAAAGTATTACATTTCTTAATTTAAGAAATACTCTATCTACGTGTCAATTTTCATCCAAATCTGCTCAACAGTTTAAGCGTGATTGAGTAACAAACATCCAAATATCTTCACAAACTTTCACATTTGAATATTACTTCCAGCCTTGTAGTTCAGATTGCCGTGCAAATACGATGGTATTGTGGCCTTTCCTTAGTCTCTGATAACGTACTTTTCCATTGGTGAAAAAAAAAATTATATCAATCAAACACCCGCAGTTTCATTCACGTAGACCCCATTCCCATGCCAATACCGAGATAAAAAATGCCTATGTAACTTGCTGATATTATAAATTTACATGGGTAAAAAAAAAATATATAAATCCCAGAAATATCAGAGATATAAATTGCCTATGTTACTCGCTGACAACATAGGTAGCTTTCCATTGGTGAAAGAATTTTAAAAATTAGTCAACATCCCCCGGTATAGTGGGCAAATACCGCGATGAAAATAGCCTTTATATGGTATTCACTGATAATATAGCTTTTCATTAGTGAATTAATTTTTTAAACCATTATATTCCCGTGATTTCACCGGCATTGTACCCGATCCCGTAGAAATATCGGGATAAAAATAGCTTAAATATGTTACTCGCTTAAAAATAGCTTTCCATTAGTGAAATAATTTTAAAATCGACTTAATTCATCCACACCGGGATAAAATATAGCCTGAGATAAAATAGTCTAAGTTATTCCTTATGTACGACTGGTAGACCTGATGGTAAAATATAATCAATATCGGTCCAGCCATTTTGAAGATTACCTGTAACGAATAGACAGACAGACAAAAAAAATTGGACCGTATTGTGTGAGCATAAATAAAACCTATTATTTTGATAGACAAACAGACGCTTCAAATTTATTTATTTGTAGAGATAGAAAATTGTAATAATATTTTGATTGTAACTTACTGTCTGGTAGCTGCTAGAAATATTACCACGTTTTCATTGTTCGTGGGTGTCGCAAAATACTACTAAGACAAAGATTTACATCGACCTGGACCAATTGGTGATGCCGTCTGGCCAACAATGTCGGCCAGGTCATAAAATGTTGCTAGAACCTTTGCAATATATCTACGATGGCAGTAGTAGGTACCCTACCTACATATCGCGTCGATCCAAAGTAATTAGGATAAGAGCAAGATAATGATGATATATCATTGGCTGGGTGTCTTCGACTATATGCGTTTTATCCTTTTGGGGCAGCCCAAAATTGTTTCTTAGTTTCTTGCGTGCTTACCACAAATAACCGATCGGTATACAAAATTTCACATTCTTAGGCCCGGTATCTTTGGCTATACGCTTTCACCCTCTTAGGGGTTGAATTGCCAAAAATTCTTTGTTAGAGCTCGCTTATCCTTGCCAAAATTATTTTCATAGTGCTTGGTAAGTGAGCACTAAGAAAATCTGGGGGTAATCCAAGAAAGCCAACCGTGTACTAAAATGATCCTTCCCAGGCTCAGTGATTTCGGTTAAATGCTTTTCACCCCCTTAGGGCTAAAATTGCAAAAATCTCTCTTCCCCCAAGAAAGGCAACTTTATACAAAATTCCATGTTTCTAGGCCTAATGATTTGGGCTATATATTTTACACCCCTTTAGGAGTTGATTTTAATAAAATAATTTCTTAGAGCTCACTTAAAACAAAGGAAAGAGAATTGCATAGAAAGTTTTACGTTCCTAGCTCCAAGAGTTTCGTCTATACGCTTTTCACTCACTTAAGGGGGTGATTTTCCAAAAATCCTTTGCTAGTGCTCGTGTACCCCAAGAAATAAGACGACGTAAAAAGAAAATACTTTCCCCTATTTCAACCCCTTATACCTATTTTTTCGCAATAAAAAGTAGCCTTATATAATTTCTCAAGCTTTAGTTCATCTCTGTACCAAATTTCATCAAAATCGGTTAAGTGGTTTCGACGTGAAAGGCTATGTGCTTTTCAACCCCCTTTTTTTTTGGGTTGGGCTGCGGTTGGCGCGCTCCTCGCACCACTCCGTCCGGGGCGACAGAGGGGAGTAAGCACGCAACACCCGCAACCCACCCGAACACCACGTCGCCTTCGTCGTTGGACCGACCACCGGAGCAGGGTTACTTGTGCTTTTCAACCCCTTAAGGAGATGAATTTCCAAAAATCCTTTGCTAGTACTCGTGCACCCCAAGAAATACGATGGTGTAAAAAAAATACGTTTCTAGGTCTAGTGGTTTCGGCTGTATGCTTTTGGTATTTTAGGGGTTGAATTTCATCCCCATGTAAGTGAAACTACCAAAATGCTAGAACGAATATTTATTTATTTATTATCAGGTGCCTTAATACAAAGATTCACAGTTCTATCAACAAAAATGACGAATTTTCATACAAAATATCATCCCCTATTTCAACCCCTTATACCCATTTTTTCGCGATAAAAAGTAGCCTATGTCCTTTCTCAAGCTTTAGTCCATCTCTGTACCAAATTTCATCAAAATCGGTTTAGACGTGAAAGACTATAGGTTTTCCACCCCCTTAAAGGGGCGAATTTCCAAAAATCCTTTGTTAGTGCTCGTGCACCCCAAGAAATACGATGGTGTAAAAAAAAATACGTTTCTAGGCATAGTGGTTTCGGCTGTATGCTTTTTGGTATTTTAGGGGTTGAATTTCATCCCCATGTAAATGAAATTTCCAAAACGCTTGAACGAATATTTATTTATTTATTGTCAGGTGCCTTAATACAAAGATTCGTGGTTCTATCATCGAAAATGACGAATTTCCATACAAAATGTCATCCCCTATTTCAACCCCTTATACCCATTTTTTCGCGATAAAAAGTAGCCCATGTCCTTTCTCAAGCTTTAGTCCATCTCTGTACCAAATTTCATCAAAATCGGTTTCGACGTGAAAGGCTATATGCTTTTCAACCCCTTAAAGGGGTGAATTTCCAAAAATCCTTTGCTAGTGCTCGTGTACCCCAAGAAATACGATGGTGTAAAAAAAAAATACGTTTCTAGGCCCAGTGGTTTCGGCTGTATGCTTTTTGGTATTTTAGGGGTTGAATTTCATCCCCATGTAAGTGAAACTACCAAAATGCTAGAACGAATATTTATTTATTTATTATCAGGTGCCTTAATACAAAGATTCACAGTTCTATCAACAAAAATGACGAATTTTCATACAAAATATCATCCCCTATTTCAACCCCTTATACCCATTTTTTCGCGATAAAAAGTAGCCTATGTCCTTTCTCAAGCTTTAGTCCATCTCTGTACCAAATTTCATCAAAATCGGTTTAGACGTGAAAGACTATATGTTTTTCACCCCCTTAAGGGGGTGAATTTCCAAAAATCCTTTGCTAGTGCTCGTGTACCCCAAGAAATACGATGGTGTAAAAAAAAAATACGTTTCTAGGCCCAGTGGTTTCGGCTGTATGCTTTTTGATATTTTAGGGGTTGAATTTCATCCCCATGTAAATGAAATTTCCAAAACGCTTGAACGAATACTTATTTATTTATTGTCAGGTGCCTTAATACAAAGATTCGTGGTTCTATCATCGAAAATGACGAATTTCCATACAAAATGTCATCTCCTATTTCAACCCCTTATACCCATTTTTTCGCGATAAAAAGTAGCCTATGTCCTTTCTCAAGCTTTAGTCCATCTCTGTACCAAATTTCATCAAAATCGGTTTAGACGTGAAAGACTTTATGTTTTTCACCCCCTTAAGGGGGTGAATTTCCAAAAATCCTTTGCTAGTGCTCGTGTACCCCAAGAAATACGATGGTGTAAAAAAAAATACGTTTCTAGGCCCAGTGGTTTCGGCTGTATGCTTTTTGATATTTTAGGGGTTGAATTTCATCCCCATGTAAATGAAATTTCCAAAACGCTTGAACGAATACTTATTTATTTATTGTCAGGTGCCTTAATACAAAGATTCGTGGTTCTATCATCGAAAATGACGAATTTCCATACAAAATGTCATCCCCTATTTCAACCCCTTATACCCATTTTTTCGCGATAAAAAGTAGCCTATGTCCTTTCTCAAGCTTTAGTCCATCTCTGTACCAAATTTCATCAAAATCGGTCCAGTGGTTTTGACGTGAAAGCGTAGCAGACAGACAGACAGACAGACAGACAGACAGACAGACAGACAGACAGACAGACAGAGTTACTTTCGCATTTATAATATTAGTAAGGATTGTCAGGTGCCTTAATACAAAGATTCGTGGTTCTATCATCGAAAATGACGAATTTCCATACAAAATGTCATCCCCTATTTCAACCCCTTATACCCATTTTTTCGCGATAAAAAGTAGCCCATGTCCTTTCTCAAGCTTTAGTCCATCTCTGTACCAAATTTCATCAAAATCGGTTTCGACGTGAAAGGCTATATGCTTTTCAACCCCTTAAAGGGGTGAATTTCCAAAAATCCTTTGCTAGTGCTCGTGTACCCCAAGAAATACGATGGTGTAAAAAAAAAATACGTTTCTAGGCCCAGTGGTTTCGGCTGTATGCTTTTTGATATTTTAGGGGTTGAATTTCATCCCCATGTAAATGAAATTTCCAAAACGTTTGAACGAATACTTATTTATTTATTGTCAGGTGCCTTAATACAAAGATTCGTGGTTCTATCATCGAAAATGACGAATTTCCATACAAAATGTCATCCCCTATTTCAACCCCTTATACCCATTTTTTCGCGATAAAAAGTAGCCCATGTCCTTTCTCAAGCTTTAGTCCATCTCTGTACCAAATTTCATCAAAATCGGTTTCGACGTGAAAGGCTATATGCTTTTCAACCCCTTAAAGGGGTGAATTTCCAAAAATCCTTTGCTAGTACTCGTGCACCCCAAGAAATACGATGGTGTAAAAAAAATACGTTTCTAGGTCCAGTGGTTTCGGCTGTATGCTTTTGGTATTTTAGGGGTTGAATTTCATCCCCATGTAAGTGAAACTACCAAAACGCTAGAACGAATATTTATTTATTTATTATCAGGTGCCTTAATACAAAGATTCACAGTTCTATCAACAAAAATGACGAATTTTCATACAAAATATCATCCCCTATTTCAACCCCTTATACCCATTTTTTCGCGATAAAAAGTAGCCTATGTCCTTTCTCAAGCTTTAGTCCATCTCTGTACCAAATTTCATCAAAATCGGTTTAGACGTGAAAGACTATATGTTTTTCACCCCCTTAAAGGGGTGAATTTCCAAAAATCCTTTGTTAGTGCTAGTGCACCCCAAGAAATACGATGGTGTAAAAAAAAAATACGTTTCTAGGCATAGTGGTTTCGGCTGTATGCTTTTTGGTATTTTAGGGGTTGAATTTCATCCCCATGTAAGTGAAACTACCAAAATGCTAGAACGAATATTTATTTATTTATTATCAGGTGCCTTAATACAAAGATTCACAGTTCTATCAACAAAAATGACGAATTTTCATACAAAATATCATCCCCTATTTCAACCCCTTATACCCATTTTTTCGCGATAAAAAGTAGCCTATGTCCTTTCTCAAGCTTTAGTCCATCTCTGTACCAAATTTCATCAAAATCGGTTTAGACGTGAAAGACTATATGTTTTTCACCCCCTTAAGGGGGTGAATTTCCAAAAATCCTTTGCTAGTGCTCGTGTACCCCAAGAAATACGATGGTGTAAAAAAAAAAATACGTTTCTAGGCCCAGTGGTTTCGGCTGTATGCTTTTTGATATTTTAGGGGTTGAATTTCATCCCCATGTAAATGAAATTTCCAAAACGCTTGAACGAATACTTATTTATTTATTGTCAGGTGCCTTAATACAAAGATTCGTGGTTCTATCATCGAAAATGACGAATTTCCATACAAAATGTCATCCCCTATTTCAACCCCTTATACCCATTTTTTCGCGATAAAAAGTAGCCTATGTCCTTTCTCAAGCTTTAGTCCATCTCTGTACCAAATTTCATCAAAATCGGTTTAGACGTGAAAGACTTTATGTTTTTACCCCCTTAAGGGGGTGAATTTCCAAAAATCCTTTGCTAGTGCTCGTGTACCCCAAGAAATACGATGGTGTAAAAAAAAATACGTTTCTAGGCCCAGTGGTTTCGGCTGTATGCTTTTTGATATTTTAGGGGTTGAATTTCATCCCCATGTAAATGAAATTTCCAAAACGCTTGAACGAATACTTATTTATTTATTGTCAGGTGCCTTAATACAAAGATTCGTGGTTCTATCATCGAAAATGACGAATTTCCATACAAAATGTCATCCCCTATTTCAACCCCTTATACCCATTTTTTCGCGATAAAAAGTAGCCTATGTCCTTTCTCAAGCTTTAGTCCATCTCTGTACCAAATTTCATCAAAATCGGTCCAGTGGTTTTGACGTGAAAGCGTAGCAGACAGACAGACAGACAGACAGACAGACAGACAGACAGACAGACAGACAGACAGAGTTACTTTCGCATTTATAATATTAGTAAGGATTGTCAGGTGCCTTAATACAAAGATTCGTGGTTCTATCATCGAAAATGACGAATTTCCATACAAAATGTCATCCCCTATTTCAACCCCTTATACCCATTTTTTCGCGATAAAAAGTAGCCCATGTCCTTTCTCAAGCTTTAGTCCATCTCTGTACCAAATTTCATCAAAATCGGTTTCGACGTGAAAGGCTATATGCTTTTCAACCCCTTAAAGGGGTGAATTTCCAAAAATCCTTTGCTAGTACTCGTGCACCCCAAGAAATACGATGGTGTAAAAAAAATACGTTTCTAGGTCCAGTGGTTTCGGCTGTATGCTTTTGGTATTTTAGGGGTTGAATTTCATCCCCATGTAAGTGAAACTACCAAAACGCTAGAACGAATATTTATTTATTTATTATCAGGTGCCTTAATACAAAGATTCACAGTTCTATCAACAAAAATGACGAATTTTCATACAAAATATCATCCCCTATTTCAACCCCTTATACCCATTTTTTCGCGACAAAAAGTAGCCTATGTCCTTTCTCAAGCTTTAGTCCATCTCTGTACCAAATTTCATCAAAATCGGTTTAGACGTGAAAGACTATATGTTTTTCACCCCCTTAAAGGGGTGAATTTCCAAAAATCCTTTGTTAGTGCTAGTGCACCCCAAGAAATACGATGGTGTAAAAAAAAAAAACGTTTCTAGGCATAGTGGTTTCGGCTGTATGCTTTTTGGTATTTTAGGGGTTGAATTTCATCCCCATGTAAGTGAAACTACCAAAATGCTAGAACGAATATTTATTTATTTATTATCAGGTGCCTTAATACAAAGATTCACAGTTCTATCAACAAAAATGACGAATTTTCATACAAAATATCATCCCCTATTTCAACCCCTTATACCCATTTTTTCGCGATAAAAAGTAGCCTATGTCCTTTCTCAAGCTTTAGTCCATCTCTGTACCAAATTTCATCAAAATCGGTTTAGACGTGAAAGACTATATGTTTTTCACCCCCTTAAGGGGGTGAATTTCCAAAAATCCTTTGCTAGTGCTCGTGTACCCCAAGAAATACGATGGTGTAAAAAAAAAATACGTTTCTAGGCCCAGTGGTTTCGGCTGTATGCTTTTTGATATTTTAGGGGTTGAATTTCATCCCCATGTAAATGAAATTTCCAAAACGCTTGAACGAATACTTATTTATTTATTGTCAGGTGCCTTAATACAAAGATTCGTGGTTCTATCATCGAAAATGACGAATTTCCATACAAAATGTCATCCCCTATTTCAACCCCTTATACCCATTTTTTCGCGATAAAAAGTAGCCTATGTCCTTTCTCAAGCTTTAGTCCATCTCTGTACCAAATTTCATCAAAATCGGTCCAGTGGTTTTGACGTGAAAGCGTAGCAGACAGACAGACAGACAGACAGACAGACAGACAGACAGACAGACAGACAGAGTTACTTTCGCATTTATAATATTAGTAAGGATATCTAATTGTTAATTAATATAATATTACAGATTCCGTGTTGTATTGCGTATTTTATATTTAAGTTTTTTCAAAGCGCTTAGCACTTTAACGGCTTATTATATGCATCATTCCGAAGTTGTATGTTATACCTACCATTCAACTTCAGAATAATGCCTGCGGCATTAAGTCTACCTCTCTTTATACATAAAGTATAAAAACTATAAAAATATAAACAATCAGAGAACAATGCCTTAGTGGTCCAGAAGAAAATAAAGTACTAGTAATTGAGGCAATTTTCTACACAATAAACAGCAATAAATATACTTTAATTAGGATCAACCCATGTTCCTGCGATAGAAGTTTACTGTGGGGGTAAAGTGCTTTAGATATACTGAATTCGTTGGAAGCTGTATAAAACAATGACGCATAGAGTTTTACGATAGCAATAATAACAATATAAAGGCTATTGAGTATAATAGACGTTAAGCTAAAAACCCATCACAAACCGGCAATTTTCGGCAATGGCCCCGTGTATCTTGATTGAGGAAATAAACTGTATATTGCAGTGTTATAATTTTTGGGTATATTTTAATATTTGTTTATATTAAAATTAATTGAACTTACAATAAAAAAATTACGTGTGTTGACGGAATAAGAATACAACTCACCACTCTTTATCCTGTCCGTGGATGTCTTAAAAGACGACTAAGGGATATAATACGCATATAAGATCAAAGCAAGAGAAGAAAAACTCGAAATAAAACCCTATATCAACCTGCCTGACTAGCATGGTATAGTAAATTCAATTTCCCTCTTATTATGGAGGAAGCTCGAGCCCAACAGTGGGACGTATATGAGCTGAAATAATGAATGATGATGACAATAAAAATAATCGCAAAATCACTCTTTTCAGAGCGCAGCATACGCAGAGTTCACGTCAGACAAGCGGCCGGCCATAAAACTATAACCAAAACTTTGTAAATATGTGATTTAAAAGAGGAGTACATATTGAGTTAATGACAACGTATTAGGAGTAAGAGCAGATTAATGATGATGGTTGTGATGATGATGATGATGAGTTTTATAACTCATTGTACTGCCAATTTTGAGGTGCTCTGATACGGCAACCTGTATCCAACGTAAAGTTGTAAGTTATTAAATTTTTAAACAAAATTAAAAAAGAAATATATTACGAATTATGAGAGTGTAATTTCTCTATTTATCCCTTTACTCTTGAAAGGACAACTAGGTGAGACTATAAAAAAATATAAAAGAAAACAAAATCATTCGGATCAATGCCATCAAAAAGTAAAATTTGTTACTAAGTTGTTTCATCAAAACATCTTTCACTATCTTTTTACGGAATTATTGAAACGATTTTATAAATAAAATAAACAGAAGCTTCGTTAGTTTTCTCATGCTTAGTAGCGTTGAAATAATAAAATTGAGCGCGCGTGGAGCAATATAAGTTTTACTTAGACTTAAATAACTACCTCTAGAACTAATATCATTGCTCTGTATAACATCAGACTTGCTAAGAAAATACGTTGCACGGGAGAACTAATACCAACCACTAACTTTTGTCGATTTAAATAGGTAAAAGACGCATAAAGATGACTGTATGACAGGTTAAACAATAGGACAGATATAGGAGGACACAAATATGAGCAGTCTACGCTGTGAGCGGACGAATCGGGGACAATCTGCCCTTTGTAGTCTGCTGAATGGATATGAAGTATGCCTTGATGTAATTTACGCATGCAGTAGGATCTTGAAAGGTTCAAATCCTTGTGGTCATTAATGTTGGGTGAGGTCAGGCAGTGCGATCAAAATATTTTCTTCTTCACCTTACACACTTCTCTTGTTCGACGGCCTACTTGCCGTGTAGTAGCGGCCACAAATACTACTAACCCTTGTATTATTCTTGGGTAACGTAAAAAACGTATAAGAGCTCCTACCTTGGTAAACTCCATCTGATACCGTCTAGTCAACAATTATTTTGCAGTACAAATGCTGGAATGACTGCACAGTTGGCGTGGTGTTTAAGATACCAAGCGCCAGTATTGTAGGTTCGAATCCCACGCAAGACAACACATGTGGAGAAGGTACTCCTCAAGGGGTATTCCGTCGGGCCGACCACTGACGTCAAGTCACCCTGCTCCGGTAGTCGGCCCAACGACGAAGGTGACGTGTCACGGGTGGGTTACGGGTGTGCTTGCTTACGTCCCTCTGTCGACCCGGACGGAGAGAAGCGAGGAGTGCGCTGACCGTAGCCCACCCACCAAAAAACAAAGGACAACACATGTGCAAGCCGCAAATTTCTGTTCTGAGTCTGGATGTCATTTGTGTCCGTTTAGTCCTTTGGTGATAAAAATGTGACTGTAAATAAAGAAGTGGCACATGAATTTGAAAACTATTTTACAAATGTGCCTGTATTAATAACAAAATCCTTAGCATCGTGCCCTATTTTCGCTGAATCGCTCCTTAAACAAAGCATTGTAAAATGTGACACTTCCTTTGAATTTTCAGATGTCAGTGTGGATGATATTTTAAAGTCTTTTAAAAATCTTAATATTAAGAAAACAGGAGATTTGTGGGGTTTATCAGTAAAGACTGTTGATTTTATAATACCTGTTATTGCTCCCCACCTGGCATTTGTAGTTAATGGTTGTGTTGCTCAGGGTGTGTTTCCTGATCTCATGAAAATTAGTAGAGTAATTCCTTTTCGCTTTTTCTTTTTTTCCACAAAAATGAAAAAGCGAACTCATCATACAAAAGCAAATCCTTCATAATTCAATTCATTAATGTTATTTATATTGTTATCATTCTTATTTCAAGTTATTTTATTCCTTTTTCTTTTTTTTTCTTTTCTCTTTTTTTTTGTCATTTTTCTTTCTTATATATTTGAGGAAAGGGGTTTTCTGAAAACCAGCCCTGCATAATTTCTATGCAGCATAATGCTGAGCATTCCCCTATTGTCAAAATAAATTAAAAACGTGTATTATAATTATTAGTTATTATGTGACAATAAATGCTATTCTATTCTATTTAAATCTGGTAAGTATGTCAGATATTAATAATTTTCGTCCTATTTCCACACTACCAACACTCAGTAAAGTATTTGAAAAAATTATGCTTAATCAGATGTTGATTCATTTTAATAGACATGGTATTTTTCATAAAAATCAATTTTTACAGCCTGGGAGGAATCACATGAGGCCTTAGGTGTTTTCTGTGATTTATCCAAGGCATTTGATTGCGTACAACATGAAACACTCATCAGAAAACTATACCACTATGAGATCAGGAATAACGCTCTTGAACTTGTAACTTCTTATTTAAGCAACAGAATCCAGGGTGTTGATATTAATGGTGCACGATCATCTGGTTCTGTTATAAAAATGGGCGTTCCACAGGGGTCCATTCTGGGGCCATTTCTGTTTCTTGTATACATTAATGACCTACCCTACCATATAGGGGATAATCTAGATATTGTGTTGTTCGCAGATGACACTTCTTTGTTATTTAAAATTAAAAGACAAATGTTTAATTATGACGATGTGAACAATGCACTGTCTAACATTATTCATTGGTTCAACACTTATAATTTGGTTCTCAATGAGAAGAAAACTAAATGTATCAAATGTACTACTCCCAATGTGAGGCAAGTGGAAACCAATGTCCAAATGAATGGTGTGGCACCTTGTGGAGTCAACCGTTTTTTAGGTATCACCATAGATGCTAAACTTCAATGGGGACCTCATATTGAAAAGTTGTCGAGTTGGCTTAGCTCAGCGGCTTATGCAGTAAAAAAATAAGAATGTTAACCGATATTGAAATGGCTAGAATAGTTTATTTCGCTTATTTCCATAGTCTTATGTCTTACGGCATATTGCTGTGGGGATGCTCCACGGACTTTAATAGAATCTTTGTTCTCCAAAAAAGGGCTGTCCGTGCAATTTATAATCTAGGCCCAAGAATTTCACTTCGGGAGAAATTCAAAGAAATAAATATTCTAACTGCTCTATCACAATATATATATACGAAAATATATTATATGTCGAAAAAATATCGCTAACTTTAAGAGATATTGTGACATTCATGAAATGAATACTCGTAATAAGGACAAATTAGTTGTACACACTACTCGTCTCCAAAAAATTAGCAAATCATTCATGGGGCAATGTATAGTGTATACGCTTTTACAATAGATTACCTAAAGATATCCGAGACCTGCCTATGAAAAAGTTTAAAATGCCATCAAGAATAGAATTTGTAAAAAAGCTTATTATAAAATCTCGGATTATGTAGATGATTATACAGATTAGTTGTGAGCAGCTCCTCATTTAAATCGACTCGAAATTTTGTATTTTCACCGTTTGTAACATATTATGGTGTTGGTCATGCTCACGGAAGGATTTACTTGCGGTAGCTGCGTGGAGCGGGTCTTTCCCTTCCCTCCATAGTGGTTGAGGTGAGTGATGGCTACTCTAGCAGTTAACTCGTGATCGGGTGCCGCTTGTGGGATCTGGTCCAGCCATAATTGTTTGAATTATATTAAGTATCTTGCGGTTCGAGGGGCATCACACTGGAGCTAGTTCTTACAAAACAAAAATAATAGACAAGCTCGCTGAGTTTCTTGTCGGATCTTCTCAGTAGCGGTCGCGTGCCGATCCGGTGGTAGTATATTTTTTTAATTGTAAACCTGACAATAGGTAAGTGCCCTCTCGGGGTTTATGCATAATAAATAATTTGGATTTATTATGTGTTTCTAAAGTCCCCCGCAATACAAGGATTATTTCCTTAGCGCAGGTTATCTTAAAAAAAGAAAAAAAAGTGGACTACATATTACGTGGACCCCAAATAATTGGGATAAGAGCAGGATGATAATGATTTCATTAATCTATCAGAGGCCACTATTAACAATAGATATCGCCATATGAAAGGGTAATGTTGTAATATTCTCGTTTAGCAGGCGGGTTTGCAATCGTAGATAACTTTCCCAAAAGAAGGTTCTTGCCTGTTCGCATGGTACTAACTGTGAAAGACTCTAACGTACGAGTAAGGCCATAATACTATTTGTATTTTGTACTCTAAATCTGTAACCACGCGGGTAGTAACAGATCTATATACGAGTTATCGATCATAATCAGTCACGCTGCCAAAGTTCATACTTGTAGCCGAATAAACTAAAAATGTTCCACATTACTCTTTTAGCTGGCATTTTGTTTGACGTTTACTTGTTTGTAATACTGACCTATTTCTCTAGCAGCAAACAAAAGTGAACTACAATATGGGTATTATGTTTTACAAGTAAGTTAAAAGCAATAAATTAACTGCAATCATGTCATTATGGATAGTCATTTAAGTAGTAGTATTTTCATTTTCTAACAGAAAAATCGTGCGATTTGAATATGCGAATTTTCATGTTTCACGATTTGATTTATTTAAAAAAATATTACTTCTAAAGAACTTTAATGCTTATATCGCAGAAGATATTACAAACATACAATTAAAAGATATAATGTATCCATTTAGATGAATGGATGCCTACTGACGTCCACTGCTGGACATTGTCTTCTCCACGAGGATTCCACCCGGAACGGTCTTATGCCACTTGCATCCAACGGTTCCACGAATGTGCCACTCGAGGACTTTCTTCCCCAATTCGATTCGACGAACGATGTGGCCTAACCATTGCTATTTCAACATGCTAATTCTGAGGCCTCTATCAGTTACACCCATTCTTCTACGGATTTCTGTATTCCAGATTTTATCACGTAGAGAAATACCGCCTAGCTTTCTCCATAGCACGTTGAGCGACTTTGATCTTTTTTATGAAGCCGACATTTAGAGACCACGTTTCAGTGCCGTCTCTCATCGCTGGTAACACACACTGGTTATAAGCCTTTCTATTCAGACACTGCGTTATACAATGTGTATTCAGTCTTAAAACAATCAAATATTATGTGTCTCCAAAAACACAGCATTGGGGGTGAGATAGAGTCTTGTGATTTAGAGAAAAACACCTAGTAAATAAGACTAAACTTACCGAAGCTTCCGTAGTTAGTACCTTTATTCACCGGCAGAGGCGCTGTTAATTCCTGTTCGCGCGCCTTTAGCTGTCAAATGTTATGACATTTGACAGCTAAAGGCGCGCGAACAGCGTTTTGTGAATTTTCCGAAGGAACATCGTTAGTTTTAAAAGTGTAAAAATATACCTTATTTTATGTGTTGAAGTGAAATTATTGCAGTATTAAGAAATAACTGCAACACAGCATTGTAATTTACGTCGGTAAGCAGCTGTATGTACATTTTTAAATTTTAATGGAATCTAGTAGCAGAAATACCGAAGTTAGTCCAGAGTGTTACTTCAGCTGGAGAACATATCTCGACTGAAAGTTCTAGGTACACTTCGTGTAGCGAATCTCCCTTAACTTCAGAAGTTGAAGAAGATTTGACCTCATCCCTGTCTAACAAGGAACCTAGAACAAAGTATATAGACAGGTTCAAACATGTACAAATTCTAAGAGAGACAATTTGATGTCTCAAAAGTCATATGTGTCTATCTATTTGGCACAATTACCAGTTTACATGAATAATGAGTATGTATCTACGCAAAATAAAGAAAATTTTTCTGCTACTAGTACTACTTCTGGTATTCCTTGCTTAAGGGACCAATGCAAATAGAAATAAATTTATTAAAGAAAAAATGTATATATTTACAAGTAATTGCTTACATCTGCCAAACTGTATTACAGTTTGTTGGCAGATGAAGCTCCCTGGGCTTTAGCAAAATTTTTCACAATATTATGAAATTACTATGATATTAATATTACTAAAATTAGATTGAAATCTCTCTTATTAAATTAAAATTAGAGTCTAATTTTAATTCTTTGACATTTGATGATTTAGGTACTGAATTTGATATATTAGGTACTGAATTAAAAGATCATAAAGTCTGGTGATCTAAAGTGATTGACATAATTGACCAATTTGCAGTAGTTTCACTCATTTCATGGCATTCATTCAAGCCTGATAATCTACTAAATAAAAAAAAAAAGATTCTTTCAGCATAACTTGGCTGCACCTGACTTTGATGGTGTGAAAGTCAAATGAGGAATTGTGTCATGTCTATTAAACTAAGGACTATTTGGCTTTGACTGAACTTTTGTTAATTGGCTTATCTAATAAGGTTTTAGAACAATGGCAAGTGGGCTACAGCTAATCCCAAAGACCTAGATCCTAACTCGTTGTTTAATTAGATTCCTAAAACTTTTTCCAAGTCATAAAAACTCAGAAACCACTATGTAGATTACTTGTGGTCTATAGTCTGAGTGTATGGGGATCAGGTATGATCATAGATCTAAACTAATTGTTAATCAAACCTCAAGGTTACCTTACAATGTGTTTACCAAGTGCTGAATATTCGTTCAGTAGGGAAGCATTATAACCAATTATTCATAATGATTTCTGAATGTTTACATGAGTAAATGAGAAATAACATCTTAGTCCACCCGTGAACATGAGTGCTGAAGTGTTCAAAACATTGGGCAATCAAATACAAATGCGATAAAATCCATAAAGTAGACCAATTATTCAATCATTAGTAGGATCACAGGCAACCATTTTATAAATAGCCAGTTGCCACTTACCTTTCAATGTCAAACCAACTCTGAAATTCTCATCAAAGAAAATTTTAGAGATATTATAGAGTTCTTTTAAAGAATATCCTTAGTAAAGAAAGCAGATGGGCTAAGACCAATATTGGACTTCAGGCCCTTAAACAATCATTTTCATGATGACTGCACAGAGTGGTTGGGGTAGTGGTTCGGATACCAACCTACCATACCAATGTCGTGGGTTAGGATCCCACGGAGAACAACACTGCAATCCACAAATTGTCATTTGATATCTGGATGTAAGTTGTGTCCATTAGTTACATGTTTGTAAAGCCCCCCACAACACAAGACTTGTTTTCTTAGTGCAGGGTGTCTTAATTACATATTATTTGATATCCTAGACAGATGTACCTAATCATCTTTCTTTAGAGCTCCAAAGTGGTTGGGCAAAATCAATATTCATCAGGCTTATTTCCATTTATATATCCAAGATACACACAGATGGTTTGTAAGGATCATTTGCAATTGCCAAATCCTACAATTGACAGTCCTACCCTTTAGCCTGTATATAGCTTCCCACACTTTTGCGGCAATACAAATTGGGTTGCGGAAACCCATAAAAAATGAAGGATTCATCGTCTATTACAATTAGATGACTTCAGGCTGGTCAGGACAGACCCAAGCTTGCACATGTTACGAAAATGCTTGCAATGCTGGAGGCATTGGGTGTATTAATTACGAGGTCTGTAATAGAACCCATGTACAAACCTTTTTAGAATATCTCGGCCTAGTCTGCAATACCCAGACCCATGGGAGCTTGGCCAACCAGGCTGTCAGTCAAGATTGACTGCACTGTCGCTGAGCACAGTGGTTTTGAAAAAACATTCAGTCGGAATTGCCAGAGACGAGTGTTTAGCCAAGAAGTATAACAGGACCTGAGATGGTGGTTCGATGCGAGTGATAGCAATCCAACCCCATTTATAAAGGAGAAGTAACTTACTTTCCTAATAACAGTCGCAGCGGATGCAGGCTGGAGAGCACACCTATGCAATCAAGATAGATTGGGAGGCTGCACATCAAAGAACATGATGTTCAAATCTAAAAGAGATGTACGCAGCCTTTGCTGTGATCAGGTTACAAAAAGGTTTATATTAAGAAGTAGTGTTTACATATTGGTCCATAATTGGACCTCAATAATAGGCCTTAGATGGAACTCAGTCTATAAATCTTGTAGACATAATAATAAAGTTATGAGGACGTGTTTTTGAATACCTTAATGACTGTAGTCTACTTAACCAGGCAAACTGAACAGCTTTGCTGATCGCCTCTCATAGGGGAGGCTAGTACTAAAGTGGCACCTCCTTCCTTAAGCCGCGGAGGCGATATTCAAAGTGGGGTGTGCCAGAAGTAGTCATTGTTAAATTTAAAGAGACCATCGTATGATCTTAATTTTAGATTCTACATATGGTTTTGCTATCTTTTTGATGCCTTTAGTCAAATGTAAAATCACCGGACAGCTTAGGGATTCCCTCCCCAAGTGTGAATCCCAGGATGTTATCTCATCTGAACAGAACAATGGGCTCTTATATCTTGAGGACTGAAGTTCCTCACTTGAGCCAATGACTAGTACTTAAACCTCCAGGTGAGGACCATCTCCGATCCAAGGCTCATATAAAAGTTATGATATATCTTTGTGGATTGGACCATATAAAGGAGACCACCAGAAACAGAGAAGTTATCCCTACAAGCATGGAGACTTCGGGTGGACCAACCAAGTAACTGACTGGAATAAAGATGAACAGCAGTTATTAAGTAGAACTTGGTGTCCTTACACTAAGAACTTACTGCACTTCTCTAAAGAAGGGTTGTTGTGGTAAAACAATAATAAAATCGATTGTAAAGGTCTAGCAAAACAATAATAAAATAGATTGTTGTGGTAAAACAATAATAAAATTGAATGTAAAGGGCAAACATAGCCAAATTTTTTGCTATTTTAATGCCTTTATTTTGAAAACAATTTTTCTTATACTACAATTTTATTACTTAGATCTATTTTACATTCAAATTAGCCCATAGACATACCATTGCTGGGCTGAGGCCTCGTCCACTATGGGAGGGAATTTGGCTTACTATAATTTTAATCGATTATCTTTACTCTCTTTACTGACTCTTTATTGAACAATTTTTAAAAGCTATTTCATGTTCAAAACCACAGTAGCTAAATGGGATGTTAATATGCTATTTAACTGGTTAAGGACATTCCCATATTCAGACTCACTATTTGACAAGAGTAGCAGAGCAGCATTGATACTGCTTTGCTTCATGTCATGTAATACACGATTTCACTCTTCTAGACATTTCCAATGATAATTTTATAGAGAAATAATAATTCTTTAACTTTCAGGCTTAAATCTGACTGCAAATAATGATACTACAATATGGCTGGTTACTCACATCACACCAGTATATTTGAATTTGTCCTGTAGTTCATATCAAAGATTTAATGAAATCTTCAGAGTCCAGGCATAAAATGAAAAATAAGAGATAACATTCCTTTTTATAAAAGGTGTAGTAAACCAACCCCAAAAGCATAATTTCAGGGTGGATATGATCTATATTTACAAAATTTAATAGTGAGATGGCGCAGGAAGTATCCAGTCAACAGTGGCCATCTAAAAGATGGCTAGATAATAGGACTAAGACTGTAGATGTTTTGAATAGAAGTGATTGCAGAAGTGGACAAACATTTTCCAAATATTATTGTTATTAAGAAAGACAGCATTGAAAAATACTGATTTATTACATGATAATGTGAAAATGAGCTGAAATCCTAGATTTATAGAGAGATTTGATCTCAAATTTTTATATTATACAAAAGTGTATTTAAAAAGATCTTAATTTTTGCTTTTCTTAATTTTATTTCTTAAAACGCTGGATTAAATAATGTTGTATATGATTGTTAATACAGTATTCACATTGCTCTTGAGCTGTAATATGCTCTATTGAAAATTATCTTCTTATTTCATTATTTAATGATAACCTAATGATATACCTTTGCAGTAGATTAAAACATTAGTCTGCAATATTGTTTGTGTTATTGTTGCTTTGCAAATATGTTTTTATCATCTATTATAATACCACAGTGAGCCTTGTATTTCACTGTGTCATTAATCTACCGTTTCTTAGCTTTTTCTCTTTAATCACATAGCATTTTGTGTTTAGTTCTAATTCACCAGCAGATATCAAACAGGTCTTCTCACCCCCAATGCTGTGTTTTTGGAGACACATAATATAACTGTTTTACATAAAATAAAACAGGTATTATGTGTTGAAGAAAACACAGCATTGGCTCAAGGAACTTGCTGGTGAGGAAGACGCTATGACATTTGACAGCTAAAGGCGCGCGAACAGGAATTAACAGCGCCTCTGCCGGTGAATAAAGGTACTAACTACGGAAGCTTCGGTAAGTTTAGTCTTATTTACTAGGTGTTTTCCTCGAAATCACAAGACTCTCTCTCACCCCCAATGCTGTGTTTTCTTCAACACATAATACCTGTTTTATTTTATGTAAAACAGTTATATTATGTAAATACAAAGAATTGTCCTGTGTGGAGATTATCCTACGGCAAGCGTTCCTTCAACTGGGTATTGATTATAATGATTATATGGTACCTACCGTGTAGTATAAACTATTATCATATCAAATTTCAATAAAATCGACCCAGTAAATTTTCGTGATTTGTGAACAAATTTAAATACAGTCAAAGAGACTAAAATTCCAAAATTCATCGAAATGAATTTAACGGTTTCATACCATTTTTTCTGAAATATCTTCAATATAAAAATTTTCTCTCCATACTGTTTTATTAAATTATAGATGTATATATCTCTTAGTGAGGAAATGATGATCTCACGTGTGGTGATGGTCCCATTTCTTTCCAGTGGCTGTCGTTAAAGTCGACTAAGAGATATAGCATATGAATAACATTAACGCAAGAGAAAGAAAATTCAATTCAAAACTCTATAAGAACCCATTTGACCACCGTTGTATAATAGATTAATTTGTGAGGTGCATCATATCCAGCGATGGTATGTTGGAACTCGATGAGCAGCAACGATTAGTGCCCTGCTCACGCTGTAGTCTCGTTACTGTCCAATATATTGGTAAATACAGGTGCGCACGCGAGTAATTATGACAGATTTCATAATATTTCATACGTTTGCTTTTTCCGCTCCATTCTCAGAGCCTTGCAGGTTGCCACGCAAGATGGATAGCTTATATCTGAAACTTCCATCAGATAGTAACACTCTGAGATTTGATGTCATTGCTAGTCGCTCATGGCATCTTTGGCAGGTGTTACTAGCCGGTAATAGATTATTATGCTCTTTATCTCATCATAGCATAAAGCTTGTTAAATTTCCAATATGACGCAGTAAAAATTTAGTTTAAATACGTTGGTTAAAAATCTTTTTAAGGACAAGCTTCTTTTGATCTATTTAACGTTTTTATAATTATACTTTGATCACTCAGCGGTATGGCTTATCCAAAAAGCGTAAACATAATGCGTTAGGTTGGTTTTTTGTGATATTATCATGGTCAACAACATGCCTGCATGTAATTTGATGTCATTATAGTTACTAGTGGTCGCCGAGTGGTCAAAATTAGGCCATAATTCATTTAAATTAATTTTCTGCTACACAATTTTCTTTTAATTTTATTTATATATATGGAGCAAGCTGTATTTCATTAATAACTAATATATAAGTACAAAATATCTATTGGACATTGTCATCATAATTATGGTTGTTTGACATTCAGTTCGATCACAGATTTTAACTGTAAACAAAAGTGTACAAGTGTGTGTGTGTGTGTGTGTATTGATTACATGGTAGTGTGCGTAATTCCTTTTTTAATGAATTTAATGTATGTTGATAATCCATTGTTATAAAAAAATTCAGTTTTATACACTTCTTCTCATTATATACTTCCACTGTGCCAAATTTCATACTTGTCCATACACGTTATTTTCGTAAAAAGGGGTACAAAGGGGTTTTGCTTCACATATTAATATATAGATGTGTGTATGTATTACTTTTGTACATTTGTATATGTTTTCTATAAGGTTTATATCTCCGTATTGTGACAGAGTAAGAATACAATTCATCGTCACCTTTCTTGCCCGATAGGGTCGTAAAGACGACTAAGGGATAAAATAACATCTAAATAAATATAACATATAAATGAAAATATGCATATAACATCAAAACAAGGGAAGGTGAACTCAAAATAAAATCTAATACCAAGCCGTCTGACCAGCGTGGTATAATAGATTAATTGCCCTCCCATTGTGGCAGAGACTAGAGCCCAACAGTGGGACGTATATAATAAGCTGTGATAATGATGATGAAAGTTATATAAGTTATTTCTTATTAACCTGAGCTCTAATGTTAATCAGTACTTCAAAACTTGATTTCAAATTTTAGATGAGGTAGTTACCCCGTACTAAGATCTTGGATACCAGCGCACTTCATAAACATATAAATCATCATCATTTCAGCTCATATACGTACTGTAAGAGGACAATTGACCTGCTATATTGTGCTGGACAGACTTGCAAAGATGTTATAAGCATATTTAATCCCTTAGTCGTCTTTTACGACACCCACAGGCAAGGTTGTGAATTGTGTTCTTACTCCGTGAACACACGGAAAAATATATAATTAACAGAGATAATTTCTCTCTGTTAAATATATTTACACGCTTAGAATATCAATTTGTGAATCGCACAAATTTTAATACAATATCTACTTTTTTTTGGCGGGTGTGGGTGCACGTCGTCCGTTCCGTCCAGGGTGACAAAAAGGGCGGCGTGACCCCATATTCTACCATATATGCTCCCCTTCGCCGTCGGGCCGACCACTGGCAATGAGCTCCTTGACGTCCGTGGCCAGTTCAGAATATAGCATTTGTAAAAATTTAACTTCGACCCTCCGTAGAGAGTATTTAGACCACACTACGCTACCTTTTATTTTTTTTTTTTGGGTGGGCTGCGGTCGGCGCGCCTCCGCACCACTCCGTCCGGGGCGACAGAGGGGCTTAAGCACACACACAACACCCGCAACCCACCCAAACACCACGTCGCCTTCGTCGTTGGGCCAACCACTGGAGCAGGGTTACTTGTCATCAGTGGTCGGCCCGACGGAATACCCCCTACCCGGGGCACCCTCCCATCGACCGACGTCCCCCCCTTGGGGAGGATGTCGGTCTTTCCTCACGCGGTCGGCCTCTCGACGAGTGACGGACTAATCCTCGGTCACGTCACCCGCGGCCGCGGCTAGGGCGGCATGGCACGCAGGTAATCCCGCCTGCGCCGCCCCAGTCGCCGGCGGCGGGTCGCATCATCGAGGCTGTGCTCCTCTACGCTACCTATATAGTCACAGACTAATAAGCAAAAGAAAAATAAAACGTTTACATTTATGTGTTTATATTTTATTTTTACTTCATCTTCATAATGATGTGTTAATTAATTTGGTAATATGACATTACGCAAATAAGGATAATATTTTAATGAATTAATTATGAAATGAATTGAATTTACAAAATATGGTACTGTTAAGACTTTTAACGCTAAATAGACTTTTTGGAACAGATCTTGATATCAGTGAAATCATCATCATAATCTTCCTGCTTCTATCACAAATAGCTTGGGGTTGACTTAATGTGTATTTTTCTTTCATAGTATATATTGCCAAAGTTATTGAATAGTTTTATGATAGATGGCCTTTTATTTGGTGGGCTATGGTCAGTGCACCCGCTGTCCATTCCGTCCGAGGCGATAATATGACGACGCGCAGCCCCATAACCTACCGTAATTCCTCTCTCTCTCGCCATTGGGCCGATCACCGGCATTGAGTTCCTAGTCGTTTGTGACCAGCCCGGCGGGATGCCCTTTCGGATACCCTCCCTATCTCCAACGCTCCTCTGGGGACGTCGGTTACCCTCGCGCCAATGTCTACCCTCCTTGGAAATATAGTTGTCGATCAGAGGGTTTCAGAAGAAGCTGGACCTGGTCCATGTAAAGCGGTTTGTCATCTTTTGCGACATCTACAAGCATTATAAGGATTGGTAGTATTTGTATCCGCTACCAAACAACACCCGCATTGCAGTAATGAGCGATAATAATGGAATAAAATATATTAGTCCTTTACTACACTTTGCAGCGTTTATAATCATGGTCCGCCCGTGACCATGAACGCTGCAAAGTGTTCAAAACGTCGCGCAAGCAAAAATCAAATACAAACGCGATAAAATCCGTTAAGTAGTTTTATTTACAATGTGTAATACTCGTGTAAACATCGGAAATCATTAAAATATATTAGCTTTTATTATTACAATAAAGTCGGGCTATGGCGTGTGCGACTAGATGGCAGATGTCTGCATAGTTTTTACAGGAAGGCTTCAATCTACACCTCTAATCCAAGTACATATAATCATCATGACCTTTTTATTCTTCTATAATAGATGGAGCCATTCCGAGTGGCAATCTCGTGAGGAAGCCTATGTCCAACAATGGACGTCAATAGGCTAATGAATGGATGGCAATAAGGCCGCTGGACATATAACAGATAATGGTTATACAATCTACGGTCTAACTGGTCAAGCAAATTCCCCTGGAAACCTCACTGAATGCCCTGTAACCCGCAATGCGATCTCTCTTCATCTTATGAGTTGTGTGCTCACTGTATAGGTGTACAGTCAGCAAATCTCTTGGCTCATATACGCTCCACTACCAGGCTTGAACCTCCTCCATAATAGGAGGGATGTTGACCTTTGCTACTAGCCAGATAGGTTTATATAGGGTTTCATTGCGAATTTTTCTTCTCTTGCATAGATGTTATATGCATATTATTTCCATCAGTCGTCTTTTATATTACCCACGGTAAGAGAGAGGTATGGAACTGCATTCTTACTCCGTCATCACACGGAGTACAGGTGTACGATTCCGTTTGAAAAATTCAACAGTAAGTAATACGTTCTTATGTTGCAGGGTTCTTTATAAAATTGCAAAATTATTTGTGGATTCCAAAAACAATAATTATCCTACCTATTAAGAACAAACCAACAACACTGCGCTTGGGCAGTCATTACTTAAAATTCTACATCATTCGTGCAGTCATCGTATATATGCGACACTTATATAATTAATTTAGACATGATATATAATTGAAAATTATTAAAAAAAAAAATAATAAATCCATACCAATAAATAAAATCGGTGTGTCTGTTTGTAATGTCAAAATATAGGCTTTTTTCATGCTCACACGGTTATTTGCACGACACCTATGCCTAAAATAGCAATTAAAAAATTTTTGTCTGTCTGTCTGTCTGTTTGTTCCAGGTAATCTTCAAAACGGCTGGACCGATTTTAAAAATTCTTTCACTAATGGAAAGCTATAATATCAGGGCGTAAACTAGGCTATATTTTATCCCGGTATTCCCACGGGAACGCGAACTACGCGGGTAAAACGACTATAACCTATAACCGGAGCGAAGCGAGGGTGGATTGCTAGTCCATAATAAAACTCACGATACTCAACATTTAATCAAAAATAATATTTTGTTTATTAATAATAACTTCAAAAGCAAAGTAACTATATGATTTTATTTGACAGGCAACACGTTTATGAAATAATAAACAATATCCATTGTACGTGAATGTCAGTGAGTTCGATTGCGTGTGGCTAATTGTTGAGTACCTACTAGTCCACGCCCGCCCTAACCGGCCATACAAATTGTATGACCCTTTTTGTGTGTGAAGCACAATGCATGCATTTGCAACTGTCTGAAGCTAATTGGATAACAGGATAGCAAAATTTGCTTTGATATAATTGAAGCGAATAGTATATGTGTGGTGATGGAGTAAGAATACAATTCACCACTCCCTATCTTGTCCGTGAATGTCGTATAAGATGACTAAGGGATAAATTATGCACATAACATCTGTGCAAGAGAAGGAAGATTATAAGCCTTTAGTCATTTTTATTCATTCACAGGCAAGAAAGGGGTGGTGATTTGTATTCTTACTCCATCACCACACGAGAAACTCTTACTTTAACATACATATATATTCACGCCTTTTTTTCCATAGGGGTAGGCAGGGACCACTTCCCTCCACTTGCTACGATTATGATATACCACGTTCACCTCCTCCACATTCATTTATCTCTTCATGCATATTCTTCTGTTTAGGGCCTTTCTTTCTTAAGAAACTTTCATCCCCGATTTGATCGTGGAACATTCGCCTTGGTTCCTCCTTCTATCACTTCCGCTCAGATTCGCCTTATAAATTCTTCTTGTTAATCTCTTACTTTAACATATTTAAAAAATTGGTTAAAGTATCACAAAAGAATCATTATCTTTGCTCATTATAATACAGATTGTGACCTCTTTTGGAAATTGTAGAATGATATTCAAATCACTATACTATTGGTATTCAAAGGTTGGCGTAAAAATGAATTAAGAATACAGGATCTTACACAACTAGAATAGTCGTCATAGAACTATCTAGTCTTAACTTAATGTGAATTACTTAAAAGATTCAATTGCATTTATATATTACTAGTAAATACTCGCGATTATATCCGCATAGTTCCCGTTCCCGTGGGGGATATGATAATAAAATAGACTATCTATGTTACTCGCTGCTAATATAGCCTTCCGTTGGTGAAATAATTTTTAATTCGCTTTAGTGGTTTTTCGCTTTTCGTAACTAACAAACACAATAACAAACATATTATCATTTATCATTATTATTTAGCATTTATAAATCAGCTGCAGTAGAAGAATATATTTCCATTTAGAGGGTTTCAGCTTTAAAAAATTTTTACTGCAAGTACAATGAATCGTAGTGCACATTTGTACCAACAGCGAAACTAGAATGAAATTACTTCGTTTAAATCTCGTAAATCATGACACATTTTAAAGTAAATTTTTAAGTAAAATTTAATCTACCCCAGTCGGTAAAATCCCCCACACCTAAATACGGTAAGTGGGTCGACCAGAATTTGGTTTACATAAATATATGTAAGTATAACTCTTAAGCATTAAAATATTGTGTTATTTAGAAATTTTGAACGTCATAAATACAAATGCTGACTCTTTTTCATGCAATACGTAAGAAAGTGATGGCGTCATCTTTGTTATGTAAATAAGCATAATTAAAAGGGATAAACCTTGTTCACCACAAAGTTTAAAACCTTCGCTTGTGAATGAAGTTTTAATCCTTATTGAGTTGATAATACGTGTGTGGAGTGAATCCCTTTTTGAATTTATCTTGCGGCGGAAACTCGATGGCCTATATCCTGCGTTGGGGCGTGTTTTCATTTCGGATTTACTTCAAGTTGGCACCAAATCCGAACAGCTGCGCTATTCCTACAAGATATTTTCTTTTCCTCCTCCAACATGCGATCTTGACGACTGGCTTTTGTGATTTAAAAAGATTTTCACAGGCAAAAGCGCTTATCGTTACTTCGATGTATTTTTTATCTCGCCTTTAAGCGATAACTTACAATATTCATTGTAATTTCAAGGCATCCGTGCTTTATGTAGGTACACACTCATTTTTTTATGTATTTAGTTAAGCATAAAAGATTTGGTGAATATATTTACGACTTTACCGTTAACACATGTATTTTGATATAATTATGCACATTCATACGAGTACACATAATCCTTACTAATATTATAAAGACCAATGTAAATTTGTTTGTTTGTTACGCTTTCACGCTTAAACCACCGAACCGATTTGAAAAATTCTTTCACCAATGGAAAGCTATAATAACATAGGCTATATTTTATCTCGGTATTCCCACACGATGCGAAGCGAGGGCGGGTTGCTAGTATTACATAATAATATTTATAAGCATTATAAATATTAAACAATAAGCATAAAAGAATTACATTTATCATAAACAATATCTATATGATTGTTATAAAACTGTATTCTGGTTAGCACGTATTGTAAAAGTAAAAAAAATATGTCATGTGAAAGAGCCCCCGCAAGTACCTTCACACTCTCTTACGAAACTAATTCCCTTATACCAGCAAGGCTTTTGGGCCCACTGATAGACTTATTTTAACAATTATTTTAAGCGCCATCATTTTGTTTTATAAATTATTTTATAACAAATAAAGAATTAAATATTCTTAAAATTTAAGTCTATCAATTTATAAAGAAAATGGCATCTCGCTTTCGAGCAATCGTCATAGAAGTATTCAGTCGGTCGTTATCCACTACAATCAAACCTAATTACAGTGTCCGGCACAAGTGCCCACTTACTGAGTTGCAAGAATGTGAAGGCTATAGACTTCAACCACTATAGTGGTTCACACAAATATCAATAAGGTTAAAGCTGGACGTAC
Source organism: Lymantria dispar (assembly GCA_032191425.1). Lineage (NCBI taxonomy): Eukaryota > Metazoa > Arthropoda > Insecta > Lepidoptera > Erebidae > Lymantria > Lymantria dispar. Next base: position 18,439,043 of record CM063454.1, on the reverse strand, counting down.
TTACAAAAAAAAATACAATTGTTTAACAGAAACCACATATATGTATGTGTATATATATATATGTATACTCGCTGACCCAACAGACGTTGTTCTGTTCAAATAAAATAAAAGGAAATCTCCTTGAAATTGATAGCAGCGCCACCTACCGGGTCCAATTATGAATCCAAACCATTCTCGAATCCCCTTGAACACACAGAAAAATTTCATCAACATCCGTCCAGCCGTTTAAGAGGAGTTCAGTGATATACAATTACACACACAAGAAATTTATATATAAAGATATGTACGTAATACGTCCTCTACCAACTACTTCTGGTATCTGCTACCAACTACTGCTTCGTTCATACCTGAGGAGGCCCGACCCAACAGTTACGCGTAGTACGTAATGTGTTTTAAAATGATTACTAATCTCATCTCAGTCCATACACGTCCTACTATTGGGCACAGTAGTACTATTGGGCACAGTGGCCTGCTATGGGAGACAAATTGACCTACTATACGCTGGTCACCACGCTGGTGGTGACCACGCTGGTCAGACCTGTTGATATAGGATTTTGTTTCGAGTTTGCCTTCTTTTGCATAGATGTTATTTACATATTTATCCCTTTTTTTTTGGTTTTTTTTTGGGGTGGGTTGCGGTCGGCGCGCTCCTCGCACTACTCCATCCGGGGCGACAAAGGGACGTAAGCACGCACACCCGCAACCCACCCGAACACCACGTCGCCTTCGTCGTTGGACCGACCACCGGAGCAGGGTTACTTGTTATCAGTGGTCGCATATTTATCCCTTAGCCGTCTTTTAAGACACCCAGGGGTAAGAGAAAGGGTGGTGAATTTTATTCTTACTCCGTCACCACATAGAAAGAAAAAATTACTATCCTACCATGGAACAATTCTTTTTTAATTATTTGTAATTCTTCTTGGCTTTTAATAACATAATCGAAAACATTCATCTTCATGATGATTTAAGCTCATATACGTGCCAATGCTGGGCTCAAGCATCTTCCATTCTGGGAAGGGAATTAACCTACTATACCACGCTAGTCAGGTGGATTGGAATAGGGTTTTATTTTGAATTTTCCTGCTCTGCAGTGTGTTGATATCTGCTTGTGTCCCTTAGTTGTCTCTTACGATCGCCCACGGGTAAGCAAGGGTGTGGTAAATTGTATTCTTACTTTGTCACCACATTCTTTTTCTTTTTTTTTTGTGTGTGTATAGCTGTTAGCCTCAGATGGCTTTCACAGCTTAGCCCGGACTATGAGTGAGCGCTGGTGGCTCTCAACCCGGTATGTCACCACAGCTGTAAAATCCTTACTAATATTATAAATGCGAAAGTAAGGATGTTTGTTTGTTTGTTACGCTTTCACGCTTAAACCACTAAACCGATTTAAAAAAATATTTCACCAATGGAAAGCTATAATATCAGGGAGTAACATAGGCTACATTTTGTCTCGGTATTCACACGGGAACGGGAACTACGCCACGAGTAAGGCGACTGAAACCGAAGCGGAGCGAGGGCGGTTTACTAGTATTATTATAAATGATAAATCATGAACTATACAGAACAAACAAATGACTCTCACAAGGACTTGAAGAAACTTGTAATACAAATTAATGGATTTACTATAATATACTCCCTTCCACTTCTCACGCAGGTATAGCTTCCATTATTATTGTAAAATCAGAAATTCATAATCCACCACAATGATTGTTTGCATTTCATAGACTGTAAATAAAATTTGCAAACTGCCTATATTTACAATTTTGCGTACTCCGCAAGTAAGCTACATTTAACAAATGATATCTCATGAATAAAAGAGTGTTACATATTTAAAATAAAACTTTCATGTATGCTACAAACTCTTCGAATCATTGGGAAAATAAATATTAATTATAAAAGCAATTAAATCTGTAAACATCATCATCTCAGTTCATACATGTTCCACTAGTGGGCTCGATTTTTCTCTACAATAAGAGAGCATCGGTTTTACTATACCGCGCTGGTCAGATATGTTGGTAGAGTGAAAAATAATTACTGATAAATAATCTGGATATTAATAGATTTCACATGGGAGCATTTAATAGCATTTTAGCTGAACCTAAATCAAAATCAGCACAGCAGGTATTTCAATTGGTTTCTGCAGCTTTTTTTTCACTCTTTACCCTAATTTTAAGGGGTAAGAGGCGATACACACACTTTAGGATATGATGAGGCCGACTTACTCTATGAGCGAAAAGCCTCCATAATATATTAAGAAAAAATATGTATCCCTTAATCGTCTTCTACGATATCCACAGACAAGTAAGGAAACTTACTCCGGTGAATTATATGCTTACTCAGACACCGCACAGAAAAATCCATACAAACAGTTATATTTTAAATACATCTGAAAATTTAACACGTACATATATGATTTCGAAATATTAATAGTTCGTGATTTGAGGTTTTCTAACTAATATTATAATCGCTAAATAGCTTTGTTATATGATTTTTTACTCCCACGTGAAAGGTATCAAGAATAAAATTATATCAAGTCGAAAATATTTTATTATAAACAAGTTTCATGACGAATATATTGACTGAAGACTATGTGAATGAAAACGAATGTGAAGAAAACGCGTCCAATATTTTTTGCTCAGTTTCTAGATTGAGATCTTGTATTCATTCTTTTGTGTAAGAACCGATAGGCTACAAAAACGTATTCCTATATTGGAAGGCTTTCAGTGTAAATCTTTACAGCGCCTTCTGACAGTATCTTGAATAAAAATCTTATATCATGATTACATTTGCGTATTGGGTATTTGGGGCATTGGCACGGAGTTACACGTGAATAGATAAAATATTTATGTTACATTACTTGTGTATTATAAATACGCCGTATCTTTTCAATGCGATGTCTTTATAGTCTTGAGATGAAAGTATGAAATGCATATCTTGTGAAAGTATTATCTTTTGCGTTGTATTTTATAATAAGCCTGAAAGAAATGTTGTATTCTTTTGATATAACACAAAAAATATTACGACTATTAGCAGTAGTAACTGATGTACTTTTGATATACATATAACGAAACCCTTCAAAATCGATCTCGTAACCACCGCCTATAGTTTCTATCGTATTATCATGATCCTCATAATCAATTTAACCGAATCAACTGATAGGCCTCTGCAATACCTCATTAGCAATTAATGGACTAATAAGATTAGGTACATCATCAACTCATTATTTCAATTTGATGAATAAACTTGTCCGACAGTTATTACATAGAAATCTCTCCAAACTAGACTTAATAAGGGTACTTCTTCGTGACTTGACTGTGCTTCTGGTATTTACTGCGTGAGTAGCAATTATCACTTGCGAACACTGCCAGACTGGTATTAAAAAAAAAAATCACTTGATCTATACTTATTTCGTCTCAGCCCATACAAGCCCCATTGTTGGCTTCGAGCCTCCTTCACAATAGAAGAGAAATTCTAAATCCACCACCAATACCACGCTGGCCAACGGGTTGGTCATCATCATCATCATCTTGCTCTTATCCCAATTACTTGGGGTCGACGCAATATGTCATCTGTTTTGACATATTGCAAAAAGTTTCGGCAATGACTTTTATGACCGGCCGCTTGCCTGACGTCAACCCTCCTTGGGAATGTAATCGTTGACCCAAATGGTACCAGATGGAGTTGGTCCGGGTCAATCTAGGGCTCTTTTACGACACCCACGAGCAAAGCAAGGGTTGGTAGTATTCGAAGCCGCTACCACACAGCAAGCACAGCACAGCAGCGGCTTTTATTTCAAGTTTTCCTTCTCTCGCGTAGATATTATAAGCATATTGATTCAATTAGTCGTCTTTTACGACACCCAGGGGCAAGATAAGGGGTGGCGAATTGTATTTTTACTCCCTTACCACATAAGAAATCACGTATCTTAAACTATATTATCCATAGCTTTACTTTAATATCAAAATGCATATCTATATGCATAGCATCTTAGGTAACTTTGGACTGCATTATGGTCTAATTTCAGATTTATCCTATTAACCATTGGCATTTAACATCAAACAATGTATGCCTGGGTGTTTATTTACATATTGAATACTGTAAAAAGTTATATCAAATATTCCAGCGAACCAATAGATTTTGAATAAAGATATGTTTGATGTTTGTATATCTAATAATAATACTGATGCCCACACGTAAACAACAGGGTGGATATTTTTTTAATGTCTACAGAAGATGGAACATATAACTATAGTCAGTAATTATAGATTTTTTTTTTTTCTTAATAATTCATTCACGATCGACGTCCACTCTTAGATATTTGATCGCAGGTTTCCCCAAGCGAGAATATTGCCATAATCGTCTTGGCCATCGCAATTAATGTTATAAGTTTCCCAGGAGAGAATCGCTGCTCATTCTCGTGACGATTTTCAGCTGATTTTTAAGACTCCCACGAGAAAGGAAGAAGTGATTATTATTGTATTCTTAACTTATCAAATAATAAAAGAAATTAAGTTATAACTTAGTTATATTCATTTATTATGCCGTATATATATTATATACATGAAAGTGTGTGGTTAGTTTACCTATAATATAAACTTATTGCCTACAATTATGAAAAAAATACATACGTTTTAAAAACTTCAAACATTCTAAATACAACTTATTGCCAAAACAACTGATATTGTTATTCTCATAACATGCAAATTTAAGTCACTCACCATTAGAAATAAACCCGTTCATATTATTTCAAAGACAGCTCGCGATAATATCCACGTTATCTATATCCACTCAAATAAAAAAAAACGGATACAAAAGTGAGTACACTAGATATTCCACTAAAAATCTCACGTTGTGTTTACAATATTTTTGTTCAATATATTTACATTGTTAGATGTGGAGTGTAGACATGTATGATGACTGCGTGCTTCGGGCACAGGTCACACTTAACGCGATGTTAATGAGGAGTGTTATCGAGATAGTCGTATTATGGCGCGGTTTTTAAGAAAGGTGTGATATGTGACGTATAAGGACGCGATGCGACGTGTCGCGACGTTGGAGGCACAATAACGACTGGCCGGGGCGGGGGTGCGTCTTACCACGAATGCCGCTCGTCCGCTCACAGACTGCGCGCCGCCCGCCCAGCTTGCCAACCCTGACGTATTTCTATCGGAACGCCGATACAAAATTAATACTTGTTTTGCTAAAAGCGATTTCGATTTGTCGACCCTCGAATTGGTAAAGTTAGACGGATCTTGTTAGTGATAAAGGGTTCGCTAATCAACAGCACATTTTCACATCAACGTTCGTTACTTTAATAGGTTCATTACTCGTTTGTAATTATTTATAATTTGCTAATGAAACATGAAACTTGAAAACGAAAAGCAATCAAAAAGCTTTTGGCCGAAACATCAACTTTTCTAATAGCAATGGTAATAATAGTAAGAATATTTTTTTTATTAATACTGTCGTTACAAAAGATATTATAACTAAGTTTTGGCAAAAATAATGAGTTGCTGACATTAACCCCATACGTGGTGTAATCGTTTAAATAGAGACCTCTTTGGGGCATTAATTAGCGGAGATGATGAAATCTCTCACAATATACCTAAGGATTTTAACACATACATCCCAGTGTTGGGCAGAGCTACAGTAAGATATATTAATAAAATCCTATCTATAACTACATAAATACTGACAAAGTTCCATATTAACATAACAGTACACGCCTAATATAAGTCGTCGCTTCAATCTAAGCTTCGGAAAATATTTCAAATTTAAACATTTTCAAAGCTGAAAAGAGGATTATAGAGTAGGTAAGGGTACGGTTGAACTGTTGTGTGACGACGGAGTCCCCAGCACTGAGTTCAGGGAAGATAAATATTGTGACAAAAGCCTAACATATACGAGGAAGTTTTGAAGGCCGACAGGACAGTGCAAACACGCTGAAAGGGATTCATCCCTCCGTAGTTGAGTGTGTGTATCTGCCCTCACGGCGGACGTCGGCCATTATTTTGTCTTTAACTTTGTTCACAGTAGTTTTCGAGCACAACAAGCTTATTTTGCTTTGTAAAAATACGATAATAATAGTACTGGGATGTCAAATATCTGTTGATATAAATACAAAGGGAATAGTCCAAACATAAGTCAGTTTTATATTACACAATATCTTATAGTTACAGTTGCGTATAATTTTTATATTTAATTCAAATATTGTAATTTTTTCTTAGAGTCAATCGACACAAATAAGGCGATATCAACACTACGCTTCGGGCGTTCTCTCGACGGTCTCTTTCTTTATCTAAACTGCGTAATTATGCCAATAATTCTTATTGTTATTGAAGAAGGAAAATGTTTCTTTTTCTCCCTAATGTTGTCACTTTAATGGGTTTTATAAATTTTACGCTTTTTAAATATTTTTCGTTTTAGGAAAAGATTAATTCTCGTTACTGTTTTCGAAGTTTGCTTAACAGCATCCTAAGTAGCGAGTAATAATTTAGACGTAGGTGGTAAAGGACATGAGCATGGAGTCTTTCGGCTTTTATCTAAATATTGCACCTAAATATGACTTCATCAATAGGCAGCAAGGCTTCCTTGACGAGTTGTAACAAAAATCTAATCTCATTGGACGTTAAGAACTCAAAAACCGGCTAAGGTACGTCCTGGTGTCTACTACTCCATTGGAAAAGTAAGAATATTGTATTCTTAACCAAACAGCCATTCCACTGTATCTTCGTTCTAATACGGTAATTAGAATAAAATTATAGTATGGCAATAGTTTATCTTTACAATTTTGTTTGTTGTGACCTAGTAAGACGTATAAGACTTAGGGATATAGCATACAGATAATATCCGTGCGAGAGAAGAAATATATTTCCGTTTGGTAACGAAGTAAGAATACAATTCACCATCTCCTCTTTTATCCGTGGATGTCACGACATAAGCATATAATATGCATATAAAATCTGTGGAAGATAAGGAAAACTCGGTATAAAACCTAAACTAATCCGGTTGTAACCTAATAGTATATTTATAATAAAACCTAAACTAAACCCTGGTCAGACGACCAGGGTGATGTAGTAGGTCAATTTCCCTTTTAAAATGGAAGAAGCCCAAGCCCGACAGTGGAACGTATATGGGCTATGATGATGATGATAGAAAGAAAACTCAACACACAACACTCAACACAACGCTATGCTAGTCTGTCTGACCAACGTTATATAATAGACCAACGACCGACTTATTATGGAGGAGGCTTGACCCCAGCAGGTCAAGATATAGAGCTGAAATAATTATGATGAATCATTAATATTTTGTGTGGTGACGGAGTAAGAATACAATTCACCACTCCCAATCTTGCCTGTGGATGTCGTAAAAGATTACTAAGGCATACAATACGCATATAACATTTATGCAAGAGAAGGAAAACTCGAAACAGAACCCTATATTAACCTGTCTGACCAGCATGATATAGTAAGGTCAATCGCCCTCCTATTATAGAGGAGGCTTGAGCCCAACAGTAGGACGTATATGAGCTGAAAAGATGATGATGATGATTAATATTCCATGTAATGACAGAGCACCAATGCAGTGATTATTACCCTTTTATTTTCCACTGGACTGCCCACGGACATCAACAATTCTGTATCAGCTCAATGGCGATGGGAAGGGAATACGGCGGGCTATGGGGTCGTCTGCCGCCCTTATCCTCGCCTCGGATGACATCAACGGCATGAAAAAAGGGCCAAAATACCTTACGTATGGCATATAACCTGAGCATTACGTTGAAATGCTATTGTGGCAATGCCTCTTGGCTAGTAGGAAATGATTAATTGATGAACAATGACTATTATAATTTATTGTTACTTTAAATAATGAGTATATTTCACTGTAACCGCTGTAATAAATTCTGTATAAACTAATGTCTGTACATCTGTTGGTATTGAAAATGAGGTGTACGGTTCGGGGAGCGTTTCATCAAGTCGAACAGTTGACCCGGTTTGTCCGGCCGGAGCCACCGCGCGATATAATACGGTCACAGCTGCCGCCTCGCCCGCATACAATTGGATTTTTAACTGTGGACTTAGCGATTGTCTTTATTGGTTTTGATAATATTTAACAAGAATACAATTTTTTAAAAGACTACACAGATATCGTAATTATCTAAGCCGAGATGAGTGTCGTGGTTTTAAATTCTGGACAGAATAATTCTTGGTGCAGTCACTTATTAGTACTTTCAAGGCTGTATCTAGTATATTACCGTTAATCATTAGTATTGCCTTAATACGATTATAATTATTAAAAATATAATTATTTCATAATTATTTACCTATTTAAAATATAATATTTGGTTAATATTATTAATTAGCTGTTTGGTAGCGGCTACGAAAACTACCAACACATTGTTCATGGGTGTCGCAAAAGACGACTAAGAGCTTTAAGTCGACGTTGGCTAACTCCATCTGATACCATCTGTTCAACTGTTGTATTCCCAAGAAGGGTGGGGCAGGAAGGGTGCTAATTATAAAACCATTGCTAAAACATTTTACAATATATGCGATGGCACAAAAAGATATATTGTGTTGACCCCAAGTAATTGGGATAAAATCAATATAAGAGCAAGACGATGACTCTCTTTATATATAAATTTATTGTGTACGTGTCACTGAACTCTTCCTAAACGGCTGGACCGATGTTGATGAAATTTTTTGTGTGTATTCAAGGGGATTCGAGAATGGTGCCGATTTACTATTGGACCCGGTAGGTGGCGCTGTCGTCGATTTTAAGGAGAATTCCTTTTATTTTATTCGAACAGAACAACGTCTGTTGGGTCAGCTAGTTAAATATACATTTCTAAAGTCTCTAAAGATATCTACGCATATAGGTATCATTCCCAACAGAGGGAGAGATAAAAATATATTATCTAATTGCTATTTATTTGCTTTTGTAACGAAAAACATTGTCCTATAATTTAAACGTGGACCTGTCAACATTTTATAGTTTAAAATCATAGTTATTACGAACTTGTAAAGAGTATAACTGCAAGTGTAATAAGAAAACTATGCCACATAACAATATTTTCACTACAAGTGTCCCAGGAAATATTCTAAAGCATAGGACCGCTTGATTATACATAGTATATAATAGAATCCTTTGTGGAAATCCGTAAACGTAAACAATTGTTTGTAATAGTGCGGTCCTTTCGGCATGTTCAAACAGGCGGATAGATGACCCAATCGGTCCGCGTCTGTTCAATATGACGCCAGCAATAATGCGGTCATACCGCTTTCCTATACGATTAAATTTTCAACAAAACCTCACACGACATGATAAAAAATCCACAAGGCTCGAACGAACATCGGTACATCCAAAACTTTTTTATATTCCAAACATTTTATTAACATTTTAAGTCTTTGACGACCTATATATCATACGAAAGCTATTGTTGATAGGGTTGACACATATGAAAAAAATGCACATGTTATTACATCATTTTTATAGCTGACACGTACGAGAATAAACTCTTTTTTTAACCCCCGACGCAAAAAGAGCGATGTTATAAGTTTGACGTCGATGTCTGTCTGTCTGTCTGCGGCATCGTAGCTTTCAAACGGAGGGACCGATTTCAATCCGGTTTTTTTCATTTGAAAGCCAGTTTCCTTGCGGTGGTTCTTAGTTATATTTGGTTAATATCGGTCTATCAGTGTAAGACTGTCAAATCCAAAGTGTTGTAATGGCGTATGATAACTTGATTTAGTGCTTCACGCGTACTATTATAATCGTTAAATGATAATGATGAATGACAATGACAATGGTAATTCCTGTTGAAGAGAACGCAATACTATTTTTTTATTATTTTAATTTTTGTCGGGGGTTATTCAAAATTTTCAATTTTACTTTATAGTAACATGAACATAATGTTCATCATTATCATCATCGCAGCCCACATACGTCCCACTATTGGACTCGGTCCTCTTCCAATGCGAAGGAGGGAGGGAATTTGATCTACTATACCATGCTGGTCAGACATGTTAGTATAGGGTTTCATTTCGAGATTTTCTTCTCTTGCACAGATATTATTTGCATATTATATCCCTTTCCGTGTGCTGACGGAGTAAGAATACAATTCACCACTCCCTATATTGCCCGTGGATGTCGTACAAGACGACTATGGGATATAATAGGCATGAAACTCTATACCAACATGTCTGACCAGCATGGTATAGTAGGTCAAATTCCCTCCCATTATGGAGAAGGCGCGAGCCCAACAGTGGAACGTATATGAGTTGAGATGATGATGATGATGATGATTATATCCCTTAGTCGTCTTTTACGACGTTCACGGGCAAGATAATGAATTGTATTCTTACTCCGTCACCACACGGAAAGCATCTATACTTTTACTGACCATAACTCCCCTCCCGGGTCGTCGGTCGCCCTCAAGCAGTTAGCCTCTCTGTGGGTGATGAACTGTTCCCCGATACAGTCACCCGCGGCCTCGTCTCGATAGTATGCAGCCTGGAATTCTTCAAGTTTTGATTATTCTAAAATACAGTTTCATATCCGTGATCTTTTGATAGACAGATTTACCTAAACTAGATATTTTCAACCAGAACATTTTCATTTGATTTATTAATTTCACGCTATAATCCTATCCTATACACGAGTTTCAGTTCTCAGAAGGGAAACTAACCTACCATATCAAGCATATTTTTCGATACCTTTTTTTTTCTCTCGCAAGATATTATCTGCTTAGGTCCCTTAGTATCATTTTACGATACCTAGTAAGTGAATAGCGTAATACATGTATAGGTTTGTATTCTTAGTTCTTCACTGCATGGCGCGTAAACTTGGCAGTTTATTAAATTTGTTTAAGAAATTCGTCTATTTTCTTTCGGAAGTGCCGAATATTGGCTAGTAGGGTTTCTATGTTTAGATGATTAGGTGAAGTATTCTCGGTATGAAGGTATTATATGGAGGTGCCGTTGGTACAATTGGCAGCACATTAGCATAACGAGCGCGTCCCGGGCCGCTCCTAATGAATGGTCTTGCAATTGAAACAATAGTGGATTAGCGCCAACTCCCTTATCTGTTTATGTAAATGAAGCTGTGGCAGAAACGCTTTGGATACAGCTGATCCCTTAAAAATGATTGTAAAATATAAATATTAATTCAAATTGCAATATGTTTATTCTTGTACTTTATTTTTTTTGAAAATTAAATTGTTTCAAAAAATGAATTGTCGGTAAGAACTTTAATCTATAGATACTTTTTTATATATTTGCATTATTTCATCTTCATTCTCTCATTCTTACTGTGTTGTGATGGAGTAAGAATACAATTCACCACCCTCTCTCTCACACATGAGTGTCGTAAAAGACGACTAAAGGATGTCTGCTACATATCAAAACTATGCAAGAGATCATCATCTCAGCTTATACACATGCCATTATTGGACTGGAGCTTCCTCCACTATGGGAAGGAAATTAACCTACTATGACGCTGGTCAGACGTGTTAATATAGGGTTTTGCTTCGAATTTTCCTTCTCTTGCAAATATATTATATGCGTATTAAATCCCTTAGTTGTCTTTTACGATACCCACGGGCAAGAGAGGGGGTGGTGAACTCGGCACTAGTGGTCGGCCCAATGACGAAGTCGTCGCCGCGGACGGAATGGACGGCGTGTGCGCTAACCACTCACAAAAAAAAATACCAACACGTCTGACCAACGTGGTATAGTAGTATCCTTATAGTACCTACTACCGCTGTTGTGGAGGAGGTTCGAGAGCAACACTGGGATGTATATAAATCTTATTGTAAGATGAAACTATGGATGTAAAGAAGGGTTCTACGAGATTGTATTTATCTAAAATTGGTTTAAGGTACACCTTACACTTAGGCTCAGTTTATACTACTATCTGAATATATACGAAGTACAGAGCTTCTATTAAATACTTGGAGAGTTGTTGTATTAATAATAAACGCCCGCGGTTTCGTTCGTGTGACATGTCGAATGAAATTTTCTTTCTCTCGAAACGATATTTTTTTTTTTCTAGCTGAAATGACTATTTATGTCTTTTTCTGTACAACTGACAAAATTTTACGATAATCTGTTAAATAATTTCTCAAATATATATATAGTTAAAAACAAACATTATCGTTTGTATCATTAATTACGATATTGGTTCCAAACTATGAACTACCCTTGGCCCTATTGAGCTTATCTTGTATTGTAAATAATTTAGATCGCGAGAGTTCAAAATGCTTATCAGTGTCTTATGTTGTTATTAATTTTCTGGCTTGTCTTTGCTTTGTCTAAAGTTAACAAATGTACGGTTTAAAACGATGTCATTAAAACATAGGAGCGTCTTTCTCGTTTGTTTATGGTAATCGAGTGGGCAAGTTGCAAAGGCTTTGATTTCGGAGCTGACCCGTGCTCGGCACGCCCCAGTTTACTTTGGGACATTAACGATGCGACCTTTCACAAAATTCGATGGTTCCTTAGTTTTAACGAACTTCAGTTTTGCCTTTCAAAGCGAACTTAGTACACACTACGTCCCAATTTTCGAGCTTCAGGAAAATTGCATGCACCTTAAAAGCTGCACCGACGTTGTTATCGGATCACTTGATCTCATTAATATCCTGAAGCAAGGAGCTCTATCCTTACTTTAGTGTTAAATATTTTTACCTTTAAACGAAATAAGAGCGGCTAAATTTCTCACGATACTGTAGTAGGAAAATGATTCTTCTCTTCTTAGACCATATATGTACAAGCCTTTTAGAGTCGAGATAAATTAGGCTATTACTTTAGGCTGACTTGAGGGGTTGGTGTAAGTTTCGATTTCCAGTTTTACTTCTTTAGAATAAAGGTGATGGAGTAAGAATATAATCTATTAATCCCTGTCTTGCCCGTGGATGTCGCAAAAGACGACAAAGAGATATAATATGCATATATCATAACATTTGTGCAAGAGAAGGAAAACTCGAAATAAAAGCTATACCAACATGTCTGACCTGCATGGTACAGTAGGCCAATTTTCCTCCTATTGGGGAGGAGATTCGAGCCCAGCAGTGGGACAGAAGCTGAGACGAGACGAGAATAATGTTATCGGTTCGTATCCCTTTATAAGTTCCTAGATACCGTCGGCAAAGAAACGGGTGGTAACCATTTCATTTCCCCTCTATCAGCATACTATTTCAGTATATTGAAATAAAAATAGCACAAATGAAGAATTTACGGCTTCAATGCCTAATGGCTTCAATCTCCACAGATGGCAGCTCTATGTGCTATCCACCAAAATTTGCGGTAAGTTCAAGTGTTATGCATGTTAATTTATTTCTAAAGTCCCCAACGACGGAAGAATATATTTCTTGTACCATCTTTAAAAATAGAGATACTAAAAATGAATGTGTGTACATTAAAATATTCTGCCTGCAATAACGCTAACAATGATTAAGATACCGCTGGCAGCACCTCTTCCACTGAACAATTTGAAATCTCTCCAAGTTTTAAACGAATTTCATTGCTCGAAATAAAAGCATATGACCGTTTTGTCGAGTAACTAGACTATGTTTGTAATATTCAATTAAGCTTTGTATATTTCGTTATACATTTTTCTGCCTTGGGAAAACCTATTATTGATCGCTATAAGGCAATATGTGACGTAAATATGAAGTGGGCACAGTAATGAAACATTTCTAATTCGCTATGTTCTCCCTCTTTTTCTTCTCAACATCCCATAGTTATAGGCATCTGATAATTAAATTTAGCCTATACGATTCCAAATACATATTATGTGAATAACTTACTTTGAGAAGAAATGGCTCCCAGTCACGGCAGCTCCGATATCCTATGCTCTCATTTTGGTAGCCGATTCGGTAATAGTAAGATAAGGAGTGCAAAGAATTTCCAGCACTAATCCGGCTACCATAGACAACTACTCTTATGGCACGGAAACGTGTCCTCTCAATGGCCTAACGAAATAGGTGACTACTAATGACTATACTAAAAGTCGCTCAGCGTGCTCGCAATTTCTCTGAAAAATAGAATCCGAAATACGGCAATCCACTGAAAAACGTGTATCACCGACACCGTTTGATCTCAATCAAAAATCACAAAAATTTAACTAGAGAAGATGGCTGGGTGTTATCGTCAAGCTGGGATTCTGTTATAAACATAATCAAAAATACAACCAAAAAGACCACCACAAGACTGCAAGACACTGTGAGCACTTATTATATAGATTTGACCCATAATAATAATAGTTGAAGATTATTTTATATATCAAAAACCTTTTAGTAAGATAAAGTAGGCCGCCTTTTAAAAATATTAATAATAATGTAGTATCATGATCTCCTGAGTTTTCTTGCCGAATCTTTATCAGTGTGGCCACGTTCTGGTCCCATGGTACTATATTAGATTTGTTAGGTTTATATTAACAAATTGTCATAATAATAATAATAATTACTATAAATTTAATGTTTAATAATTACTAAACGTAAATAATATAATTGTTTCATACAGGATCATTTTCTTCTTGTACTGGCAATAAATTTGTACTAAAATGTGGATCAAAATTTAATAACTAATTTCTATAGCTGGTAGATAATTATTAAGATCTGTAATAGTGATGACTTGTTGGACATCAGACATCTTAGTCCTCCCGTCGGGCAATCAAAAATCAAATACAAACGCGATAAAATCCGTAAAGTAGTTATATTTACAATGTTTAATACTCACATAAACATCAGAAGGCATTATTTGACAACTCCTCTCAATTACTATTTAAAATTCCTATTCATATTATCGATAAGCAAAATATTAAGTTTTTTTTATTCTCTCCCAAGTTCATAACATTAGGTCAATTCCCAATGGATGCTTATAGAAAACGTTATTCGCTAGGTAATATACATCTTATCAAAGGGGATGCTGGCCCGTTATACCCAAAGGCGTAAATCTTGCCTTTACGGCCTCACCTGTCGGTGGAATAATTTACTGCCGGCTTAAAACTTCCTCCCAAAATCCCAAACACTTCTCAAGAAATAACTGAATAAGAATTTTCGATTGCGCGCACATCGCACGTCCCTATTCTCCCTTGCTTGACAACGCGGAAATTCAGACTTAAACCTGTAATAGAATAAATAAAACCCGCGTACATTTACTCGCGTTAAAAGATTTAACGTACAGATTTATGTGAAAGCTTACTTGTTGATTTATACCTAAAATCAAACATCTAGATACTGAAAACACAATGTAATGAAATCCAATACTTACTATGCCACGAGCTCTGTTACGGCGATAACTAAATAACTTTATACGTGGGCGTTATATTTTATTGTGTAGCTCTGAAGTGGATCGTTGGAATCCTGATATCGATGGATATAAGCAATTTGCAAGTAAAATGCGAATGTCGGATGCACAGGCAACGTTCGCGTCATACTTCTATTTTTTTTATGGCGTGCAATTCCACACTCGAATATTGTTGTAATTTTGAGTCTTCTTGTCAATTTTGATGTTTAAAAAATAACTATAATGTTTATTACGAACTAACATCGCAAACTATTCAACATAAATGTATAAAATTTTATCTATCTAATTAAATTTTGTTACACTGTCAGAATTTTGCAAAATGGAGGTGTAAAGTTTATTTAGGTATCGGAAAAAATTCCGTATTTTCTAGGAAATAAAACAGTTGTGTTACCGAAGTTTTCAACATTGATATCGTTCAATAAAATAAATTCTGCTACATTAAAAAGTAAATCAGGCACTCGTTATTTTAATCCATCACTACATCTATATTCATCTGTTGATGCGTACAATATTACACAATTAACTACTACTATCATCATCATCATCACAGCCCACATGCGTCCCACTGTTGGGCTTAGGCCTCTTCCAAAATAGGAGGGAATTTGACCTACTATATCATGCTGGTCAAACATGTTGGTATAGGGTTTCATTTCAAATTTTCCTTCTCTTGCACATATGTATATTATAACCCTTAGTCGTCTTTTACCACATCCACGAGCAAGACAGGGAGTGGTGAATTGTATTCTTACTCCGTCACCACACAGAAAACTATGCTATACTAATATAAAATAAACTACTACTATATTAATATAAAATATAATTCCATCCATCCATCAGCATGTAGACATCCACTATTGGACATAGGCCTCCCCACGAGAACGCCACTCTGAACGATACTGTGTCACTTGCATCCAACGGCTCCCTGTAAGCTCGTCCTCCTCCTCTTTTCAAGACATCGTCAGTTCGTCTAGTAAGAGATCGTCCTACGCAGCATTGTCCGATTTGTGATAGCCACTCGAAAACCTAACTTCCTCAATGGTTATCGGTTCGCCGGGCGATGTGGTCTGCCCATCGCCATTGCTGGTAATAAACACTTATTATAGACCTTTGTTTTCAGACACTGAGAAATATCGGAAAGTTTTCCGAACGCTGCCCAGCCGAATCGCCGTGTGATGACGAAGTAAGAATACAAGTCACCACTCCCTATCTTGCTCATGGATGTCGTAAAAGACGGCTAAGGGATATAATATGCATACATCAGTGCAAGACAAGGCAAACTCGAACTAAAACGATACACCAACATTTCTGACCAATATTGTATAGTAGATCAATTTCCCTCCTATTGGGAAGGAGGCTCGAGTTCAGTAGTGGGACATATATAAGCACAGATATAAAATTATTGACTGTTTATTATTTTTGTACTGTTGTATAGAAATTAAGTATAATATGAATACAATTAAAACTGAAATAAACTGAATTATTCTTATTTTAATATTAGTATTAAAAAAATGACATTATTATTCAAGACGGACAATAAATTCATTATGTAATCCTAATATTTTATCCCGTTAGTCTGTAGTGAAATCTATCAACCCATTATCTCATAATTACAATATGAATGGATATTTTCTGTTACATTTCCTTACATTTCTCTTCTTTCTCTAATTGTTATTTAGTTTTCCAGGAGAATGCTGCTTCTTATTATCCTAATGATCTCTTAGCTGATTTTTATGACTCCTATGGAAAAGTAAGGAGTGGGATCTGTTCATGATCATCATCATTTCAGCCTATCGCCGTCCACTGTTGGACGTAGGCCTCCCTCATGTTACGCCACAAAGTGCGGTTCTGTGCCACCTGCATACAACGACGTCCAGCAACTTTCACCAGATCGTTGGTCCATGTAGTGAAGAGGCGTCCTACACTGCATTGTCCGATACGTGGTCGCCACTCGAGAACCTTTCTTCCCCAACGGTTGTCGGTTCGTAGAGCGATGCGGCCTGCTCATTGCTACTTCAGCGTGATAATTCTTCGTGCTATGTCGGTTACAGCCGTTCATCTGCGGATTGCCGTATTCCGGATTCTATCTTGCAGAGAAAAGCCGAGCATAGCCCACTGAGCGACTTTGAGCCTTGTTATAAGGCCTACATTTAGGGACCACGTTTCCGTGCCGTAAGTCATCACTGATAACACACACTGGTCGTAGACTTATGTTTTCAGAAACTGATGTATGTATATTGGACGAGAAGATCCTCTTAAGTTTCCTGAACGCTGCCCAAATGAGTTGGATTTGTCAGTTGAGCTCTTTCTCGAAATTGGATCTACCTAACTCGACTGTTTATTCTAGGTAAACATAATGATCGACAAGTTCGAGAATCGCATTGCCAACTAGGACCGGTATAATAATGACATAGGGATTTGACACGACTCTCGTCTTGTCCATGTTCACTCGTAAACCCACTAGTTGGCATACCCTGCTGAGATCATTGAACATGGTGCCAAGGTCCTCCATGAATTCTACCATAATGACGATATCATCTGCAAATCGATGGTGAGTGAGGAATTCGCCGTTAATATTGATGCCGATTCCAGTGCAGTTCTTGAAGACATCTTCCAGTGCAGTGGTGAACAGTTGCGGAGAGTTTCGAGACAGTTCCTGTCTCCCGCCTTTTTGCAACTGAATCGGTTTCGTACTCTTATCCCGGATACAGACTGACATTGTGGCGTTCCTATACAAACACTTCAGCACTTCGATTTGGCACCGCTGAAGGGACTGCAGCACTACCCAAGTTTCGACTATGAGAAAGCCGGGGCCGGGCCGATTATACTCCTCGGTCTTTTGTATAATCTGCCGACGCGTGAGGATATGATCTATGGTGCTATAGCCTTTTCGGAAGCTAGCTTGTTTGGGCGCCTGGAAGTCATCGAGCTTTGTTATCTTATTGTAATCTTAACCCATAACCACACGGAGTAAAAGGGCTACTCGAGGTACCATATATGTACGACATAGAATTTGGTTAGGTGAAATTATGATTGCTTACATAAGAATATAATAGGCTATAATTAGGACTAGAAAGACACTGCAATATACTGATTCGGATAGGGACAAAAAAAAATTTGGCAACTCAGAGATTTCAATCAGCATTAGAAATGAGTGCACAAATTTAGCTAGGACTTAATTTCGTATCATCGTCGTCGTCTCAGCTCATATATGTCCCACTGCTGGGCTCGAGTGTCCTCCTTAATAGGGGGGAAATTGATCTACTATACCAAGCTGGTCAGAAATATTGGTATAGGGTTTTATTTTGAGTTATCCTTCTCTTGCATATACGTATATGCATATTTTATCCCTTAGTCGTCCTTTAGGATATCCAGGGGTAAGATAGGAAAAGGTGAATTGTATTCTCACTCCGTCACCATACGGAAAATATTTCGTTTTTTAATTCAAACATTTCGTATACAATTTCAAAATTCGAACTATGAAAATAGGAATTTAATATTTAATTATAGGAACTGTGTTCAGTAGAACGGTAAAACAATTTTAAATTCAAATCAAATCACAGAACGCCTATACTAAATATAGCAAATTGTATAACAAATTGACTTGGCGTTTGTACAGCAAAGATAATTTAATATACAGCAAGTTAGTTACGGTCAAGTGTAAGAATGGGTAGGGTGTGTTCAGTATAGTCAGTTAGTAGATTATCTTGGCTTCCACGAGTATGTACAGGCACCAGTCCAACTGGCACACACCACACTTAGATGGCGAACAATCCATTAGTATGTCGGATTTGCTTCCACTGAGATTTATTTCCTAAGTTAAGAACTTACTGGCAACGATAAAAACTTTTTGTTCGGTAAATGTTTAGAATTTATGCTGTTAGCAGTTTTAGTAGCTAGAACATATTTATATTTTATTTTTAACAGCTGACGGCAATGATTGGACTTTTTAATAAATAATTATAATATGGCTTATAAAACGTGAAATGCATTAGGTACTATATACATACATCACTATCATCTATCTCTAAGTTTTTGTGTATGTAGTTCATGAGGATTTGTTTAAAAATATATTTTAGAAACATATTTGTGATAGAGGATATTTCAGATAATCTCTGTTTAAATCTTTTTCATTTATCTGTACTTTAATTTATAATGGTGATATAAAAAACAAAATTAACTATTTACTAGCCACTTTTAATTTGAGAGAAAATTAGATATATTTGTTAACAAAGTATGACAAAAAAAAATATGTCTAATTTGCCATTTGTCTGATTAACTTATTAAATTTAAAAAATAATTGTAAATATTTTAAAATATAATATTTCATTTTCATTTACAATCTAAACGCCTTGATTCCTATTCAACATCGGTACTAATGCTATTTGTACAAAGAAGGCGCTTTGCTTAAATATAAAATACTGAATCGTTTATTATTTTTAAAGTATTTAATGTCAAAGAACCATAATTATAAGAGCCATCGACCGGACCGGACCGGACTGTGTACAGCCGCCAGTACGTAGCGCTGAACCCTTCCACATTCGGCATCAGTCCAGAAATGGCGGCACCCGCACGAACAACCCGCGGAGCAATTCGACGGAAATGTTCCCGTAACCACTAACGCCCGTCGAGCTTCAGGTCCAAGTAAATCATATGGCTTTGGATCGGAAGTGCCGAAGAGCGAACTGATGTGAAATCGATGAAACAGTAAGGCCCCCGTCTTTTCCAGTACGACCGTCAACTCTATCGCCTCAAACCGCCTAACTATAGTAGTGATGCCCAAAAAAGTCTTGGTCTTACGGTCTTGGTCTTGCGAGAAATGTGAGACCGAGACTAAGACCAAGACCGCTTAATTTTTGCAAGATCAAGACTAAGACTAGGCCTGCAAAACTTGAGCAAGACCAAGACTGAGCCTGCAAGAGTCTCGCGTATATATACCTATATATTATAGCCCTTAGTCGTCTTTTACGACACTCACGGGTAAAATAGGCGGTCATGAAATGTATTCTTACTCTTTCACTACACGGCAAGTCAAATCAGTCTTGAGATATTTATTTATTTAAAGCAGAACCAACAGCTTACATATAATATATAACAGCAGAATAATAACAGATAGCCAATTATAGGTTCTTACAGATAGAGATAGAAATTATAGGTTCTTACAGATAGAAATATCAATCTATTGGCCAATCGATTCCCAATGTTGGTGTTGGACAAAAATACCAACATCGTCACCCTGTGAGTTAGTCTTGATAAGTTTCACACAAGAGTGCTCTTGCCCATTATATTTATATATCCGTTTATTCATTAGCCCAACGACGTCCACTGTTGGACATAGAAATATGCCTACAATTAATCTACATAAATAATACCCAGACTCGCAAAAAGAATTATTATGCATAGATCGGTATACGTACATAAAGATCGCAATATAATAATGTGCAAGAGAAGTAAAACTACTGGAAATAAAATTTTATATGAACATGTCTGATCAGCGTGGTATAGTAGGTCAATTTTCCTCCTACTGGGAGGAAGATTAAGTCCAGCATTGGCACTTTTATGAACTGAGACGATGACGACGAACATCATACACTTGGTGACCCTCTTCATAGGTATAATATTAAAAACTATTATTTTCTATACTTTTTTTTTTGGATGGGTCGCGGTCAGCGCGCCTCCGCACCACTCCATCCGGGGCGACAGAGGGGCTTAAGCACGCAACTCCCGCGACCCACCCAAAAACCACGTCGCCTTCGTCGTTAGGCCGACCACTGGAGCAGCGTTAACTTGTCGTCAGTGGTCGGCCCGACGGAATACCCCTAATTGGGGTACCCTCCCATCGACCGACGTCCCCTCCCTTAGGGAGGACGTCGGTCTTTCCTCACGCGGTCGGCCTCTCAGCGGGTGACGGACTAATCCCCGCTCACGTCACCCGATTATTTTCTATACTAGTACCTGCTTATCATAAATCAGAAGAAATTGTTTATTTGAACGCCGCAATCTCAGAAAATATTTCAAAAGAATGTTATTTTGGCAGATAGTCTGTTTATCCAGAAAAGTTTTAGGCTCTAATACATAATACTGCGACATACATATGGGTAATGGATCCGGCGCAGTGTCTATAAAGGTTAGTAAATCGGATAAAATTTTAAAGGTGTTACGCATTCTCCGTAGTAGCCGTTGTTACGGAAACTACCTACTTAGATAACAAAAATTGTGATTAAAATAGGTATGTTATGGATATTATAAATGGTGATATTGTTTTTAATGCCAGGGGGCGACATGGGTATTTAAACGAAATAATAGCATTATATGGATAAGCAAGTCAAGCAAGCAAAGCTGTTGGAACAGCTAGTATTAAATATATCTAGAGGTAGGTAGGTAGGTAGAACTATAGGTATAAAAATCGTCATTAACACATTCCTTTTTATAGCGCAACTATTAGGTATGGCGAATATTGTTAACTTGAAGGGAAATATAAACACTCCCATTTATTATTAAAATATTTAAAATGAAAATTTATTGTGTCACATGCCCCGTGTGTTGACGTCTTAAGAAAACAGGGTCGAAATTTTTTCCTTGGCCATAGGAGTAGTAATGTTGTCTAATGTAACACCAGGGGAATAGGTGAGTAATTTTCCCCAGTATAATCAATAGTGGACTATAGGCTAGCAGATTGATAGATAGGATAGGATGACATTTGATTAGTTTGGTTGGATTTTTCATTTCCATAATAAATGACTGTTACGTTATTCCAACTGCAAGACTTTGCGAGACTCTTGCTGCAATACCAAGACCAAGACTCGAGTACGCAAAACCAAGACGAGATTTCAGAGAGCTCAGGATTTCTCTGCGAGATAGAATCCGAAATACGGAAAGCCGCAGAAGAACGGGTGTAACCGACATAGCACGAAGAATTAGCTGACGCTGAAGTGGTAATGGGCAGGCCCCATCGCTTGCCGAAGCGACTACCGCTGGGAAAGAAAGGTTCTCGAATGGCGACCACGTATTGGACAACGCAGTGTAGGACGAACCAGGTGGACCGACGACCTGGTGAAAGTTGCTGGGCGTCGTTGGATGCATGCGGCACAGGACTGCACTTTGTGGCGTAACATGAGGGAGGCCTACGTCCAGCAGTGGACGGCGATAGGCTGAAATGACGATGATGATAATGAATTCTATTTTATTTCAGAAAACCGATAATATTTTTTTTTTGCCATTGATGACAAACGATCAAACAGCACACCTGATGGTAAGTGATACTGGCGTTCATGCACCTTTGCTAGGCCGCTGCGTACCACGAATAAAGTAAAGGGAGCGTGAATGCAAAGAGCTTAGTTCATACTAAAGTCATCAACAAAACCCACTACACGCAAAAACCCTCAGAAAGTTGGGTTATATACTACTAGAGTGTTTTAATGGATTATTTATAACCACTAGCACTCATAGAACAAACACAAAAATTGACTTTTAAATTACAGCAATGCCTAATTTAAGAGTCAGGATGCATATTGTTACCGTTCGCCTAATTTTATTTTTTTTTCATACATTGTAAACGTCTATATGACAATAATAATCTCATAATTATTTAACCAATTAACAGTTCCAGTTGCATAAATTATGATTCATCGTTAGATAAACGGTAGGCTTACTGCGTCGGTGCGTTAACAAAACAGTTAATTTATCTCCATTTAGTTTTCTAAATTAAAATCGTGTTTTGTTCTCTCGTAACATTTTGTTCTGTTCGTTTTACCGGAATTAATTTGGTCAAACAGATTCAGATTACAAACGTGTTCAACATGTGATTTGATACCGCAGTCAAATTTTCTGCGTATTACAACCCTGTTATATTTTTGTTTATATTGGAATTTGCTTTTAACATTAAACAGTATATGCATATTATGAATGTAGCTCTAAAAATTCTATATAGCAGTGCATTATGTTAATACATTGTATTACATGTTCTATGTCAAATGATTCCCCTGCTAACAAATTCTATAGATTCCCATTAATGTAGGTACCTAACATTAGGATCAAATGGCAAATCATATAAAAGTTTAGCACGCCTCAGAGGACTATACAATGCGTGCCAGGCGTCTGAGCCGTTCCCTGGGTGTTGGAAGAAGAGGAGGCTGGTACTCTTGCCAAAGCTGGAACTGTCTCCGGGCTTGGCTGCGGCCTATAGAGCCTTTGTGCTGCTGGACAATACGAGCAAGCTGTTAGAAAGGATACTAGCTGCCCAGATCAAATGGTACCTTAGTGAGGTTTGCTCCTAATTTGGTTTCAGGAGGGGGTGTTTGGCGAAAGCGATCTTGCTGCACCTAAAGGCCATGGTCGTGGAGGCGATTACTAGCGGAAGGTTGCAGTGGGCGGTATCATTAGACATCGCCAACGCATTCAACAGTTGAATGGAAATTCAACTGCATCAAGGAGGTGCTCTAGTATTAAAGGGTGCCCTAATACCTGGCGGCTGGTGGCAGACTACGTCGACATCCATGTCGTACCGTGTTTCAAAGGGATCTGGGGAACCACCCTATGGAACACGGGCTGCAACTGGAGGCACCTCTCCACTACCTGGGCTTGATGCTCGCATTGGAGGTTCTGAGAGCATTTGCATCAAGTTGCTCCGTGGATTATCGGCGCGAAGTCCACCTTTTCTTAACTGATGCCGAATACGGGTGGAAACAGCGCTACGTACCGATGGCAGTACGCGGGGATGGTCCAGTCGAAGGCTCTGTATGGCGCACCGGTGTAGGCCGTCCATCTTGGGGTTCTCTTGTGGCGACCATAGAGGGCCGTGATGGTTAGTTAAACCAGGTAGGAACTCCGAGTTCTAGAAATTTTATTTTTATTTTGGTATAGAACACTTTTTTTAATCAGCTAAAACACAACCAAATAATTTCATTTTCAGTTTAATAAAATATATCACCAGAAATATTATCAACATAGTAACATTTCATTAAAATCAGACAAACCAAACAAACCAATTCGTAAAATATTGTCCTTTAATTAAAATGCAAGCGGCCATCTAGATAATTTATCAAAATATTAAACAAAACAACGAGTAAAAGGACATCAATTAAAATAAATCAACTATTAGAAATAGGTATAGGGTTAAATCTGTAGGAGACATCTGGAACACTTTAATTTGTTCGCTACCATTGTTATGCCAAATTAATATTCCAATTTATTCTACACTCATTTGCAAAAAAAACGGGCACCTAAGCAATGAACCATTTCAAATGTTAATATTTCTTTGTTTGATAATTATAGGTAGTTTTATCCACACAATTTGCTAAATTAATAAGAAAATAATCGTTTTCATCAGTATTTCATAAAATTTAGATACAATTTATGGGAAATAATGCTAAACCTCGCTAGTAGTGTATATTCGCTAGTAGTGCATATGCTCATGAAGTAAAAATAAAAAAGTTTTTTTGTTTGTTTTTCTTTAATAAAGTAAAAGCAGATAAATGTTTAGTATCGAGTGTGACCCCCTCTAGCTAAAATCACAGCTTGAATTCGTCTGGGCATGCTAGCGAGTATATCCCGGATACTTGCTTGCGGAATACGTTCCCACTCCGCAGTAATCACATTCTTCAGCTCTCTGATGGTCTGCGGAGCCGGGTGTACTGATCTCACACGCCGTTTCAGAACGTCCCAGACATGCTCTATGGGATTGAGGTCGGGACTTCGAGCTGGCCAATCCAAACGATGAATGCCGACCTCTTGCACATACGCATTAACATCGCGGGATCGGTGGGCGCGAGCATTGTCGTCCATAAAAATCGAGTCTTCACCTAGAGCGGCCAATGCGGGTTGTGCATGAGAAATTAGAACTTCCGTTATGTATCGATGCCCAGTCAGTGAGCCGTTTTCAATGAAGACTAACTCTGTACGATCCATTGAATTTATTCCTGCCCAAAACATAACAGAGCCCCCACCATAAGGTGTGATTTCTTCGAAACATGCCTCTGCAAAGCGTTCTCCTTGTCTTCTTAGCACTCGCCGACGTCGATCTTCACCGAACAGAGATATCCTGGCTTCATCAGAGAACAAAACCCTATTCCAATCGTCTTGAGTCCATGATTCACAATTTCTAGCGAACCTAAGCCTGTGAACTCTGTGCTCACGGAGTAATTTGGGGCCGCGGGCCGGGCGGTGACTGCGTATATTGGCAGCGAGAAGCCTCCTCCTGACCGTCCATAGACTAATATGCACATTTCTTACTTCTTGGAGGTTGTTCTTAAGATCCACATACGAAGATTTGCGATTTCTCAATGCGCGACTCACAAGAAAACGATCATCCCGTGGTTGGGTACATGGTTTTCTTCCAGAACCAGGCCTTCTCTCGACGGAACCAGTCTCCTGATATCGCTGCCAGGTCCTTTGGACTGTCGAGCGACTAACATTTAGCCTCCTAGCCACGAAACATTGGCTGCAACCCTCTTCAAGCAGCGCGATAATTTTGGTAGCTTTTACCACTTTATCTACCATTTTTGATACAGCCAAACAGCATTAAATAAAGCTTTGACAGTCAAGGATATGAAATTAATCGATAAAAATTGAATAAAAGTTATGAAAGTCGATGTTAACTTCTGGAACTTCGCGCCAAAAATGTAGGATAAAAAGGGGTTTTCTGTAAAAATGAACATCAAATGAAAAATTGAATTTAGAACGTACTTTTTTAAATACCACAGCATTTTTAAAACCGGCCAGTAACGTGTACAAACGATTGAAACCTTTTTGGTATTGTATCTTTTTAAATATGAATGAAAATCAAAACCGCCCGTTTTTTTTGCAAATGAGTTTATTTCTGTATCGAAGGAGTGTAAATCAATATTTGGTAGCATCCCCGTTGAGCCGGAGTGTCGTCTTAAGCACCCCACCAATCTTATCGAATAATTGGAACGTTACCTCCTAGTAATTAGATGAATTGTGAATAAATTTATTTGCTTTATCAAACATCCTTTTAATCATCTAACACGTATAAATTTAATTGCGTTTCAGGTGTCTTCAGCAGACTCGGTTCGTTATATCTTACATAAGCAAAAACTCGTAAATGACATGTTTCAGTTATCTAATAGATAATATTAAATATGAGGAGATAACTAATTTGACTGACCAATTATTGTGTCTTCTTAGGTTTTAATACAAGAGTGAATAGATCAAACAAATCAAATTTTTTACCATTAAGACATGCGGGAGCATTTACTTATCTATCACCTCACCTTATATATGTCCCACTGTTGGGCTCAGGCCTCCTCCATAATGGGAGGCGGAATCAACCTACTATTCCACGCTGGTCAGAGGTGTTGGAATACGGTTTTGTTTCGAGTTTGCCTTCTCTTGTACAGAAGCATGCTTATTATATCCCTTAATAGTCTTTTACGACATCCACAGGCAAGATAGGGAGTGGTGAAATGTATTGTTACTCCGTCACCATACGGAGAACTTACATATATATATATATTGCACTTTATTTATACTGTTCATTTATTTAAAATTAATCCAATAATATACGACCAAATTGGAACACGGTCACAAATTGAAAAGATCCGACAAGAAACTCGGCTCGATATTTTTTAAGTTAATTCTTTTATATAAAATTGTATATAACATGTTTAGTAAGTATTAGTTTCCATGTATTGTTCTTCAAACTTAAATCTACCAAAGAACCATTACTTTTTGGATTTTCCAATAAAAATCGAAAGCTGATGGCTGTACCACAAATGGTATCTAATGAGCAGTTAGCTATTAGAACATCTTTCATTTCCCTCAACTACATTAAATGAAAACGAGAAACCCGCTCCACATAAACCCGCAGAAACCAAAGAGTTAGTAATAAGTAATAGTACAACTCCCTACTTTACTACGGGTTTCCGTAAAATATGTAATATCAAGTTGACCGAGCTTCGCTCGGAGTATTTTTGTAGCATTTATTTAGATATATATTAATAAAAAATAAAAAAATAAATAATGAAAATTATATAAAAAATTACAAAAAGAGAATAATAATAACACCGAGATTCGATCCAACGCCGTTTGTCGCCGATGTCAAAAATGAAATGAAACCTGACTACTTCGCCACTGAGCTATCGTAACTCATGACATTGATGGCAAAATTTGAATTCATATTCTTTTAAAATTTAATGTCATTATATTGTCTGCCAAAAACACTGACAAAACAACATTTTCTATACATAAAACCTAGCTAGATCGATTTTTTGGGCCCGAATCCTCTAGTATGCCAAGTTTCAACAAAATCGTTGGCGCCGTTTCCGAGATCCTGAAAATATATATATTTACAAGAATTGCTCGTTTAAAGATATAAGATATCTAAGAGATGCAAGCAGATGACATCACTGTAAAAGCAAGAAAACTTCAAATAAAATCTTATACTGAGCCATATGACCGAGGTGGTGCTATAGCACGTCGGTCTTTCCATCACGTAGGAAGCTCGAGCCCGGCAAAGGAATGAGAGTTATGATTATTATAAATACAGAACTACAACTCGCGTTCGGTTACAGTCACTTTACCCACCTAGTTCCCGTTCCCGAAGGAATACCAGGATAAAATTTAGCCTATGTTCCTCAGTGATAATGTAGCTTTCCAATGGCGAAAGAATTTTTGAAATCGGCACAGTATTTTTTGAGTTTATTCATTACAAACATATACACACACAAAAATACAAATTTATGCTCTTTATAATATTAGTGTAGATAGTAATATTCCAAGGTAGTTTTAAGTATAACTAACCAAGTAAACTTAAATAACTAAGTAAGTTTAAATTGCATTTAATAAATTAGAGTAATTCCAAAGTAATAAATAATTATTCTCTGAAGAGTGCAACTTATAGGCGTGTCATTCAGAATTTATATAGGCATTATTTATTGTACAAGCGTTCATATCACATAACGCCGTTTTAACGAGAACAAATTTCAGGTAAAGGCGAAATCGCGTGATGTCCCCTATTTAAGCCGGCCTTATCTAAATATGAATGTTGAATTTAACTCGAGTATCAAAGTTTTCGTGTTGCAACAAAATGTATAGATAGTTTGAATTCTTTAAAATTTGATGCTGAAATAGGTAAAATAAATATTTAAACAATTCACATTTACTTTGAATTTATTTAAACGTATCTCTTGTATGGTGTAATAAATTCTTATATCTCCGCAAAGCTTTGCAACATACATTAAGGAATATAAAGTACAGCCGGTACTTGAACTATCTGTAGATCTCACAGTTTAACATGTCGGGATAAAAGCTGCTAAGCTCAGTGGTTAGGTAAAGGCAAGTGACCTAAAACGTTTTAATGCTTCTTTGAATTTTTATAATCATAGAAAACTGTATATCTGTGGGCCCATGATTTAGGAATGTAATAGTTCTACCCGCTGGACTGGCTACGGATATTAAGGAAACGGTACCAGTGGTGGGCCCAATGGCGATGGGGAGGCAATATGATGGGTTATGAAACCACAGCCCACCCCTTCCTCCCCCTGGGTGGAACGGACTGTTTGTATCCAGCTCATCTCATGTCGGCTCCTATACGTCCCACTATAGAGCTTGAGTCTGATCTACCATGAGAAGGGAATTGATCTACTATACCACGCTAGTCAGACGTGTTGGTATAGGGTTTTATTACCAGTTTTTCTTCTCTCGCATACATGTTATCTGCATTTATAATACTGTATAGTATCTTTTGTGCACTATCGTACTCGTCTAAGCTGTCTTTTTAAAATCGTGTTTTTATATCTTGTTTTTATATCTTAGCAGACCCGGCCACGCGTTTCTGTGGCTAATGTTTTTGTTATATGTATTACATTTTATTAAACTATTTAAGTGGAACTGTAGGAGAACATCTGTCATGGAGGTCGTCATATTTTTTTACAAATGGCATCTATGTAAAATACTAGTTAAATTCGTATATGACACGTTTGTAGGTTTGATATAGCAGCGCCATCTATTAATTAATTACTCAATCCAGTCAACAGATATCGCCATCTGTTAAAATCGTTTGGTAACTCCAAAACAGATAATTGTGAATGTCAAATAATAGACAAATAATTTGCAATAAAATAATATTGCGACTATAAATTAAGATGTAAGCTATCCTATCTTTCAAGTTGGATCAAACTGTACACCGTGTGCAAATTTGATTAAAATCGGTTAAGTGGTTTAGGAGTCCATTGCGGACAAACAACGTGACACGTAATTTATATATATTATGATATAAATGACTTATTAACCCCCGATGCAAAGAGGAGTGTTATAAGTTTGACGTTGATGTTTATCTATATGTGTGTATGTGTGTCTGTCTGTGGTATCGTAGCTTTCAAACGAATGAACCGATTTCGATGCGGTTTTTTTCATTAAAAAGCCAGTTTCCTTGCAGCCGCACTTAGCTATGTTTGGTTAATATCGGTTTAGCAGTGTAAGAGTATCAGCTCCAAAATAATGTAATGCCATATGCTTATTCGATAAAATGCTTAACGCGTGCCAGTATAATCGTTAAATGACAATTAATTGGTAATTCCTGTTGAAGAGAACGTAATACCATTTCTTTACTATTTTAGTTTGTGTCGGGAGTTATTCAAAGTTTTCAATTTACTTATCTCTCAATATAAATGATTTATATCGTCTAATATAAGTATTAAATACTACTAATTTTTGCTTACAAAGGCTGTATTATTATTCTTCTAACTTCTTTATGGTGTTGCGTGACACGAGTCCTTAAAATATAAGTAGGTACTTCAATTTGATATAGTGCATAAGGAAGTAATATTGAAAGTAACTGCCAAAATAATTTTTACGTTATGCGATATAACCTCTGCTTTCCAACTGAAGCCTATGTAATTCCATATTTATGGTATTTAGTATAATTTATCGTCTTTAATCTTATTGCTGTAAACTACGATCTTGAATATATTGTTATTTTATTTTATGCTGTTAATAAATAACGAATGTATATAAGGCGTAATATGAAAATTGTTATAGCGACATCACTATTTACAGATATAGAACTTCATCATTTTCTTTTTTTAAGTTCCGTATGGTTACGGAGAGAATACAATTCACCACTCCCTATCTTGCCAGTGGATATCGTAAAAGATGACTTAGTGATATAAGACACATACGTCTTTGCAAGAGAAGGAATACTTGAAATAAAACCTTACATCAATCTATCTAACCAGCATAGTATAGTAAATTTAAGTTCACTCCTATTTTAGAGAAAGCTCGAGCCTATAAGTAGGGCGTATATTAGCCGAAAGGACGAACTTTGTTTTTAAAAGCTTTTATTTAACTTGGCTTGTTAGTATGTCAGTATGGGACAAATCTTGCGAGTTAAATTAGAACAACTTCCTGTCGTTAGATTAGGTTGCAATTTGGTTAAACTTACGTAACTTCGGTGACAATGCAATAATATGGTACTATGAAACTGGTATCAAGATGGCGTTGGAAGGTGGCTATAGGAACTTCTAAACTGAAAGTGATAAAACCGTCGAGTTTAGATTCGTTTTAATAATCTTGACAAGCACTCAAATAAAGACTTGTTTTTATTTTTTTTTTTCAATTAATATTTTATTTATTGTACCAGGAAATATTTAACTTTACTCATCTTCCCTACTTTTCATCCCTACAACCAATTATGTAGATATGTGGGAATGGCTAACTAATAACCATCATTTACCGTGTGATGACGGAGTGAGATTACAATTCGCCACCACCCTTTGTTGCCCGTGAGTGTTGTAAAAGATGACAAAGGGATATAACATGCAGATAATATCTAAGCAGGAGAAGCAAACCTCGAAACAAAACCCTTTACCAATCTCCCTGGCCCGCGTAGTATATATAGTAGGTCAATTTCTTTTCTACTCTGGAGGAGGTTCGTGCTCACTAATGGGGCGTATATAGGCTGAGAAGAAGAAGAAGACACTATCAAAGGCTTTCCGTTCTCATCTTTTAAGTTTATGTTTTGAGCGTCGAACTCCCACTTACTCTATATTTTTAAGTTGATATGGTGGCAAAGGCTAAATGTAACATTATGGTCTTCTACTGTACGTTTCCAGCGTTAATTTCTCCCACGTACGTGTAAGCTCTGTAATGAACTACCTGCTGCTGTGTTTTCCAAGCGCTATGACATGTCCTTCTTTAAACGAGGTTTAAGAAGAGTACTTTCTTCACGGTAGGCAACGGCCTGGCTGTGCCCCTGGTATTGCAAAGGTCCATGTGCGGCAGGATCACTTACCATCATGTGTGCTGCCTGCTCGTGTGACTCCCTGGCAATGAAAAAAATGTAATTTCCTTTGCATGTTATCATCGACCATCAATATTCTATACTATAACAAGCAGGCAAATAATTTCGAATAATTAATGCCACTGACTTAAATTATTCATTCGTTCATGTGAGACTTATGTGGGCTGATATGAATATATCAGCCCACATAAGTCTCACTGTTAGGTTTGAACCTTTTCCACAATTGAAAGACAATTGTCCTATTATATCGTACTGTTCAAACATATTGATACAGGGTTTTATTTTGAGTACTTATTCTTTATCTTTTTTCGTATGATGACGGAGTAAAAATACAATTCACCCTATCTTAGCCGTGGATGACGTAAAAGACGACTAAGGGATATAATATGCACATAACAGCTGTACAAGAGAAGGGAAACTCGAAATAAAACCCTATACCAGTATGTCTGACCAGCATGGTATAGGAGGTCAAATTCCCTCCCATTGTGGAGCAGGCCCTAACCCAACAGTGGGACGTATGTGGGCTGCAATGATGAAGAACATGATAATTCTATATCTTGCATAAATGTTATATGCATATTATATATATCCTTAGTCATCTTTAAAGATTTCCGTGTAGTGACGGAGCAAGAATACAATTAGCCACCCGCTATCTTGCAATAAGGGCAAAGATTACTAATTAATTTAATATGCATATAATAGGCAAGAGAAATGAGAACTCGAAACAAAACCCCATGCCGACACAAACACGTCTGACCATTTTGGTAAATATCAATTTCTCCCCCATAATGGGGGAGGCCCGAGCTCAACAGTGGCACCTATAGGGGCTGAGATGACGGTGATGATATTGAATTGTATTCTTTCTCCGTCATCGCACGTACTTTATAATTCAATTAAATTATTCACTAAATATTAAAACTATTAACACAACCAAAAAAAATAGGATCATTAAAAGTATAACTCATGATTATTCATATTATTATCAAAACATTCACCGCACTGCCTGAATTTACCCTCCTAAATATACTGCATTACACAATTCGTACCTCATTTTAATATTCAATGAGGTTCTTTACTAGAGTGTCACAGATAAAAGAAGTCAGGCGCAACCTTTCCGGCGACATTCTTGAGGGAGATAGTTAATTAAATAAATGGTCTGAGACGATGCCCCTCATCATTCTCTCCTGCGCCCTACATAGCTTATTGTTGCGTATAGGCCTTTATTGGGGATTTTACTTTACTTTTGTACTTATTTATTTGTTTTTTGACAACAATGAAAGCTAGTATTTCTTCTGATTATATTGTATGGAATTATTTCATGGAGCCAAATCCACCTAATAATGTATACTAACACTTACGTTTCCAAGGTTCACATAACAAGCCGGCTAGTTATAACTTAGCCAAAAGTCTATACATTTTTTATTTCTAAACTACATAGCCATATTTCAACTGGCATAAAAGCAGGATAATGATGATATTTTTTTAGAACAATTACTTTCTACGTTTAAACGTTAGCAGTTGTTTATTTGTTTTATGTTTATATGGCTAAAGGATCATCCCTAAAATGGGCAAGAATCAATTTTCTGCCACCTTATGCTCACCATTCTTATGGACGGGTACTAGTGGCCCGCCCATATGGCGTATAAGAGGCACGTGTACGATGCTGCAAATTATAGAGTCCTACGACCTGCCATCTCTCACCCTGGATCGTCTGGACAAGCTATGAACATACCATAGCCTATTTCCTAAAAACAAACCATCACTTTCCTGGTAAATTTATAATATCAACTACCATCATCAAACCGTCTGCCAAACGTAGTACTCCTAGCATTACCCCTATCTGTGTGGAGATCTATGTTCCACTGCAGGACATTAAGAGGATAATGATGATTATAATAACTTTCATCATGAATTTTATTGCAACTCATATAGGTCCCACAACGGCCTCGAGTCTCCTCTACAATGGCAGAAAAATTGACATACAACGCTGGGCAGGCTGGGGTTGGTATAAAGTTTTATTTGGACTTTTCCTTTTCTTGTATGGTTGTTACATGTACAATATATCCTTTTGTCTACAGCCACGGGCAAGATAAGAGTTGGTGAATGCCCGTCAGCACACGGAAAACATAATAACATTGACATTGTTATAATGTATGTCTAATTGTATCTCAATTATAATTTCATAAAATATTTTGATATTGTACAACACTATACTATGACATAAGGTTTTATTTTTAACTAGCAACCTGCCCTCGCTTCGCTTCGGTTATAGGTTATAGTCATTTTACCCGCGTAGTTCCCGTTCCCATGGGAATATCGGGATAAAATATAGCCTAGTTTACGCCCTGATATTATAGCTTTTCATTGGTGAAAGAATTTTTGAAATCGGTCCAGCCGTTTTGAAGATTACCCGGAACAAACAGACAGACAGACAAAAATTTTTTAATTGCTATTTTAGGCATAGGTGTCGTGCAAATAACCGTGTGAGCATGAAAAAAGCCTATTATTTTGACATTACAAACAAACACTCCAATTTTATTTATTGGTATAGATTATGTACTCGTAATTCTTTTGTAATTAAATTGTTTAATTGTAAAATAATTAATATCATTTCAGCACTACACAGGCAAGTCGTGATTGCACGCAAACTCTTATATAAAAATAAATTAGATACTCGAAATCTTTATATGACCTAGAAAATAATAAACGAATTGGATTATAACCTTCATAACAATTAGAGTTATGTACGTGGAGATACCTCCGTGTGGTGACGGAGTAAGAATACAATTCAGAGAAGGAAAACTCAATTTAAAATCTTATATCAATCTGTCTGACCAGCGTGGTAGTAGATCAATTTCACTTCCGTTGTGGAGGAGGCTCGAGCACAGCATTGAATCCTGTATGAGTTGTAAAGATGATGATAAAACCTTTTGAGCTCAATTACCGTTTGTTGACAAAATCAACCCGATAGTGCCGTAGTGCTAGATATATGATCGGTGGTGAATTGTATTCTTACTCCGTCACCATAAGAAAAAATTGACTTAATCAAATCTAAGGGATCATATCTGCTCACAACTCAAGAAGAGTTGTGAGCAGAACTACAATCACATTTTTAGAGACAACAATGCACTAAGTAAATGCTACAAAAACCTTTTATTGTTTTTTTGACTTTACAAAGATGTAATTAACGGATACCATTTACGTCCAGACACAGAAAAACATTTTGTAAGTGGTGCAAAGTATGCATGGGATTCTTCTACTTGACACTGTAGGTTAGTATCTTAAATATTACATCCTTTGGATGATCAGATCCGTGAATATTTGTGGTAGTTATATTGATTAGTAGTTTTAGTAATTGTATTGATTATATCTTCTGCCATATAAAATTATATTCTTCAATACAAACAATCTTTAAATAAAAAAACCCTAAATGAGACTAAACGAATACTAATTCGCATCTTTAAATAAAAAATACCTAAATGAGACTAAACGAATACTATTTCGTATAATTTCACCACAGCCTATATACGGACTATTTTTTTTGGGGTGGATCGCGGGTGGCGTACTCCTCGTACCACTCCGTCCAGGGCGACATAGGGGCGTAAAAACGCACACCCGCAACCCACCCGAACACCACGTCGCCTTCGTCGTTGGGCCGACCACCGGAGCAGGGTTACTTGTCATCAGTGGTCGGCCCGACGACATACCCCCTAGTGGGGTATCCTCCCATCGACCGACGTCCCCCCTCGGGGAGGACGTCGGTCTTTCCTCACGCGGTCGGTCTCTCGGCGGGTGACGAACTAATTCCCCGGTCACGTCACCCGCGGCCTCGGCTAGGGCGACATGACGCGCAGCCTATATAAGGACTTGAGCCTCGTCCATAATAAGAGGGACATTAACCTACCATATCACGTTGTTCAGACGTGTTAATACAAGTTTTCATTTCAAATTTCCCTTAGTTATTTTTTACGGCATCCACGAGTAAAAAAGAGGTAACTTAATCAAATAATATTTCATTATATATCTGGTACTATGTCGCTACGTACGTACATATTTTTTTGTGTAATTAAAATATTAACATTCATCATTAAGTAAGGTTATGAAAAATTAGCAACTATTTGGTACGTTTGCAAATATAAATATTTAATTACAAAAAAGTACATATTACATGTATATCTTATATCTTTAAACGAGCAATTTTGGTATATATATATATACACTCATTTGCAAAAAAAAAACGGGCACCTAAGCAATGAACCATTTCAAATGTTAATATTTCTTTGTTTGATAATTATAGGTAGTTTTATCCACACAATTTGCTAAATTAATAAGAAAATAATCGTTTTCATCAGTATTTCATAAAATTTAGATACAATTTATGGGAAATAATGCTAAACCTCGCTAGTAGTGTATATTCGCTAGTAGTGCATATGCTCATGAAGTAAAAATAAAAAAGTTTTTTTGTTTGTTTTTCTTTAATAAAGTAAAAGCAGATAAATGTTTAGTATCGAGTGTGACCCCCTCTAGCTAAAATCACAGCTTGAATTCGTCTGGGCATGCTAGCGAGTATATCCCGAATACTTGCTTGCGGAATACGTTCCCACTCCGCAGTAATCACATTCTTCAGCTCTCTGATGGTCTGCGGAGCCGGGTGTACTGATCTCACACGCCGTTTCAGAACGTCCCAGACATGCTCTATGGGATTGAGGTCGGGACTTCGAGCTGGCCAATCCAAACGACGAATGCCGACCTCTTGCACATACGCATTAACATCGCGGGATCGGTGGGCGCGAGCATTGTCGTCCATAAAAATCGAGTCTTCACCTAGAGCGGCCAATGCGGGTTGTGCATGAGAAATTAGAACTTCCGTTATGTATCGATGCCCAGTCAGTGAGCCGTTTTCAATGAAGACTAACTCTGTACGATCCATTGAATTTATTCCTGCCCAAAACATAACAGAGCCCCCACCATAAGGTGTGATTTCTTCGAAACATGCCTCTGCAAAGCGTTCTCCTTGTCTTCTTAGCACTCGCCGACGTCGATCTTCACCGAACAGAGATATCCTGGCTTCATCAGAGAACAAAACCCTATTCCAATCGTCTTGAGTCCATGATTCACAATTTCTAGCGAACCTAAGCCTGTGAACTCTGTGCTCACGGAGTAATTTGGGGCCGCGGGCCGGGCGGTGACTGCGTATATTGGCAGCGAGAAGCCTCCTCCTGACCGTCCATAGACTAATATGCACATTTCTTACTTCTTGGAGGTTGTTCTTAAGATCCACATACGAAGATTTGCGATTTCTCAATGCGCGACTCACAAGAAAACGATCATCCCGTGGTTGGGTACATGGTTTTCTTCCAGAACCAGGCCTTCTCTCGACGGAACCAGTCTCCTGATATCGCTGCCAGGTCCTTTGGACTGTCGAGCGACTAACATTTAGCCTCCTAGCCACGAAACATTGGCTGCAACCCTCTTCAAGCAGCGCGATAATTTTGGTAGCTTTTACCACTTTATCTACCATTTTTGATACAGCCAAACAGCATTAAATAAAGCTTTGACAGTCAAGGATATGAAATTAATCGATAAAAATTGAATAAAAGTTATGAAAGTCGATGTTAACTTCTGGAACTTCGCGCCAAAAATGTAGGATAAAAAGGGGTTTTCTGTAAAAATGAACATCAAATGAAAAATTGAATTTAGAACGTACTTTTTTAAATACCACAGCATTTTTAAAACCGGCCAGTAACGTGTACAAACGATTGAAACCTTTTTGGTATTGTATCTTTTTAAATATGAATGAAAATCAAAACCGCCCGTTTTTTTTGCAAATGAGTTTATATATATTCAGGATCTCGGAAACGGCTCCAACGATTTTATTGAAACTTGGCATACTAGAAGATTCGGGTCCAAAGTTGTTTTGTCCGTGTTTTTAGCAAAATAAACAATGACATTAAATTTTAAAAGAATATGAATTCAAATTTCGATGACAACGTCATGAGTTACGATAGCTCAGATGGCAAGGTGACAGATTTTAATTTTGGTATTTTTTCAATCAAACAGCGTCGGTTCGAATCTCGGTGTTATTATTATTCTCTTTTTGTAATTTTTTATATAATTTTCATTATTTATTTTTTATATTTTATTAATATAAACTCATTTGCAAAAAAAAACGGGCGGTTTTGATTTTCATTCATATTTAAAAAGATACAATACCAAAAAGGTTTCAATCGTTTGTACACGTTACTGGCCGGTTTTAAAAATGCTGTGGTATTTAAAAAAGTACGTTCTAAATTCAATTTTTCATTTGATGTTCATTTTTACAGAAAACCCCTTTTTATCCTACATTTTTGGCGCGAAGTTCCAGAAGTTAACATCGACTTTCATAACTTTTATTCAATTTTTATCGATTAATTTCATATCCTTGACTGTCAAAGCTTTATTTAATGCTGTTTGGCTGTATCAAAAATGGTAGATAAAGTGGTAAAAGCTACCAAAATTATCGCGCTGCTTGAAGAGGGTTGCAGCCAATGTTTCGTGGCTAGGAGGCTAAATGTTAGTCGCTCGACAGTCCAAAGGACCTGGCAGCGATATCAGGAGACTGGTTCCGTCGAGAGAAGGCCTGGTTCTGGAAGAAAACCATGTACCCAACCACGGGATGATCGTTTTCTTGTGAGTCGCGCATTGAGAAATCGCAAATTTTCGTATGTGGATCTTAAGAACAACCTCCAAGAAGTAAGAAATGTGCATATTAGTCTATGGACGGTCAGGAGGAGGCTTCTCGCTGCCAATATACGCAGTCACCGCCCGGCCCGCGGCCCCAAATTACTCCGTGAGCACAGAGTTCACAGGCTTAGGTTCGCTAGAAATTGTGAATCATGGACTCAAGACGATTGGAATAGGGTTTTGTTCTCTGATGAAGCCAGGATATCTCTGTTCGGTGAAGATCGACGTCGGCGAGTGCTAAGAAGACAAGGAGAACGCTTTGCAGAGGCATGTTTCGAAGAAATCACACCTTATGGTGGGGGCTCTGTTATGTTTTGGGCAGGAATAAATTCAATGGATCGTACAGAGTTAGTCTTCATTGAAAACGGCTCACTGACTGGGCATCGATACATAACGGAAGTTCTAATTTCTCATGCACAACCCGCATTGGCCGCTCTAGGTGAAGACTCGATTTTTATGGACGACAATGCTCGCGCCCACCGATCCCGCGATGTTAATGCGTATGTGCAAGAGGTCGGCATTCGTCGTTTGGATTGGCCAGCTCGAAGTCCCGACCTCAATCCCATAGAGCATGTCTGGGACGTTCTGAAACGGCGTGTGAGATCAGTACACCCGGCTCCGCAGACCATCAGAGAGCTGAAGAATGTGATTACTGCGGAGTGGGAACGTATTCCGCAAGCAAGTATCCGGGATATACTCGCTAGCATGCCCAGACGAATTCAAGCTGTGATTTTAGCTAGAGGGGGTCACACTCGATACTAAACATTTATCTGCTTTTACTTTATTAAAGAAAAACAAACAAAAAAACTTTTTTATTTTTACTTCATGAGCATATGCACTACTAGCGAATATACACTACTAGCGAGGTTTAGCATTATTTCCCATAAATTGTACCTAAATTTTATGAAATACTGATGAAAACGATTATTTTCTTATTAATTTAGCAAATTGTGTGGATAAAACTACCTATAATTATCAAACAAAGAAATATTAACATTTGAAATGGTTCATTGCTTAGGTGCCCGTTTTTTTTGCAAATGAGTGTATATCTAAATAAATTCGACAAAAATATTCTGAGCGAAGCTCGGTCAACCAGATATTATGTACT
Organism: Lymantria dispar; assembly: GCA_032191425.1. NCBI lineage: Eukaryota > Metazoa > Arthropoda > Insecta > Lepidoptera > Erebidae > Lymantria > Lymantria dispar. The sequence goes on along the minus strand of CM063454.1, from coordinate 18,399,649 downwards.
TATATACTATGCATAGTCAAATTAATTTAATATAAATTAGCTGTTATGAAACTGTAATAATGATATGAAATACTAAAATACATAAAGTTATATAACTATCTCACTATCTATCTTTTCTCTATAAATCAAGGGAACTCCCAACGGATACCCATTTACCAGAGAAAAATTGCCTTGCAATAAAACACGATAGAATGAGTCATTATTTTTTTTTTCAGATAATTCACTGCGATTACTTGAAGCCATTGATAGCATTTTGATAACGTTAAGTACGTTATATTGAACATATTATATAGGTAAAGTTATAAGTTCTGTTACAAATGAAAGTATTTCTTTCTTAATCGGTGGCGTGATTGAGTAAAGTTACAATGCATCTACAATTCTTACTTACCCATGGTTATCGTATGACTAAGAGGTTAACTCGATAAGACTGTGGTGGAAAGAAGGGCAATTCAAAAGAAAACCTTATGGGTACAACCTGTTTGGCCAGCGAAGCAACTTTTCTTCTATTACGTAAGAAAGAGATTCGTAACGATTAATGGACTATAGTAAAGAATGAATAGAAAAGTATAAATACATATTACCAGTAGTTATTATAATGAATGTATTAATTATTCGTATAATATATTATTTCGCAATAATACTGTGGGTTACGTAGTTGTTGTAAGTAGAAAAGGAAGACTGGATAGCATAAGAAGAAAGTTTATTAGAGAGCAAGAACCCTCAGTACTATTCCTTCTATAAACTTTACCTGTGTTGTGTTGTGACTCTAATAAATGTTCTTTTTACTCTTTGTACTATTTAACCCATAATACTATTGTTTCTGTCTTGCCATGTGTTTACGCGCTAAGAATAATCCCCACTTCGCCCGTGCGTGTCATAAAACGACAACTAAGGGATATGTACAGATAACATCACTGTAAGAGAAGGAAAACTCGATAAAAAATAATACACTAACACATCTGATCAGCATGGTGTAATAGAACAATCTTTCTGGCATAGTGGCATTAAGGCCTGAAATCAATAATCTTATATCTTTAAACGAGCAATTCTTGTAAATATATATATTTTCAGGATCTCGGAAACGGCACCAATGATTTTGATGAAACTTGGCATACTAGAGGATTCGGGTCCAAAAAATCGATCTAGCTAGGTTTTATGTATAGAAAATGTTCTTTTGTCGGTGTTTTAGCAAAACGTTATAATGACATTAGATTTTAAAAGAATATGAATTCAAATTTCGTTCTCAACGTCAAGAGTTACGGTAGCTCAGGTGAGACATTGACCGGTTTTAATTTTAGTTTTTGTGTGTCAAACAGCGTCGGATCGAATCTCGGTGTTATTATTATTCTCTTTTTGTATTTTTTATATATTTTTCATTATTTATTTTTATTTTTTATTAATATATCCCTAAATAAATTCTACAAAAATATTCCGAGCGAAGTTCGGTCAACCTGATATTCTATATATATATCGACATAAAAGAAAATAATCTTTACGGATTTTATCGTGTTTGTATTAGCTTCATAGTCACCTGTTCTCCGGTTGTACTTCATACCAGCAACCCGCCCTCGCTTCGCTTCGGTTTCTGTCGCCTTATCCCCGTAGTTACCGTTCCCGCGGGAATACCGGGATAAAATATAGCCTAGTTTACTCCCTGATATTATAGCTTTCTATTGGTGAAAGAATTTTTGAAATCGGTCCAGCCGTTTTAAAGATTACCCGGAACAAACAGACAGAGAGACAAAAAAAATATAAAGTGTATTTTAGGCATATGTATAGTGCAAATAACCGTGTGAGCATGAAAAAAGCCTATTATTTTGACATTACAAACAGACACTTCAATTTTATTTATTGGTATAGATGTTTAATACTCGTGTAAACATCAGATTTGGTTATGCATTCATTTATTGTCATTTATATACGCCGTTTTAGCTCATATATGCCCCACTTTTGAACTCGAGCCTCCTCCACAATAGGAAATAAATTGACCTGCTGGACAATGCTGGTCTGACGTGTTAATCTCTACCACATCGGTTTTATTTCGAGTTTTTCTTCTTTGCATAGATGTTATATGCATATTTAAGCCCATAGTCTTTTTAAATGACACTCGCTTGCAAGAAAGGGGAAGAGTAAATTGTATTTTTACTCCATACAAAAAGTAAATGCATTTTATGTACATTTTTTTTAAATAATTTATTTATGTATTATCATTTGTATAAACGTACAAACGGTTATGCATTATTTAGCCTAAAATTAACCACCAAAGCAATGCAAATGATTGACTAACGCCATTGTCTAAGATTAAATAAGGGACTGCGATCAATAGAGACAATGTAAGCTCTGGTCAGATTATAATCTAAACTCCAAACTAGCAGTGGAAGCGACTTAGTTGTCAAACTCAAATGCCAATTTAAGTTGTAGGGTATATTTGTGAGATCCTCACTAATATTGTAAATGCGAATGTGAGTTTATTTGTTTGTTACACTTTCACGCCTACACCACTAAACCGATTTTAAAATTCTTTCACCAATGGAAACCTACATTATCAGTAGTTACATAGACTACGTTTTCCTACCATATTATTCGCACGAAAGCCGGCACTGAGTGAAAATTAGTTAATATACCTATACCTAGAACAGATCATACGTTAAAACTCACTAGAGATTTTAAAATAATCAGTACTTCTATTCATAGAAAAACATGTGTTACAGACCTAGTACGAAGAATTAGCACCCTGAAGTTGCAATGAGAGGGCCACAACGCTCGGTGAATCTATAACCGCGGGGGAAAAAAGCTTTTCGAGCAGCCACCACGTACGCAGTGCAGGACGCCCCACCATTAGGTGGACCGACGACCTGATAAAAGTTTCTAGGCATCGCTGGATGCAGGCGGCACAGGAACGCACTTTGTGACGAAATATGAGAGATGCCCACGTCAAGGAGTGGACGACGATGGGCTGAATGATGATAATGATGAATACTTCTATGTAAATAGATATATTTCGTGTATATCAGAAACTTTAATATTATATTTGAAATACATATATTTGTATTTAGATATTTTTTTATTTTTGTGTTTTTTAGCTGTTGGTCGCGGATGACCTTGACAGCTTAGCCCGGACTATGGGTGAGCGCTGATGGCTCTCAACCCGGTAAGAAAGTTATTTACATAACATTTATTTTTTAGTTTATCTATGTCGTCGGTGTTTATCCTTGTGATGACAGAGTAAGAATACAATTGACCACTCCCTTTGGTGCCCGTGGGTGTCGTAAAAGATGACTAAGGGATATATCATGCATATAACCTATATGCAAGAAAAGAGAATCTCAAAATAGGACCCTGTGCCAATATCTCTGACCAGCGTGGTTTGCGAGGTCAGTTTCCCTTTCATTATAGAGGAGGCTCGAGCCCAGCTATGGGACGTATGTGAGCTGAAATAATAATGATGATGATATCGTCAGTTCCATACTCGTTTTGACTTTAGCCTGCTGTCTGAACGGAAGGTGCCCGAGATTTCTCTGCAAGATAGTATCTGAAACACGAAAATCTGTAGAAGAACGCATGTGATCGAATGAGCACGAATAAAGTCACTGCAGCCTAGTCTTCACTGGCGATTATCGATGCCATGCGTCCGGCCAATTGTCAAATTGACTGGACCCATTGGCACCGATAATCGCCAATGAAGAAAGGTCCTCGATTAGCAACCACGCATCGAACGACGCTGTATAGGACGGGCCCTCTATAGCTGGACTGGCGTCTTGACCAAATTCGCAATAATTCGTTGAATGCAGGCGGCATAGAACGGCATTTTATGGGGAAGACCTAGGTCTAACAATCAATAGCGAAAGACTGAAAAATGAGGACCTTATGTGTGGTGGGTTATTCTTGAGAAAATATAATATTTTACACAGTACAGTTTTTTTACTGTATTTTTGTTTTGACCGGACAATCAAAACAAAAACACATTTAGTTTTAAAACACTAATTATTTAGTGGGTATAGTAAAACAATCACATATTGTTATAACACTAATATTGTTCGTAGGTATCATAAAACATGACGAAGACTTCTACATCGACCTGAATCAACACACCATTTAATACCGTCTGGTCAAATAATTAGGACAAGAGCAAGATGAGGATTATTATTAAATATCAGGTTGACCGAGCTTCGCTCGGAGTATTTTTGTAGCATTTATTTAGATATACATATATTAATAAAAAATAAAAAAATAAATAATGAAAATTATATAAAAAATTACAAAAAGAGAATAATAATAACACTGAGATTCGATCCGACGCCGTTTGTTGCCGATGTCAAAAATAAAATGAAACCTGACTACTTCGCCACTGAGCTATCGTAATTCATGACATTGATGGCAAAATTTGAATTCATGTACTTTTAAAATTTAATGTCATCTGGGGGCACGGTAGTGCCCCCGCCAAGTCGAGCAAAAAAAAGTCGGGCAAAACGCAACACTGCCGTAACATACTTTTCTCGAAGCAATTCAGGCCATTTTCGACACCCTATAACTTCGTTGTTAATAAAGCTAGAGACCTGAATTTCTAGTAACCCAGCAGGCATTGTATACACATTGTATATTTCAAATTTCATTCAATTTGAACCAATAGTTTAAGAATTATAACTAGGCAAAATTTCGTAATTTTGTTACTCACTGACTGACTGACCGATCATCAATATTAAAAAGGCACTTCTAGCAGACATAGAAGCTTCAAATTTAGAACACAATTAGTGTTTAGTGTATAAATGAAGGAAAAATTATGAAACATTGTAATTTTCGTCCAGTTGCCGAGATACACTAACTGCATAAATAATTTTGTAAGCCCATATAAATATATAGGATTACAAAGTTACATTTCCAGTTAATGAAATGTAACTTTGTAAAAAATAAGAATACATTTGACGCCATCATTGCTTCCCTATGGAAATCGTGAAAACCGGCTAAAGACTGCGCAGATCGCGTAGTGATTAAGATACCAACGTACCGTGCCAGTGTCGCGGGTTCAAATCCCATGCAAGACAACACCTTGTACGATCTACAAATTGTTATTCAGAGTCTGAATGTAATTTGTGTCGGTTAATTATATGTTCTTTCCGTATGGTGATGAAGTAAGTATACAATTCACCACTCTCTATCTTGCCCGTGGATTTCGTATAAGACGACTATGGGATATAATATGCACATACCATCTGTGCAAGAGAAAGAAAACTCGAAATGAAACCCTATATCAACATGTCTGACCAGCATGGTATAGTGGGTCAAATTCCCTCCCATTGTGAAGGAGGTCCGAGCTCAACAGTGGGACGTATGAGGGCTGCGATGATGATGCGATGATGAATTATATGTTTGTAAAGCCCCCCACCATATAAGGATTATTATTATTCCCTTAGTGCAAGGCGTTGTCATTTAAAAAAAAAGATTTAACAGGAGAGTGGGCAGCAGCTCTTGCCGGGGAAATGTATGATATCTCACTGCGAAACCAACCCGCCTTCCTAACGTGGCGATTACGGCATTATTCCTCATATGGCGAAGAAAAACGAGCCCTAGTCATGGCAACTCTACCCTTAACTCAACTTACCCTTGAGCGTCGTCGGATGCAGGTGCCTTGTCGTGCACTTTACGGTGAAGCATGAGGGGTGTTTGTGTTCTGCAGTGAACGGCGATAGGCTGAATGATGATTGGCATAATAGGTGTAGACAGATACCAAGATATAATTATGTTCAAAGATAACTTATAAAATGGTCAAACAACGGAATGAAAAAGCAAGAGTGGGTGTCACATGTCTTATGAAATTGTACCAAAATCTCCCAAAGTATTAAGCAAACTAAATTGCCTGAAATTTACCTGAAAGAAAGAATGCCATCAATAGGCTCGATTGCCATCAATGCGGAGAGGAGTCTAGAGGAGATGTGTTTCAAAAAAACAATCAAATTTCTTTATTTCCACATCTCTCCGCTTAGTTTAGGTAGAAATGACTCAAACGGAAAGGAGAGATGTCTTATTTTTCAGAGAGTGGACTCTAAGAAAATCCGTTGTTGGTATTCACGAAGTAGAAGGTACCGGAAAGGAAAATAAATAAGTCTATCTACAACAAGAAATGAGATACCATCAAAAACAAAGCTTGTAAAAAAAAGCCAAGCCTCGCAACTGAGTTCTTCTACCATAAAAAGTTGTGAGATCCACATTATACCAAGTCAGTTAACTCATTCAGTCCCTGCTTAAGGGACCTTTCTTCTTAAATTATTACGTAAATAGCTAACCTAACAACTTCTTATAGTGACTATATCAATATTAAAGATCTTTTATGTTTTAAATAAATAGATTGACTTGGCAATCGCATTATGTTTAGTACAATTTAATATAATATGTATTACTTGTGAGGTACACTGTGTTTTCATGCGATTGCCAAGTCATTCTGTTTATTTATGACATAAAAGATCTTTAATATTGATATAGTCACTATAAGAAGTTGTTAGGTTAGCTATTTACATAATAATTTAAGAAGAAACGTCCCTTAAGCAGGGACTGAATGAGTTAACTGACTTGATATAATGTGGATCTCACAACTTTTTATGGTAGAAGAACTCAGTTGCGAGGCTTGGTTTTTTTACAAGCTTTGTTTTTGATGGTATTATATTGTCTGCCAAAAACACTGACAAAACAACATTTTCTATACATAAAACCTACCTAGATCGATTTTTTGGCCTTCGGGCTTGGACCCGAATCCTCTAGTATGCCAAGTTTCAACAAAATCGTTGGAGCCGTTTCCGAGATCCTGAAAATATATATATTTACAAGAATTGCTTGTTTAATTATTATTAATAAAATAATTGCTTACACGTAAAAATCACTCACATTTTGGCTAACGAATAATATTTCATAGAAAATCTCAAGATGTATCTACCATACATATCTACCAAATTCACACACTCATATCAAATATTGTAATATTTAAATTGTTAGAAATATTATATTTCCTATAATAATTTTATAATTAATTACTTATTTTAAAAAGTCGGTGCAAAGTCATTGCAAATTTCCTGCTGTTTATAGTGGACTATCATATAATTATCAGTAACAGTCAGTAATAAAACTCAGTAAAATGTAACAATAATCATCCTAACTACTCATGCTATGGCCTTTTATAATATACATACTGGTATATTCTATGTATATATTTTGTACTTTTTTCTTAAATTACTTTTTTAAAGTTATACTTTTTAACACGTTAGGGAAAAATGATAAGAGTAAACTTTTACGATGCGCTCGCACACCGTCACGAAAAACAGGGACAAAGATAGCTAGTCAACATTTTTTACTATGCTCGATCACTGTTACAACTAGATAATGCCTTATAATAAAACTGTTAGGTTATGTTCAGATGGCAGAATTTTGACGCGTGTTTAGACATCCTAATATATACCTTTTTTTTTTGGGGGTGGGCTACGGTCGGCGCGCTCCTCGCACCACTCCGTCCGGGGCGACAGAGGGGCGTAAGCATGCAACACCCGCAACCCACCCGAAAACCACGTTGCCCTCGTCGTTGGGCCGACCACCGGAGCAGGGTTACTTGTCATCAGTGGTCGATATATACCTGACAACCGATCACTTGCGCGCGCGTTAACGTGCGTAAGCGAGCGTCAACGCAGCCACAGTATAGTCATCTATCAGTAATGTATCTCGATCGTAACCTTGAATTAAATGCCTACATCCACGCGGTACGTAAACATGTGATAGGGCTGCCTGCCTCCAGCATTTTAATTACATTTGCCTACTTTGTGTTTCCATTTAGTTTTGTATATACTTTTCTTAAATAAACAAATAAAATACTTTGTGAATTGAATAGGAAGTGTTCAATAAGAATGCGTGTTGATTTTTGATTGGTAGTTTTAATTAAAAAAAAAAGCATTTTTATGTTTAAATAACAAATCGGTCTTATAAATTTGCGACCGAAAAATATTTACGCCTCGACTGAGACGTACGAAATGCTTTATTATTAAATTTTAAAGTATGAAAAAGCCGCATTCTAATATAAAGCTTAATTAAAAATTGTTTTGGAAAACATGGACAAGGTGGAGAAAAAGGAATATAAAGGAATAAAAAGGAAAAAGGAAGGAAAGGGAAACGCGGTTATTATTAAAAAAAACAACACACCGTCCGTTAGTCACTGCGGTACAGTCGCGACTGTCTGCATGCCGAGCGCATGCCGAGTTCGAGGCGCGTAGGTATAGCTCGCGATTTGTCCGTTTGTATGAAGTTGGATTACTGGTAGATTATATTACCATGACGCAGCGCTCAGGGAAAAAGTTTCTAGACGCAGACAATCGCGCGTTGATCCCGCTTTGATGTAATGTAACGTCCGTTTACTGTTCAAATAAGCGCGCGCTTTCATCGCGATAACACGTAGTTTAAATTTTGTTTAATTTTCGTAATTATGTCTTGTTTTAGCATAAAATGAGCGAATTTGGAGATATTGACATCGAAGCAAATTGTCAAATGCTGTTATAGACACTCTAAAGTAATTAAAGCATTGAAGTTCACAATCTCTTAGATTCGGATATAGCTTTTTTTTTCTTTTTGTCGCAATAAAACCGGGTCTATTTTTCAAAATTGGGTGAACCCAATGTGTCCATTTTCTTTTCCTATATTTTTATTTGTAATATAACTACGAAATTAATGACGAGTACTCTCGCAACGCGCGTCAGCGCTCATCATCTGAACTCCCTTTAAATTAAATCATGCGAGACGCGCGTTACATGGGAACTTAGCCTTAATGTAATAAATACCTTTTTTCTATTATTGATGTAATATTTTCTACAAGCGCAGGAAAACGCGAAGAGTGTCATTTTTAAAAAGATGTTTATATTATTACGGCAAAGAAGAATAACTTCTTACGAGCTTCTTAGTTTACACATACTTTTTTAAATTACTATCTAACATCTCTCTCTGTGAGAATTCTTTTAAAATGAAATAAGTTCAAACTATTGCTACCATAGTACTATTATACAATTAAAATTAACGACAAGCGCTTAGGTTTAGAATTTAACATATAGTAGTTCTTTGAACGAGAAACCAAGAATATATAGTTCCACTTTCTATTCTATTCCACTCATCATCTCAGCTCATATACGTTCCACGGCTAGGCTCAAGTTTCTTCAGCAATAGGATAGAAATTAACCTACTATACCAGGCTGGTCAGATGGATTGGTATAGGGTTTATTTTCGAGGTTTTCTTCCCTCGCATAGATATAATATACACATTTTATCGTTTAGTCGCCTTTTACGACACTCACGGTCAAGATAGGGCGGTAAATTGCATTTTTACTCCGTCATCACTCGGAAACTTTTCTATTCAACCTATACCTATTCAAGGTTTTTTAAAACTGAACATTTTAGGTTATAAACACTTGCAGATGTAAATACTCTTTGCATTGCTTCCCCAAGCGATCAAATTACCATCATACCTTATTTACCCTCGCAGTGGGGAAATTTCACTTACTGCCAGTAGACATGTGCTTTGCTTTATATTATGTTATATTTTTCATAGAAAATATTTTGCTCTACGTAGAGCGCTTAAAATATATATTGTTAGACCATTTTACCGTGATTGAACCCATTTTCGATTAATCCATCGCAATTGGTAATAAACTAAGGACTACGTCCAGACACATCTGCATAATTATCACTCTCGGTCTCCCAAATTGATCAAGTCGATGGGCCATGCTCGTTAAACCAAGAAATGTAGGTCACGCACATGAACAGATAAACCTAACATATAATAGTAATTTCAGTCAAAATCATGAAATCCCTTTAAAAGAAGGAAATACAGAAACAAAAACCTATATATATTCATAAAAATGGGCTATTCATTTGCGCAAAGACAATCAATAACTGTATCAAAATAACTTGTATCCCACAGCGAAACGTGTGAAAAAAAAACAGATAATCAACTTAAAGAACACAATCTTTACTAATTAACGGAAAACATAAATTTTTATATGACAGGTTTGTGTTTATGCTTATCTACTAAGGAAATCCTTATAAAAACTTTAAACATGAATTCAATTCAATAGTTATATCAACGTTTATATAATACAAAGTGAAATTTTAACACCTTGTGAAGACGAGTTGAGAACAAAAACCGCCTAAGTGCGAGTCGAGTCGCGCACGAAGGGTTCCGTACCATTATCTTTAAAAAAAACTCTTTTATTGTATGGGAGCCCCCTTAATTATTTATTTTATTTTAATTAATTATATGTAAAGAGAACATGAAATTAAATATTCTGTGAATAGTTAAAGCGTCTACCTGTCACCGTTATTAGTATCGAGCAAGAAACGGTAAAAAATCAAGCTTGTTGTATGGGAGCCCTCCTTAAATATTTATTTTATTTTATTTTTAGTACTTGTTGTTATAGTGGCAATAGAAATACATCATCTGTGAAAATTTCAACAGTCTAGCTATCACCGTTCTTGAGATACAGCCTGGTGACAGACTGACGGACGGACAGCAAAGTCTCAGTAATCCCGTTTTTACCCTTTGGGTACGGAACCCTAAAAAGATTCACTACCCTGTGCTTTCCTGTAAGTCACAAAAATTCGTTGAGAAAATCCCAAGAGCGCTACGCTGATAAACTCATAATGTCAAATGCGATCGCAATTTACCTGCTGTGTGGCAGTTGTAGCATTATCTCCCAGTAGCAAGATCTATATAGGTCGATGGAGTAAGGATACAATTCGCCACCTCCTATCTAGCTCGTGGGTGTCGTAAAAGACGACTCAGGGATATGATATGTATATAAAATCTATGCAACGAAAATTAGAAGTAAAACCCAATACCTATCTGTCTATCCAGCGTGATATTATATACCTTATTGATCAATTTCCCTTCCATTATTGAGAAAACCCGAGCTCAGCGATGACACGTATGTATATGAGTTGTGATATTTATAACGATGGAGAAATCTAGCTCCAATAGACTGTAGGCTTGATTATTTCATAGGCCTTACTGCTATTATGAAACATGTTGTTTTCTACTCATACAATGTTTTCTTCATTAAATTTGCTTACACGCGCTAGTTACCAAAGCATTCATATTAGATAATATGTTATGTTTGATCTATACAAATAAATAAAATTTAAGTGTGTTTGTAATTTCAAAATAATACCTTTTTTTCATGCTTACATGGTTATTTACACTATGCCTAAAAACCAGTTTAATTTTTTTTGGCTGTCTGTCTGTCAGTTTGTTGCGGGTAATGTTCAACGACGCTTTCACCGATTTTGATAATGTTTTACTACTATATAGCTGTCTTTGTAAGGATAACATATACTATATTTTATCTCGGTATTCCCACGGGAACGGGCACTACGCGGATGAAACCGCTGAAATTTGCTAGTCTATATATATAAAAAGAAAGTCGTGTTAGTTACACTATTTATAACTCAAGAATGGCTGTACCGATTTGACTGAAAATTGGTGGGGAGGTAGCTTAGAACCAGGAGACGTACATGGGATACTTTTCATCCCGTTCGATCGCGTTCCCGTTTCCCGTTCGATAAAATGTCAATGAAACGTAGTATAACAAAAACGCATTTGATATGTAATAACAAAACGCAAATGACAGCTGAACGTAATTTTGTCTATAGTTAAGTATGGTTGAAAATTTGATAATATAATTTTGTCAAAAATCATTGTAATTTGTATACTCTTTGAATCATCATTAATAATGCCGCGACCAAGACGATCGAATCTTTCCGGGCATAGCTGTAATAGTTCTTCGTCCAGGGACTATATTTTTGGCAATTTAGAAAATATATTTACGAAAAAAATTATGGCGGTACGAAGTTCGCCGGATCAGCTAGTCTTTTATAAATTTCATATCCATTTAATCCAGTTTCGAGATATAAATAAACAATTAAACTAGTATGCATCATTATTGAGATTAAATTTTAGAATAGAACGTTTTAAATTAACATAATTAGCATAATTATAATGAATTCAAATCAAGGTAAATTTTACTTGACTGAAAATCTTAATAGATATTAATAAAGCTCTTAAACCAACAAGCACACTGAATAGATAGGCAATTAGGCGGTATTAATCTTGAGCTTGTCCACAGTAAGGCAAAGTAATTATAAGAAATTACGATGACGTCTTGCCGACATCTCTAGAAATATGAGTTCAAATTCAGTATTGTATAAGGAATTCTTATCGTATTCATTATGAATCGTTTTATTATTATTTCTAATAATAAAGTTACAAAAGGTACGGTAGGCTTTCTTGCCCCTCGGAACTCGATTTCTGATCATTCCTATCAGAATATCATTGGCACACAAAACTTCTATCGCTATTCTGACGAATGAAGTACTCATTAGTGAATATAATGCGACAATATGTAAATTATATTATTGCCTGGGATCAAAAACTATCTCAGTATACTCATGGATTAAGTTAAGTAGTAATTGGAGAAAGTTTTAAAATCGGTTGGTATTATCAGATCGTATCTTCTATAGACAACATAGTGTTGTCTATGGAATATTTTCTATATTGTTGTCTTCTTATGATACTTATTATAGGTATTTAAGGATTAAGAAAAAAACTAATTGCTATGCAGTTGCAACTAGTTGCTTTTCTTCGCGTTATAATTTGATTTCCATTAAGCTTATGTTAAAAAATGAATATTTTGGAGTTACCGGAAGCCTGTTAATAATATATTGGTAAAATGATATAATGTGGAGATTTTTCTTTTAGTTAATAGGTAATAAGGGTAATCTATAAAGAAAAAACACGCAAGAACTAAATATACATTTTATTCCATATTCCTAAATCCCTATCTTATATCAACACTATGAGATTAAAATATGACAAAAAATATATTCAAATTTCCTTCAGTACACGTAATAACGGCACTAGGACGGTCGGCCACGTCCGACAGCGTTAAAAGAAATCATAATTAATCGTCCTATTCCCCGCCCGCTCGTCTTAATAGAGAGCTTTTCACTGCTTTCCATGTTTTCTCAGCGACGTAATAAATTAATCTCCATTCGCAGTTTTCCTGTAGTCTCTAAGGCAACCAATAAAACAATGGACGCCAGTAACTTTGCAGTTGCTGCTTACTCTGTGGGCGTGCGTGCGTGAACTAAACATAGTGGAAGTGGATAATAAATTGTACTTACTCTCATGGTTACCTGCTTTAAAGTTTAGGATTCGTATATAAAAAAAATATACGTTAGTATTTAAAAGAGTAGGATTTTAATGTCCATCCCCCTAACTAATCATTATATCAGTTTCACATGGCCCGTCGAAACAACGACCTTTGGGGAAAAGTTCTCGAGTGGCGATCATGAATCGGATGACACAGCATAGGACAACCCCTACTAGGTGGACTGACGACATATTGAAAGTCCCAGGGAACTGCTCGAGGCAAGAGGTATAGGATCGTTCTAAGTGGCATTCTCGTGGAAAAGGTTGTGTCCAGCAGTGGACGTCTACAGACTGATGAATGGATGGTTGGAAGAAGAAAATATACAGATTTAGTTTAATTCATCATCATCATCTTGCTCTTATCCCAATTACTTGAGGTCGACGCAATATGTCATCTGTTTTGACATATTACAAAAAGTTTCGGCAATGACTTTTATGAGCGGCCGCCTGCCTGACGTCAACCCTCCTTGGGAATTTAATCCTTGACCCAAATGGTACCAGATGGAGTTGGTCCGGGTCAATCTAGGGCTCTTAGTCGTCTTTTACGACACCCACGAGCAAAGCAAGGGTTGGTAGTATTCGAAGCCGCTACCACACTTTAGTTTAATTATCAGTAATAAAATAATTTTCCACACGACAAGCATCAGCTTTTAAATAAAAAAAGAATTATCAATATCGGGTCTCCCAGACGAAAGTTTTGAGTTAAAAAGCACCATCTTTTTTGAAGTCAGTTAATAAATATTAGAAGCGACGAGACCTTCACTTATTTCAAATTAGTTACAATACTGTTTCCATCTCTCATACTATTCCTAACTTTTCCTCACAAGTAACTTTTCGTACAAAAGTACAGATATTGCGAACACATATATTTTTTTCCTTATAGAAGTTACATAACTGTGGAATAGCAAGTCTATTTATCACAGTAAACGAGTGAAACTGACGGTAAGCATTCTTATATATGCTTCTTATATGTTCATTTATCTATGAATTTTGTTTTGCAACTAAATATTTTTTTCTATTACATTTCTTTGAATGTGATAAGCAAGCTAAGTCACCACACTTTAATTTCCTGTGGATATCGTAAAAACATTTTTGTGTGCAGTACAGTCTTTTTTTAAACGAAATATAAGAAGAACATTTTCTTTACAGTAGGTAAGGGGTATAGCCCTGGTATTGCAAAGGTCTATGTGCGACAATATCACTTACCAGCAGGTGTGTTGCATTCTCGTTTGTCACCATCGACATTAAAAGAAGCCCTGTCGGTGGTAACTCAGAATAACTAGATACTTTCTTGAGCAATACTTTCTTGAGCAATTTATAACGCAGATTGCGATCACTAACCCCCTTCTCAAGTGTGGCGATTAAGGTATTAATATCCTTTGGAAAACCCTGTGTCCAACTATTTCAGTGCACCTTCCTTTTCTGGTTGTAATGAAACCTAAACCGTAATGAAACTATATCGTAATATTCTAACGTAACCTAAAACTTGAAGCTAGTATAATTTCCTTTTGCCTTTTGCCTGTATACGTGCCCTGTTATAAGTCTAAGCCTCCTCCACAACGAAATGAAATTTCATACACCAAATTCATCGTATGGATAATCTATAATCAAAATAGTACTGTAAACTATCAGTTTACAGTAAACTATCAGTTTACAGTTCTATTTTGACTTTATATTGCTCTTGTTAATACTTTAGTGTCTGTTATTTATTAATTATTACCCCTTATCACGTAACTTCGTCAGGTATTACTTTTTTTCAACTTTCACACAACTACTTCAACTAGATAACAGTTGTATAAATGTAATTAATCAAAGAAAGTATCCAGGAAACTAAACTATTTACAAACACGCAAAAACTTACTACGGAAGGATGTAAAACTAACAGTCTGTTTTACTGTAAATCCAAATGAAAACATGTTTGTTTTTGTTCTTGAAAATTACGTGGTAAACCATTTGTTTGTTACAACTTGTCGTAAAATGCTGTTAATTATTTCTTGGCTAAATACTATTTCTTTAGGTAACAGAGCACTTATGTGATGGTATTTCCTTATGCTCTATTTTATACTGTATCTTTCGTGACTAAGCAAATATTCACCACCACCTATCTTGCCCATGGGTGTCGTAAAAGACGACTAAGGGGTATGATTTGCATAAAACATCTATGCAAGATAAAGAAAACTCGAAATGAAAACCTATACCAACCCGTCTGACAAGCGTGATAGAGCAAATCAATTTCTCTTATGTCGTAGAGGACGCTCAAGCCTAGAAATGAGATATATATGAACTGAAATGATGATGATGATGATACTTTATAAGCTTTATTCTAGAAAGGCATGTGGTAAGAAACTAAATACATAAAAAAGTCACCACCACTTCCTTTCTCGTTGATATCGAAACAGATAACTATAAACATGTTTGGTTTAAAAGTAAACAGATAATACCATTGCGAAAGAACCGATCACGTAGATACAAAGTTCATAAAGCCTCATATAGGTCGCGTTAGCTTTGCCATATCCAAGGTACTGTACGTTTCACATACCTGTTCCTCTTATTAATTGGCTCACTAGTCAGTGTCACTTCATTTCTGCCGGCTTGCATAGAAGGAAATGGAATTTTTCTAATTAAATCTGTTGTGAGTCCCAACACAGTTAATCGTATCCCGAGATTTCGTGAAGCTCAAACCTCAGTGTCATTTATGAAAACCATCCTGACTTACAGAAGTTACAGTGGTGCAAGTGAGTGGTGACATTACTCCTATCAAACGGTGCACAAGTAACATAAATAGATATGAAAAAAGCGTAAAATGTCTAACATGTCTATCGTCTATCCATATTTTTTTTTTTTTGCAAACGGTGGCAAACGAGCAAACAGTACACCTGATGGTAAGTGTTGCTGCCGCTCATGGACTTTTACAAGGCCGTTGCTTACCGCGAAGAAAGCGAAGGGAGTGTGAATACGTACATTAAGGCTCGGTAATACCAAGGGCACCACCAAAACCCTCCACACACAATCACCCTCAGAAAGTTGGGCTTCCGGCTCTCTCGCTCACTGAACGAAGCGCAGTAACAAATTGCTACTACTCAGACGTCGATTTTCTGCAAGAGCATGATACTACCCCAGACGGACCGGCCCGCGGCTGTAGACAGATAACTGTCGACAGTGTGGTCCTACCACTCCTAAATTAGATATATTAGACTCCATATATTAGATATCCACGTCTACTGTTAGGCAAAGGCCTTCAAGGAATGGCCGTAATTGGCACGGTTAGTAGGCGGTTTTATATTCTTTATTGGTGTTCTTAGGAGATTCCTGCTGTCCAGCCTGGCCACGAACATCAGGGATTCGATACCAGTGGCCGACCCAATGGCAAAGGGGAGGAAATACGGTGGGTTTCGCCCTGGATGGAATGGATGGCTTATTGGCGGTACGGCTATGGTTAATAGCTGCCCAAAAAAAAAGAGATTCCTGTTGTACATTCTTCTAATGACTTTAAACTGTTTGATACTACTTCTAATAAAAAAAATATAGTGACATATTTTATTCCTAGCCCGTTACGACACCAAATTAATTTTAATCCATCGCTATACGTAATATTAGGATTGGTAATAAATGTGATGGCCACCACAGAGCATAACAGAATATTTAAAGTATACTATATATAGAAGGACGTATTTTTTCTTCCTAATAAGAATGGCCTATATTTCCTACATAAACTACTTCTAAACTAAATAATAATTTGTGGATCACACAAAAAATTACCTGCATGGGAATCAAACCCACGACACTCGGCACTTGAGGTCGGTATTATGCTATTTGGTATAGAAAGTAATAAGCGTGAGCACTAATATAAATCAGAACGTTGCCCTTTTAACGTCATTTTGAAAGATAAAAGGCTTGATAATATAAAAACAAACGAAATAAATAACTAAAAATAACCTAATACTATTCGCTTTTAAATTGGTTACAAATATAGGAATAAATGATTCTGTTTTTGTGTAGTACTCGACCGCATTTAAGTTAGTTATGAAACTGCCATTACAAAGTACCAGGTGTGTTCTGACCTACTAAGTATTTATGATAACATATCTACTATACACTGTTTGGCAATATTATATATCAAAAACATAACTTTAAAAAATACTGCAACAAAATACTGGTAATTGGTAGGGTTTCTCGCTTAAGCAAGAACTAAGCGGCTTTGTATATTAACTACTATATAAAATGAACCAATGACGATACTGACTGGGCACGGTTATACAATCTATTGTGGAACAGGTGCCCCATAAACTTGTTTAAACAAATACAACGCCTAGAAAACTAGTAATACACTCCAGAATCTACATCCATATAAAATAAAAGACGGCTGATACTTACGACGCATACGACTTCTTTTTCGCGGTTAATTATACCATGAAACATTGCTATGCTTCATTCTTAAAAGCCAGTGTTCACTCTTTTCACTGTCGTAACCACGAGAGTGGGATTTTCTTTTGTCCAATTTGAATCTTTTTTATATTAAACTAGCTGACCCAACAGTCGTTGTTCTGTTCAAATAAAATAAAAGGATTTCTCCTTGAAATCGACAGCAGTGCCACCTACCGAGTCCAATTGTAAATCTAAACCATTCTCAAATCCACTTGAATACACAAAAAAATCATCAATGTCGGTCCAGCTGTTTAGGAGGAGTTCAGTGTCATACACACGTACACAAGAAATACATATTATATATAAAGACTAGCTGACCCAACAGACGTTGTTCTGTTCAAATCTGTATAAAAATAAAAAATTGAATTCTCCTTGAAATCGATCGCAGCCCCACCTGCCGGCTCCAGTTATTAATCTAAACCAAATGATTTGGATGTTACGAATGGCTATTCCGATGGATATGAGAATTCATATCCATGGATATGAGAATTCATATCCATCGGAATGGTCACAAAAAAATCATCAAAATTGGTTCAGCCGTTTAGAAGGAGTTCAATTACAAACACACGAACAGAAAAATTACATATATATTTTAATTTTCTGCGCAACTATATTATATTTTATCAGTAAAGGCCTTTCTTAAAATATTAGAAAACTTGACAAAAAAAAGATGGACGAAATAGGTAAAGCCATTCTCAAGTTATGTTATTGTCCTGCCCGAACAGCGCCACCTATCAGGTCCAATTGTGAATCTAAACCATCCTCTACTCCCCTTGAACACACACAAAATATAAAAAAAAGAAATTGTCCACATCGGTCTAGTGGTTTAGGAGGAGTTCAGTGATGACACTGAACCTCCATCTCCACACATACACAAGAAATATATATATATATATAAAGATAGTGATGTTTTATGAGGTATTTTTTTTTTTAATTGCTGTGTTGATTTTCTCCTAAAGAGAAGAGGATTGGAGGTGCCAAACATGTTATAGGCTGAAGAAGACATGTTGTACCATATAAATGCTCCTTAATCTTCAGCAGGGGCAGGTGATGAGTAAGTTTTTCTATGAAATAATGCTTAGTTTATATATGTTCTCCACAGTAGGAGAGAAATTGAGCTACTACACTATGTTAGTTACTTTATATGCATACTAGCAACCCGCCCTCGCTTCGCTTCGGTTTCAGTCGCTTAAACCCGCGTAGTGCCCGTTCCTGTGGGAATACCGGGATAAAATATAGCCTATGTTACTCCCTGATATTATAGCTTTCCATTGGTGAAAGAATTTTTGAAATCGGTTCGGTGGTTTAAGCGTGAAAGCGTTACAAACAAACAAACAAACATCCTTACTTTCGCATTTATAATATTAGTATGGATTAAATCCCTTAGTAATCTTTTACTCACGAGAGAGAGAGGGGGTAGTTAATTGTATTCTTACTCCGTCACCACAGGGAAAACATCCTATACATTATTATTAGTGCGATAGATATAAGATTTCTTTCGTGTCATTGGCCAACCTTGACTCAAAGCTCTTTTATCAACGCCATTCAATAGTAACTAGGTTTTTTCATGCCTACTGAATTACGTAGACATTAATTTAATTATAAATTTAAATTATTTACAGATACGGCTCTTACCGCATTAAATATACTTTTGTTGCATGTATGTTTTTTTTTGCAATAGAGCCATTATTTTTTCGTAATTGCCTTTAAGATACCAATAGCATAAAATGCCACTGAACTAATTTGGGAGAATATTCTTATAAGTAAGTAGTTATAATTTTGGGTAATTATTTCGTCAATAGTAATAATTTTGGCAGTCCAAAATAGATTTCAATATTTACGATAAAAATTTCCACAACGGACCGTGGTTGTATCACTGTTTTCTTTCTTAATGGAAGTAAAGACTTGAGTCTATAAAAACCTTCATTCATCAGCCTATCCCCATTCACTGTTATTCACTTACCTCTATATAATCGCCATGTCTAGGAAGCAGGTTGGCGATACCAATTGATGTAATAAGTTTTCCAAAAGAATGCTTCTATCCATTCAATTAGTCGTCTATCAACCTGTTTTTACGACTTTCGAGGGAAAGTAAAAGTCTATCCTTTACATATGTACATTATATAGGTACTCACGCGTTGAAAACCTTCACTTTAAAGAATTCCAGTACTGGAGAGGTACTATAAACACAAAAACTACCTCTAGCTCAATATCCGCAACACATACCTACAACTTTCCAGACTAGTACAGCGGTAACATTAATTTGTATTGTGGCAAACAGTACAGGCGACCGCAAAAGTTTTTGTTCATTATTTTGTTACTTGCAGTTATTGAAATTTACAACACAGTAACACCTAGTTGCTGTATTTTTAATATGTAATTCACATACGTGTTTTGAAGCATATTTTATATAACATTTTGTGTATATAGATTTTTAAAATAATATTATAATGTTTGAAACTAAAACGTTAGTAAGGATAAAAAACCATTAAAGTACTAAGCAAGTCGGTAACTTTAAATTAGGTGAAGATGTTTGTAACATCTTAAATTTTTTGAAAACGTATTCAAAATAAAAAATATTTTCACCCTTTTATGCTGATAATAATTATATGGCTAAAAATTAATAAATTTGAAAAATAACATTATTTCTACGGGTTTTATCGCGTGTGTTTTATTGTTGATTGCCCGACTTTTCAAAAAAAAATTAGCATTTGTGGTCAAGGCAGGACAAAATATCACATGTCCAACAAGTCATCCTTACTACAAAAATGTATATGTACCCCCTACAATATTAGTTATTAAATTTTGACCCACATTTTTTATACAAATTCATTGCCAGTACAATTTATATCCTATCAGATCTATTGTTAAATAATACATTTTTGGTAACTTACGATGACTTAATAACTTTATGACCATTTACTAATTTAAATATATTACAAATATAATATTGTACAAATGAATGGGAACGTATCCACACTGAGAAAAGAAATCACAGGTCTTAATACTAATTATTATTGACGCTTGAGAGGTTATTTCAAACATGTGATAGTTACATGAAGATTAGGAATCATTAAATGAATAAACTTAAAATTTCACATGATAAACATAAAACGTAGAAACTGCTTTTTTCGCTAGTGTCATAAAATGATATTACAGGCAAGTAAGATCATGATACCAGCTCATACACGTCCCACTGCTAGGTTCGTGCCTTCTCCGCGATGAGAGGGAAAATTGGCCTACTATACTACGCAGGTCAGACGTGTTAGTATAGGGTTTTATTTCGAACTTGCCTTTTCTTGCCTAGACGGTATTTATATATTATAATCCATTAGTCGTCTTTTACGACACCCACAAGCAAGAAAGGGTGTGGTGAATTGTATTCTTACTTCATCACCACTCGGAAGGATGAGATATAAGAAACGTAAAACCTTAAATAACACTCAATTCAACCCGATCAGGAGGTCTATATTAGGCCTATTGCCCTAGTATTGTCCTTTAACAATTCTACATCATCTACACAAAAGGAGATCTACATCAGAAGAGAAGAAGAAAATATAAAAACTTTCGCAGATTTCTTTGACATTTGTAACTCTCCATATAAGCGTGAATGTCTTAAATTTATCCAGTATATATTAAATCAGAAATATTTCATAATATATTACGTTGTGTGCTTAACTGTACATTTTATCAATAAGTAAATTCAAAAGAAATCAATGCGTCAGAGCTAAAGTAGGCGGAATTCTGAGCCAAATGCCGACTTCATTTGGTAGACCTTGATCACGGGCAAATGCCGACCTTTACCCAACCGAACACTTGATTGTAGCGTGTAATTACGTACAAAGACTTATTCATTAATTAGAGCAAATAAGTATTCTAGTGTAACTTAATCATGTATGGAAAGTACAGTTATCAAGGTAACCTGCTTATGTAAAGATGGCGTCTTTATACACGTTTTAAAAGATGGCTGATTATATTTGCCTATATACTTTAAGTATATTTGTAATTCTAGGTTAACATGGTACATTATACCACGGTATTAGTGGTCCACTCAAAATATAGAGAACTTATTCACATTGTGGGCTGTTGTGATCCCAACTACCCCACTGTCTCGAAAAAAATGTATTTGAATAAGTGAAATTCACCGAAAGAGCTAGAGACATTCTAATGAAATTAAAATTATTATGCAGTTAAGCGAGTTCTTTTTTGGACCGCCAAAAATGTAAAGTACCAAAACCTATCATCAGTTTCCTTCGCCTATTAAGTGAGGCGATTTTAGTAAGTCCTTAATTAATAATATAGAATTGAATAGCGTCTAAAAACTAGTTCAATCGACAACCAATTTTTACATATATTTTTTATTTAATGTTAGACTTCTAAATATAGAATATCCTTCTAAAATGTACAATATTAGCAAATAAAGATCGGTTATTACAATTATAAACACAATAATTAACAATCTGTGTGGTGACGGAATAAGACTACAATCCACCACCCCCTCCCTTAACTGTGGGTGACGTAAAAGACGACTAAGGGATTAAATATGCATATAACGTCTATGCAAAAGAAGGAAAACTCGAAATAAAATCCTTTACCAACCCGCCTGAATAGTGTGGTATAGTAGGTTCTTTCCTATTGTAGACGAGGCTTTAGCCCAATACCAGGACGATGAACTGAAATGATGAAAAATAGCTTCATTTATGTTGTTAAGAATAAAACTAATATTTATTCGTATTGTCTTGTAAAAGTGATACCATCCAAAACAAAACTTGTAAAAAAAAGCCAAGCCTTACAACTGAGTTCTTCTACCATAAAAAGCTGTGAGATCCATGTTATATCAACTCGGTTAATTCATTCAGTCTCTGCTTAAGGCACCTTTGTTCTTAAGTTATTACGTAAATAGCTAATCTAACTACTTCTTAGAGTGACTAAATCAATATTAAAGATCTTGGAGGTCGAAAATGGCCTGAATTGCTTCGAGAAAAGTATGTTACGGCAGTGTTGCGTTTTGCCCGACTTTTTTTTGCTCGACTTGGCGGGGGCACTGCCGTGCCCCCAGATACTAATAGTCTCCATATGTATAAAAACGTCATTTCTTTATATAGGCAGCTAACTAACTTAGACTTCTAACATCCTACTACTTATAACATATTCATCACCTTGTCCATGAATCTTTTACTTAGTCTTTCACCAGAACGAAAGCTAATGCGGAAACGTTCATCCGTTGTATCCGTGATATATATACACAACGAATACACATATATTTTTATTTTAGTGCCTAACACTGCGGCTAGACAAAGAAGTAAATGAGAATAAGGTAATGTACACTGTACATAGTTACATTAAGTTTGTTTTTATTACTTTCTTTGTCTAGTCAGCTTTGTTACTTTGTTATTATTACATTTAATTTGGGCTTTTTTTTTGGGATGGGTCGCGGTCGGCGCACTCCTCGCACCACTCCATCCGGGGCGACAGAGGGGTGTAAGCACGGACACCCGCAACCCATCCGAACACCACGTCGCCTTCGTCGTTGGACCGACCACCGGAGCAGGGTTACTTGTCATCAGTGGTCGGCCCGACGGAATACCCCCTAGTGGGGTACCCTTCCATTATGCTACCGGGGTCAAGGAATCAGCGCCAGTGGTCAGTTTAATGACTAAGGTGAATGATATGGTAGGTAATGGGGCCGCAAGCCGCTAGGCGTAGTGTTGGTCGCACCCCCTAGCCTATACGTCCAGCTCATATACATCCCACTATTGAGCTCGAGCCACAATAGGAGAGAAATTAACCTTACTAAACCATACTGGTCAAACAGATTGGCATAGGGCTTTATTTCGAGCTTTCCTTCTCTTGCACTTATGTTTGTGCATATTTTATCCCTTAGTCGTCTTTTACGACATCCACGGGCAAGATAGGGAGTGGTGAATTATATTCTTACTCCGTTACCACACGGCAAATTACCCCCTTTTTTGGGGGGCTGGGTTACGGTCGGCGCACTCCTCGCACCACTCCATCCGAGGCGACAGAGGGGCGTAAGCACGCACACCCGTAACCCAACCGTGACACGTCGCCTTCGTCGTTGGACCGACCACCGGAGCAGGGTGACTTGTCGTCAGCGGAAATTTACCCCTGAATAAATAATAATCATAATTTTCTGTGTAGTAACGAAGTAGGAATATAATTCAAATGTTCCCTATATTTCCGTGGTTGTCGTAAAAGACGACTAAGAGATATAATACCTATGCATGTAATATCTATGCAAGAGAAGAAAAACTCAAAAGAAAACCTTATGCCAAATGCCACGCGCCGGTGGCCCACGCGCCGTCCATTCGTCGCCCCGGATGGAATGGACCGCGTGCGTGCCACCCATAAAAAAAAAATGCCAACTAGTTTGAATAGCGTGGTATAGTAAGTCAATTTCCCTCCCATAGTGAAGGAGGTGCGACAGTGGGACTGGCTGGGATGATGATAATGATAATGAAATAAACATTTCGCAACATTAATATCTTTGAGACCGGTTAAAGTACAGTCGTATTGAACCAATTACATAAAAAATTAATTATAAAGTACACATTTAATAAGTAGTCATGCAAGCAAGGACACTATCCACGTGCTTAGGAAATGCTACAACTTATATTTCGCATTCCATTAGATTATTGTTAATTAAATAATTGCTTTTGTTATTTGATAAGGTGTTTCTGTATACTTCAAACTTCTGCTTTGGAGGTTTTAAATTTTATTTATTTCAGATCAAGGAAACCTATATATATTCTTAATTTGCAATAAAATAATGAACACGATCATGTGTGAATATAATTTAATTAAATATTATAATCAAACAAAGCACAATAAAGTAATTTTAGTGATAATAATTTTATTTATGAAAGTGTAATACTCGTAATTAAGAAGTAAAGTTACTTAATGCTAAATAAATATACCTAAACAAAATATTTTATTTCTTTATATATCAGGGTTGTTCAAGTATTGGAATTACACGTATTATACATTTAAGGTAATTCCTGTCTTGCTCTTTTTACTGTCTGATATCCTTTCTAATAGTCGTCGTCTCAGCTAATATATGTCTCACTGCTGGGCTTAGGGATGTAAACGATACATCGATGTTTTTGAAACATCGATGTTTTAATAGTAAAACATCGATGTTTGCCATCGATATTCATTATTGTAATACATCGATGAATCGATGTTATTTTATATATTGCCGGCATGATTTAAAATATTTGGTACTTTTAGTAGTCTCTAAAAAAGGTGCTCACATCATGCAAATGTTGGTGTTTCATGTAAAAATATGCTTGATTTAGCTAAAAAGAAAAAAGCTAATCGCAAAGATTTCTAGAAAACATCGATGTTTCGATCCATCGATGTTTTCAGGGCGATGTTTTTTGTACATCAGTTTGTTATCAAACACCAATGTACAAAAATCCGATCGATCGATGAGAATCCGGTTGGATCCGGCCGGACTGAAAATGACGCGGAATTGCTATCGCTATTTTTGAATCAAGTGTATAATTGGGCCCTGTAGACTGCAATAGACTCATTGTCAAAATGGTACTAAAATTACTAAGTAAAGATTGGGAGCACCACAAAACTGCCTCTTCATTCGTGAACAATTGAAATTAAGTCATTGGCAATGCAGTTCTTTTTTTAATCATCTATGGTCTTCCCATGCCTCATCCAAACATCTGAGATGAATCAACGACGAAGACTGTGATAGCTCTATAACCTATCCTATTTACTGATTCTATCTAATAAGCGAGCAACAACAACGATTCTTTGACATCAGTGATCTCCAATGTGTTACTCTTTCGGGTATCTCTCCCGGTGAAACAGTATTTAATGATGAAATATACTACCTACGTGTTTTGAATTAAACGTAGAGAAATTTCTGTGTCAAGGATTTTAATGACTTGGCATGTAAATATCAACTATTATATACGTGCTCTAAAAGCAAGAACAAAATGACAAGATCTAACGATTTCACAGTTCATTAAAACATTCTAGATTTGAGATAGCCATTCTTTTTATTTTTGTATACTACAAAAATCTTGCTCCATTTTTAATCTTATTACTAGGATGTTGACTTCCACCATTGTAGATATCTCTTGATGAGACCACGTAGTAGAATAGGATCAACTATGCCATCTACAAGCAATAGCTCTTTGACTTTGGTCATATCGTCTTTAGACAATTTTTTTCTCCAATGACTATAAATTCCTCTAGCGTCTAACAGTTATTTTAGGGCTCTTCGTAATAAGTAGGTACTCGTATATTGTTGCAGTGTTTTATGTGGCGATTTTTATCTTTGGCTGTAACTCGACAGTTATTTGCTTCTTTTCTTCTTCTATAACCTTCTTTTACTATAACCACTAACATAAAAATGGGAGTCCCGTTGGTATAGTATATATAATAATAGTACCTGAAATTATAGTATGTACAATTTATATTACTATATAATTATACATATAGATTTATATAATAAATTAGGTATTATCTATACCAATAAATAAAATTGGAGTGTCTGTTTGTAATGTCAAAATAATAGGCTTTTTTCATGCTCACACAGTTATTTGCACGACACCTATGCCTAAAATAGCAATTAAAAAATTTTTGTCTGTCTGTCTGTTTGTTCCGGGTAATCTTCAAAACGGCTGGACCGATTTCAAAAATTCTTTCACCAATGGAAAGCTATAATATCAGGGCGTAAACTAAGCTATATTTTATCCCGGTATTCCCACGGGAACGGGAACTACGCGGGTAAAACGACTATAACCTATAACCGAAGCGAAGCGAGGGCGGATCGCTAGTTATATATAAGTTTCATGAATATGACTAGCTTTGAATATTGAGTATAAATGTTCAAAGACCTGTCTCAATTACAATTATATAGTAATACTAAACTGTGACGAGAAATCACGCGAGTTTATATGTGTGTTAGTGTGTGTATCTATGTAACCGAATAACCATTTAGATATAGGAGTATTTAATACAAATCGAATAGGTATGTAATTTAAAATATATAGGCAAGACGGTATAGTTCATTTTCAAATCAAATCAAATCATTTATTCTGCATAGGCCCCTTAAGGGCACATATTGTCAAATTACACGTTTGAATACAATACAACAATCTACCACCGGATCGGAACGCGGCCACAAACTGAGAAGATCTGGCAAAAAACTCAGTGGGCAGTCATTTTTTTTTTCTTAATCCTTTAAATATACATAATATTATGCTTCGTACAACATATATGGTATTAGCTCCAGTGTGATGCCCTTCGAAATTGTATATATGTATAAATTTTCAAGATTTAGTACAAGACAAAAAAAAATAATTAAAGCATAAAGAAAGGAAGAGAATATGGCTGGACCAGATCCCACAAGCAGCACCCGATCACGAGTTAACTACTAGAACAGCCATCACTCTCCTCAACCAAATTAGAGGGAAGGGAGCGACCCGCCCCACATAGCTACCGCAAGCAGAACCTTATTCAGTGAGCATGACCAAACCATAAATAAAAATACAAAACGAACTACAACTACTACTATACCTACTATAAAAAAAAAACTACTACTATAAAATAAACTATGAACTATAGCAGGTATGCAAAAGAGATCAAAACCAAAATAGTAAGATGAGAATACAAATACGATTTTTGACCTTATGCCTGAGCATATCCTGAGCCTTATTCCTGACCTTATTTTGTAAAATACTTTACATTCATCCATTAACAACATTATTATATCACCTTATACAGTCCCACTGCTGGACTCGGCGTCATTACAAAAGAAGGGAACGTGACCTACTGTAATACACTGGTCAAACGTGTGGTATAGGTTTTTATTTCGAGTTTTCCTTCTCTTACACAAATGTTATATACCTTGGTTGCCTTTTACGATACCCACGGTCAAGACAGGGGCTAATTTTAATTTTACTTCGACAGTACACGGAATAATCATCTAATATCTGGTTGACCGAGCTTCGCTCGGAATATTTTTGTAGAATTTATTTAGATATGTATTAATAAAAAATAAAAATTATATAAAAAATTACAAAAAGAGAATAATAATAACACCGAGATTCGAACCGACGCTGTTTGGATGCTACAAAACTCAAAATTAAAACCAGCCGTCTCCCAACTGAGCTGCCGTATCTCTTGACATTTACAACGAAATTTGAATTCATATTCTTTTAAAATTTAATGTCATTTATTGTTATGCTAAAAATACCGACGAAAGAACATTTTCTATAAATAAAACTTAGCTAGATCGATTTTTTGGACCCGAATCCTCTAGTATGCCAAGTTTCAACAAAATCGTTGGAGCCGTTTCCGAGATCCTGAATATATATATATATATATATACAAGAATTGCTCGTTTAAAGATATATATATATATATATCATCTATACATCCATCCATTCAATAGAAAATATTTTTGATTATAGATCCACCTAAAGATGGATGTCATGATCGCCACGCTTGTTAGGTAGGTTATCGATCACAATGGATGGTATTAGTTGTCCAAGTGAGTGCTCCTAGCGAACTCTCGGTCAATTCTTTTACTCGAAATTAAAGGAAAGTAATGCCTTGTATACTTAAGACATTACCACCAGGAACTTATTAGTTTAGACTCTATAATAAACACCAAAGGTATTTATATTATATTACATCTGCATCTACGATTCTTCAGATTCATGTAGTGTCAAAGTTGAGATATAGAAATATTCGGCCTTTCATTTACACAAATATAGATAGATTCCATTTATTTATGAAAATATAGATGTAATCTATATATATATATATATTTATATTATGGAAGGAAGAAGGAAGCTAATTGAAAAGTTAATCATGTTATACGTATTTGTTAATTTTATATCTAGATCACATTCTTAGTTTTTTTAGTGCTAGGTGGTTACGGCTTCGAATACTGCCAACCCTTACATTGCTTATTACTTTAGATAGACCTTAGATAGAGATAGACTTAAACACTTTAGATAGACCAGGACAAGTGTTATCTGATGCCGTTTGTTCAAAAAACCTTGGCGTGAGGCAGACAGCTGTTCATAAGACTATTGCTAATTTGAAACTTTTTACATTTATCTAGTTTTGACATCTATCGGCACAGATATGGTGACATGGCAGCTATAGATGTTAGCATTAATACATCACGTGTCTGTGAAGACGACTGACATGAATTTACTCCCCATTCAAAACTGCCTATAGAAGTGCAGCAGCAATCTTCAGAAAACTTCCGAAAATTACATTGCGATCTCCAGTCCGCTTGGTAATTAGTAATTATAGCACTACGGGCACAAAACTGCTCCTGATTGCGAATCTAACCCATAATAGATGTTATGCAATTGCATTATTTATACAGTCACTTTTACATGAAGTAATTTATTCCCGCGTAGTGCCGAGATAAGAATGGAATATGCCACTACTCTTTACAGTCTTGTGGTCATAATAACGGCCTAAGGGGTGACCAGAACAAGGTAAGGGTAGAAGAACTATCCTAAGCAACTTATTACATCAACTGCGAGTACCAAACTGCCTACCAAGAGATTATGAAATTATTTCTCATTTGTTCTATATTAGGCAAGCTTATACGCAGTGGAAGGCGTTGATTGATGGCTAAGAATTTACTCTAAACCTGAGAGTGCTTTTGATATATATTTGATTTTTATATTTGTAAAATCATTTGCCCTCGTTGCACAGAAATTATTCACCATATACTGTCTTAAAATATATCTCATGGCTTATAAAAATTGTAAAATATCTATCTAAAAGTCTTTTAAAATAATCGATTTAGAAATAAATATTTATAATACTAACTCTTATCACGAATTCCGATTAAGGTTACATTCCAAATTCTATAATGGCAAGCATATTACCATAGCTAAGTGCTGTGGCATAACGATATTTTTCATATTGTCCACAGACTATTAATAATCGGTTAAGGAAAAATTAATCGATTAAGATATATTTTTAAGGCGGACTCATACTTGGCCGGTGTTATTAATTTGAATACCAGTATTTAGACCAACTAATTACAGAATTTCACCAGCTGTGTAGTGATTTTTACTGAAAATTCGAGACGTCAATATTGACAATATGAAAATGAAATAATATATATATGGATGACGATAGCTCAACTGACAATTTTGGCTCATCACCTTAAGAAAATGATTGACTTAAGATTCACTTTTCTCGATATTTTTGTGATTGAGTGAATGTTATTGTAACAAAAATATTAAATGATAGAAAAATGACCATTCGTAACATTGTATCATTTCAAAATATCTACAATATCACAGTTTAAGTAAAATTTTCAAATCAAAACTTTAATCCAATGCACTTTACAATACATATTCTAATCGATTATATACTAATATAAACTTGATTCAATTTATGGTGAGTATCGAGTACTGAGTCGTATGGTGCATCACTAAAGGCATCGGTAAGACCAAGTGTCAAAACGGGCCTCTTATTTTGTGACAACTATAGGATAGATAATTTAAATATAAGGCTGTATAATGTAAGCAATGTTTCTGCTAGCTATACTAAATTAATTGTAGACAGAGAATGTTTCTTATGGATCCTGAATTGAAGTAAGAAGGAATAATCACCGATTTTTTTTAATAGGTGCATGTAAATGGGCATAAAATATCGTTATTTGTGTGACTATGCCACGCGTACATCTACAGAATTAATGTATGATAATTAATTTGATACTAAAACACAAGGAAATTAACCATAATTCTTTACCTAGTTGATTACCTACCTTAACTGTATGTAACAATTACAAGTATGTAACAATAACATTGTGGATCCGGAGTTACAGCAGTTACGGTAGTGGGAATGTAGGTACGTTAGGAGTGCGATTAATACAGAAAAACTAAAAATATAAGATTATATTATAAATTAAAAATATGTTACTAGATTTGCCGTGTGGTGATGGAGTAAGAACACAATTCACCACTCCCTATCTTGTCCGTGGAAAGATGATGAAGATCATAAAAGATGACTAAGGGATATAATACGCTTATAACAAGGAAGAGAAGGCAATCTTAAAACAAAACTCTATATCAACCTGTCTGACTAGCATGGTATAGTAAGGTCAAATTCCCTCCGATTGTGGAGAAGGCTAGAGAGCCCAGCAGTGGAACTTGTATGAGCTGAAATGATGATGATGATGATTACTAAATTAGTGCACTAAATTAGTAACATTTTGTATATTGTCAGCCAAATAAGAAAGACGACTAACGATCTATTAATATTAAAAATTCATCGGAACTAGTATTAAATACTCCTATTTGATTATACTATTTATAGAATTGCTACAAGTGTGACAAATACTTCAAATCGGATATCTACCGCATTTTTTATAAGAACTAAAAAAATACATAGGTCTAAATAAACTTCAAACGTTAAAGTATAAAAGTAACGTCCTTGACAGGTCACTTTACGTAACTCTATAAGCATTTAGGTTGTGTGAAGTAAGTATAATTTACATTATGCAGTTATTATATACTAGCGAATTAAATTGTAACAAAGAACTATAAAAAGTATTATATGTTACATACTAGCGTGAAATGCTTACGTAAGCGTTAGTGTGAGAATTGTGCGATTCAGTGTAGTCTAATGTTAGGAACAAAAGAATTAACGTTTTTGTATATTACGAGCAAAATCGTCTAGACAATTGTATATTGATAGATTTCACAAGAATCTTGAGTAACTAACATTTTTTTTTTGTTTGCTGAAATCTTTATACATATAATTATTTTTACCACGTCGTAATCCAGTATCAAATATATGACTGCTGAATGTAAAATCCCGTGACTGACTAATAATTAAGTAAAAAACACTAACGAATTATCCTACAGGTTTTTTGGAAGAATCATTCAATAGCAAGGTTGAAGTTTATAACGTAACTTTATTATAAATTTTATTAATTTCACCTCTGCTTATACTTTCGATATAAAAGAGATGGGGCTAAGAAAATAACAAATATAACGATAGAAAATAACGACGACTTAGACGTGAGACATTTGAGGCCTTCCAGCCGGTGCTGATGCAGTGGTTGGAAAGGCGGCACGGGATGCTCTCCTTCCGACTAGTGCAGGTGTTGACGGGGCATGGGTGCTTCGCCAAATACCTACACAAGGTCGTAAGGAGGGAGAGTACACTGTCCTGCCACCACTGCGATTGCGACGAGGACACGGCGAGGCATACGCTCGAGGCCTGCGCCGCTTGGGCCACGCAGCGCCGTGAACTCGTCTCAATCATCGGTGCCGACCTGACGCTGCCGGCCATCGCTAGGGCGATGGTCGACAGCGTCGGGAATTGGGACGCGGTCGCAGCCTTCTGCGTGGCAGTGATCTCGCAGAAGGAGGCGGTGGATCGCCTGCGCGAGGAGCGCAGCCTCGATGAGGAGATCCGCCGCCGGCGACTGGGGCGGCGTAGGCGCGCCTACCTGCGCCTCATGCCACCCTAGCCGAGGCCGCGGGTGACGTGACCGGGGATTAGTCCGTCACCCGCCGAGAGGCCGACCGCGTGAGGAAAGACCGACGTTCTCCCCGAGGGGGGGACGTCGGTCGATGGGAGGGTACCCCAAGTAGGGGGTATTCCGTCGGGCCGACCACTGATGACAAGTAACCCTGCTCCGGTGGTCGGCCCAACGACAAAGGCGACGTGCATCGTGGGTGGGTTGCGAGAATTGCGTGCTTACGCCCCTCTGTCGCCCCGGACGGAGTGGTGCGAGGAGCGCGCTGACCGCAACCCACCCCTAAAAAAAAGACGTGAGACATTTTAGGACTAAGATCCCGTTCTTGGTCATGAACGCTGTGAATTGCTCGAAACGTCGGGAAATCAAAAATAAAATACAAACGCGATAAAATCTCTAAAATAGTTTTATTTACAATGTGTAATACTCGTGTAAACATCAGAAATCGTATATACACAATCCCATTCCGTGTGGTGATGGAGTAAGAATACAATTCACCACCCCCTCTTTAACCTGTGGGTGTTGTAAAAGACTAAGGGATTAATATACTAAGTAATAATATAATAAATATAATTAATATAATAAACTAAGGGATTATGCATCTATGTAAGAGAAGGAAAACGTGAAATGAAACCTTATATCGGCACGTCTGACCAGGGTGGTATAGAAGGTCAATTACCCTCCTATTGTGGAGGAGGCTCGAACCCAACAGTGGGACGTATTATGAGCTGAAATAATGATGAATGTTGATACACAATCCTTCTATATGTGCATATGGACTAAATTTTAGAAGAGATTTAGGTAAAAAAAATTTTAAGTCGATCTCTGACTACTTTACATTTAAAATCAAACCTAATTGACTCTGTGACCGATTTCTAGGCATTTATTTCTTTTACCTTACATACTTGTTATGTCAGCTAATGTAATTACGAAAATTAAATAATTTTAGTTACTCATGAGATTATAAAATGCAATCTTATGACATCCAACCATTAGAAAGAGAAAGGAAAAAAGTAAAAATAAAATGAGCCAGAAGTATTAGAAAATGAATAATCATAGATTTTTTTATAATGTAAGTTTGAACAATGTTATGTTATGTTTGTGTTACACGTCGTCTTGCCATTGTCTCAGCTCGTATATGTCCCACTGCTGGGCTCAAGCCCCCTCCCCAATAAGAGAAAAATTGGTCTACTATACTATGCTGGTCGGACTTGATCAAGATTTTCCTCTTTTGCACAGATGTAATATGCATATTATATCCCTTAGTCGTCTTTTACGACATCCACAGGCAAGATAGGGAGTATATAATTACATTCTTACTCCTTCACCAGACGGAAATTTTTCGTTACATAATAATTTCTTAATTTATATGGTGTATATAGGCCCCTTGAGGGCACTTACATATTGTCAAATATATACATCGTTAAAATACAATACAATATCTATCACCGGATCAGAACGCAGCCACGAGCTAAGAAGATCCGGCAAGAAACTCAGCGGGCTGTAATTTTTTTACCATCTTTTGAATACAATTACGTATACAACATATAGTCTTGGCTCCAGTGTAGATAGGATATAACTATTTTTTTTTTATTTAGTTCAAATAAAAAAGGAAAGGAAAACATCGTTGGACCAGATCCCACAAGCAGCACCCGATCACGAGTTAACTACTAGAGCAGCCATCACTCCCCTCAACTTTTTTAGGAACAGGCTAAGTATTGTCACACCCAACCCGATCCGTCCGGGCTACCGATACTTAATTCTTATCATCAACGGCCGCAAGCTGCTGAACACTCCTCTTGACATTAAGCCGGTTTTTACTACTCGTGGGAGTGCACAATAAAGGGTGGTAAGATATTAACCCGTTAACACACAGATATATGCACCAAAATTCCCAATAAAAAATTCTAAGGCCTGAGAAATCTTTTTGTTAGCTCAATTGTTATTACTACAAAAGAAATTGTGAAAGTATTCATAATGTACTTCTTATCGTATCGATGATTTATCATTCGAAAATGATCACGAAAGTAGCACTTAGCATAATCTTTGATCTACCGGTCTACTTACAAAGTTATGATGCAACGTTAAATTAAATGTTACAACATTTACTGTGAAAATGTGACTATTTCTACCATCATTAACGTCTGACAATGGCGGTGTAACTAGGTCTTGTTAGTTCAGGGCATTTCAAAGTACAATGGATAAGTTCGCCATATGATTGCCTAAATATATCATATCAAAATAAACCATCATGTACGTTCATCATCATCTCAGCCCACATAGGTCCCATTGTGGATTCGGGCTCTCTCCACTGTGGGAAGGGAATAAACCGATTATACTACGCTGCTCAAACGTATTGGTATAGAATTTTATGTCGAATTTTCGTTCCCTTGCATAAATATTATCTGCATAATATATCCTTTAGTCGTCTTTTACGACAACCACGGAAAAGAGAGGGGGTGTTGAATTGTATTCTTACACCGTCACCACATAGAAGACTATAATTATTTATTCAGGGGTAATACAGGGGTTTATCTCGAGATCGTTTTCTCATCTGAACAAGGTAGAACAAAGGTCCATTGAGGATAATGGTAGACCTTTTTTTTATGTGGGCTATGCGATGTCTCCAACATTAGCCCAGAGGCGTGCGGCCTCATAATCTACCGTATCTCTTCACCTTCAAGAATGGAGGCAGGGAATTGTATTCTTACGCCGTCACCATACGGATAATATGTACATTCGACATACGACATCATGAGAGAGAGAGAGAGACACTAAAAGAAATTTTAATATTTTAGTGAAATAATGAAGAAAATCTTAATCGATATCACTTTTTAATTTATTAATTCGCACTTTTAAATTCTAAGATGAAAAACCTACATTTCCCTAAACCATCATAAGAATTACACAATAATGGACGAGTCTAAAACTAATGTAATACAAACTTCAAGCGTTTCTTACAAATCGATACAGTGTACAGAAATCTCGTTTTTTTTTTTGTTCGCCCCAGTTACCCACGCCAGGTACAACAGCAATAAACATCACCATTTCTATTATTAGAGCTATCAATATCATATTTTGATACACCATCATCATCATTTCAACTCATATACGTTCTACTTTTGGACTCGAGCCTCCGCCACAATAGGAAGGAACTAACCTACTATATCACGCTGGTCAGACATGTTGCTATAGAATTTTATTTCGAGCGTTCGATGTCTTGCATGTTTAATTCTTTAGTCGTCCTTAACGACACCCACGTGCAAGAAAGAGTATGGTTTTTTTTTTTTTTTTTTTTTTTTTTTTTTTTTTTATGGGTGGGCTATGGTATGCACACGCGCGGTCCAATCCATCCGGGGCGATGAAAGGGCGGCGCGCGGGCCCGTAACCCACCCGTACCCACGTCACCTCGTTGTTGGGCCGACCACCGGAGCAGATGTGACTTGTCGTCAGTGGTCGGCCCGACGGAATACCCTTTCGGGTAACGTCACCTCTCGACGTCCTGGGACGTCGGTCGCCGTCGCGCGGTCAGCCTCTCTGCGGGTGACGGACAATTCCCCGGTCCGATCACCCGCGGCCTCGGCTAGGGCGGCATTAGGCGCAGATACTCGCGCCTACGCCGCCCGAGTCGCCGGCGGCGGAACGTGTCGCCGAATAGGAGCTCTACTCGCACACGATCCGCCGCCTCCTTCCGTGAGATTACGGCCTCACAGAAGGCGGCGACCGCGTCCCAGTTCCTGACGCTGTCGAGCATCTCCCTGGCGATGGTCGGCAGCGTCAGGTCGGCACCGATAATCGCGACGAGTTCACGGCGCTCCCCCTTCCACGCAGCACACACCTCGAGCGTGTGCTGCGCCGTGTCCTCGTCGCAATTGCAGTGGTGGCAGGACGGTGTGCTCTCCCTCCTGACAATCTTGGGCAGGTACTTCGCGAAGCAACCGTGCCCCGTAAGCACCTGCACCAGTCGGAAGGAAAGCACCCCGTGCGTCCGCTCCAACCACTCCATCAGCACCGGCCGGAAGGCCTCGACGGTCCTGACACCGTACCGAGGACTCTCCAGCCGGACTGCCCAACGGGCAATTACTTCCCGGCGGGCGTCGACCCGCCAGGCGGTGACCTCTTTGATGGAGACCATACCGCCGCGGGCGCGCGTCTCCGATGCCCGCCGATAAATGTCGGCAAGCATCTCCGCCTCCAGGTCCCACGGGGGGGTTCCGGCCAGGAGGCACGCTGCCTCCGTCGCCACCGTGCGGTAACCACGTATGGCCCTGATCGCCATGACCCTCTGTGGTCGCCTCAAGAGGGTCCTCAGCCGGACGGTCAGGGACCCCGCCCACACCGGTGCGCCGTACAGGGCCATCGACCGGATCACCCCCACGTACAGCTGTCGGCACGTAGCGCTGGGTCCGCCCACGTTCGGCATCAGCCGCGAAAGGGCGGACGCCGCGCCGACAAGCCGGGGAACAAGTCGATGGAGCATCTCCATCCCGGAACCAAAAATGCCCGTCGAGCACCAGGCCCAAGTACTTCATGTGGGCCTGGATGCTGATGGTAACCGACTTCACGGTGATCGAAGCGCCGGCGGGTGGCCCGGCGGTACGGAGGCCATGGAACAAAAGGGCCTCCGTCTTTTCCAGGGCCACCCTCAACCCCAACGCTTCGATCCGCCTGACAATCTCCTCGGTGCCGAGAGTTGCCAGGCGTGCCGCCTCCTCTAGCGTCCCACCCCGGGCTGTGACGAGTGTATCGTCGGCGTAGCAAATTACGCCCAGCCCGGGTGGGAGGCTTCCTCTCAACGCCCAGTCGTAGCCGATGTTCCACAGCGTCAGCGGACCCAGAACCGACCCCTGTGGGACACCGCACGTCATGGGCGTTCGCACAACGTCCCCTACTCGGTTAACGTAGAGGACGCTGCGCCCCTCCAAGTAGTCCGCCACCAGCTGCCTGAGGTACACAGGCACCCCGTGATACCTCAGCCCCTCCCTGATGCAGCTGAATGGCAGACTGTTGAAGGCGTTGGCGATGTCCAGGGACACCGCCAACAGGACTCCTCCGCCGGTGACGGCCTCCGTCACCACGGCCTTCAGGCGCAGCAGGGCCGCGATTGTCGAACGCCCTCTCCGAAAACCAAACTGGGCGTCCGACAGATCGGGCCCGACCCTGACGAGGTGCCGCTCGATGCGGGCAGCCAACACCCTCTCCAGCAGCTTGCCCGCATCATCGAGCAGCACAATGGGCCTGTAGGCCGAAGCCGACTCGGGAGACCGTCCCGGCTTCGGCAGGAGAACCAGCCTCCCCTCTTTCCAGCACCCGGGGAACTGCCCGGACGCCAAACAAGCGTCGAACAGTCCCCTGAGGCGTGGTCCCAGGTGTTCGAGGACCAGGGCCAGCACACGGTTCGGAATACCGTCGGGCCCGGGAGCGGTGGATTTGGCTCGCATACGCGCCACCGCCGCCCCCATTTCCGGCTCCGTGATGGGCGGAGCACTTTCGTCGTCGGCCTCCCGGTCGCTGTCCGGCGAAGCCATAACCGGGGGCGTGTGCTCCACCCGCCGTGGAAAGAGGTCCTCGACAACTCTGGTGAGGAGGCTGGGCTGGAGAGTCTCGGTGAGGGGGGGGGGGCCGCCCGCGGAGCTTGTTCAGCGCCGCGAGGTAGGGGCGACCCCAGGGGTCACGCTCGAGACTGTCCAACATCTCCCGCCGACTGACGTCCTTGGCGGTACGGACGGCCAGCCTGAAGGCAGATCGCGCACTGCGGTAAGCCTCGTACAGCTGGCCCTCCCGCTCAGCGTCACGGTGACGCGCTCGGCTGCGGGTGTAGGACCTCTGGGCACGTATGCACGCGGCCCGGAGATCCGCCAATTCTCGGGACCACCAGGGGACCGCACTCTTCGGGGGCAGACGCCGCACGCGGGGCATGGCCGCATCGCAGATCTGCGTTAACGCACAGCGGATGCGGCCAGCCTCGGCATCCACCCCGTCCGCCTGGGGCGGTGAGGACAGCCACGACTGAACGATGGCTGCCTCCGCTAACAGGTCCCGATCCAGTCGACCCACAGCCCACCGCGGAAATGCGGGAGCTCCGTCCGCCGTGTGACCCCTGCTGGGCTGCAGGAGGGTCCGGGAGACCTCTATCCGGATGTATCTGTGGTCGGATAGGGTCTCGACCTCCTCCTGGACGCACCAGCTCCTCACACGTGCTGCGACATTAGGGCTAGCGAACGACAAGTCCACTATCGACCCGCCCTGCTGCCGCACGCACGTTTGCACCGAGCCCCTGTTCAGCAAACAGAGGCCCAGTGCCGCCGCCCACTCTTCGACCGCCCGCCCGCGCTCATTCGTCCTGGGGGACCCCCACGTCATGGACTTGGCGTTGTAGTCCCCCAGAACGAAGACCTGGCGCGGTGCCAGTCGCCGTATCGAGGCCCCCAAGATGGTGAGGAAGGCCCCGAAATCCGTCGTGCTCCTGTTAGGGGAGAAGTAAACACCAAATAGCGTAACCTCTCCCCATTCCGCCGCGACATACCCATCGCCCCTGTCCTTGAGCAACAAGGGTGGGGAATGCCACGACGTGGAGGCGACGATTGCCACAGAGCCGTCACTGCTGCCCAGCCAATTGGGCCGGTCAGGCACAACGTACGGCTCCGCGGCTACGGCTGCACCAATCAGCCACTCCGCTATGGCTTGCAGGAAAACGTCCTGTGCCTCGGCGGAGTGGTTGAGGTTGGCCTGCAGGAGGTAGTAGGATTCGGTCGCCATTAGTGGGCCATATCCATCACCTCCTCCGCGCTGGCGGGCGATCGGGTCGCGCTAGGGGCGGGAGCAGCCGGGGTCGTTGGGCCACTCCGCCCCTTTGGGGCCGAAGCCGGGGGTCTGCATTCCTTGCCCCCCATGCGGTGTTTGGCGGGCTTATTGCCCGCCGCACACGCGGAGCAGTGGGGGGTGGCGGCACACGATGCCGCCTTGTGCCCAGGTTGACCGCAGCGGAAGCAAAGGCCGCTGCAGTCAAAACAGTTCGTGCATGTCGGCCGAGTGTGTCCGACCGCCATGCACTTGTAGCACCTCGCAGGCCGGGATTCCAGCACGGTCACCCGCGCCGAGCTCCAGCCCACGAGGAGCCTGCCTGAGTCGGCCAATATCTTGGCCGACTCCACCGGGCACCGCAACCGGGCGGCACCGACACCGCCCGGACCAGGGCGGATGGCGCCAATTCGAACGGTGTCCGAGGCACATCCGGTTCTAGCCACGACAGCTTCCCGGACGTCCTCCACCGTCACGGAATCGTCCAGACCCGTAATGCGCATTTCGGCGCACTTTACGGGCCTGGCGATTCGGACGCCACCCTCCTCCTCGAACAGACCCCGCAACTTCGTGGCCAAACTGTCCGCCGCCTTGGCGCCCTCGGCCCCAGGGAACTCCAGGATCCGAGCCCCTGTCTGGGCCTTGTGGGTCCTAGCTTCGACGCCTCCGATGTCAGAGACGTCTAGCTCCCGCCCGGCGCGACTCAAGACGGCCTCATAGCTTAGGCCCCTCTCAGCCGCATCAGGCAGCACAGTAATGACAACTGCGGCTGATTTTGGCGGCCGGAGCCCCTTGCGCGACCTCTTGCCTCTCTTCTTTTTTCCGGCTCCCGCCTGGGGAGCAGCAGCTTCCGCGGCGTTTTTGGCTGCCGCCCTCCTTTTCTGGCCGCGAGCCTTCCTGCTCCGCTCAGCCACCTGCCAACCCTGTTCCAGCATGGCAGCAGCGCTGAGCGTAGCAGGCGCGGTCGCGGGCGCGTTAGCCGGTGCTTGCGGTATCGTTGTGGGCACCGGCTGTGGTACAGCGGGAGCCGGCGCCGCCCTCGCCTTTTTAGTGGCGGCGGGACCCTTAGGCCCAGCCACGGCCGCCGCAAAGCTGGCCACGCGGCCTCCCTGGCATGGCAGCGGGGTGGGACTCGACGCTACTGTCGGCCGCGCGGCCCTCGCCCTGTCCGCAGCGAGCGGCGGCCGGAGAGGTGCCTCAGGAGGGAGTCTCGCCTCCACGGCCTCGATGCGCGCCTCAACCATCCGACCAACTCTGGTGAAAATGGCGCGCATAGCCTCATCCGACACGCCGTCCACTACGGGAAGTGGCATGTCCGCAGCGGGGGCAGGGGCGCGCCCCGTGGCGCGAGTCAGCGCAGCAGGGGCAGCGGCAGCGTCAGCCCTCGTCAGCGGCGTCCGAGGCACAGTCGACGGCGGTGGCCCAGTTATTGGAATCGGCGCGGTCGGCGACAGCCGCGCGAACTGGAGACGCAGGTCAGCCATTTCTTTGGCCAACCTGCGGTTCTCCCTCTTCACCGCCACCAGCTCCGTCTCCAGCTTCTTATTATGCTGCTGCAGGCCTGATACCTCGGCACTGAGGCGGGCATTTTCAGCCTGGAGGGCTGCCACTCCTGACATTGGGGGGTCACTATGCGTAGCGGGCTCAGCAGCCGCCGCACTGGTGGGAGGGATATCATCCAACACCCTCAACATCCTTGCAGCCGCCGCCTCATTTGCCTGCTTACGAGCCTCGGCCTCCCGCACCTGGCTTACTGGAGACGGAGTCCCGGTCCTCGCCGCCACCGTGGCCCCACGCCCTCTGCGTCCCCTGCGTGAGGTCGCCACCTTGGGAGGAGGCATAATGTCTCCACTCCCCTCCGAATCAGATGCGGCGCTGCCACTCTTGTTCAGAGGGCGCTTCCGCACCTGTGGGGGGAGGGCCTCCTCCCTCGCTGTCTTAACTGCCGTCAGAGATGATGCGGCAGGCCCCCCGGCGGCCTGAGCGGCCGGGCTCTCATTTATGATGGACGGCCCTGCGACATTGCCGCCCTCGTCCATCGACTGCTCCGTCGCGGTGCTGCCTGCGTCAGAAACGCTGCCATCACTGGGCGAAACGCCGGCAGCACGCAGTGCATTCAGTTCCGCCCGTCGCTGTTTCGCTGTACGCCGTCTGGCGCGCTCCGTTGCAGGGGTGGGTTTTCCCCCCCGCTTCTTCTTTCGGGCCTCCTTTATCGCCGGGCCCTCGGCTAATTCGGATGCCTCCAGTGCGGAACTGCGGTCCGACGAAGCATCCCTCCCGTCTGTGCCAGTTTTGCAGTAGCCTGGCAAGGCTATAGCGTGGGAACTAGGCTCCCCGTTAACGGTGGTTTTGGGCATCTCACCCCTCCTGTCTTCATCTTTATTATACGAGAAATCCATATGGTTCCCACGAGTATGGGAGAAATAAAAGGTCCACCCGGGCAGAGATCCCGATACCCGGGCAAGCGTACATTTGTATCCCAACACAGGGGGTCCGCAGGTACCCTGGCTGGGGGCGCGCTAACGACTGAACAACCCATCAGCCATGCATCCTCTCGCCGCGCGCCAGAACTTAGGATTCTGGGTGATTGTTTTATAGAGGTTTTCTTCCTCGCGGTCCAGGCGGTTAAGCCAAGACCCTCGCTCCTGAATCTAGGCCTCAAGACAAATGTCCTGAAGCAAGAATCAGGTCTACGATTTGTCGCGGTTGGCAAATGCCTGCCCAGTCCTCAAACGAATGAGTGACTGGGCCCGTCGAATTTTCGCGTCCAATACCCTCTACAATTAGAGGGCATGGAGCGAATTTGGGGCATCCCACAAACTGGGCCCCCCCTCGGGCCAGATATTTGCCACGAGCGACAATTCCAGAGAGCAGTCCAAGAAATTGTCGCTCGTGCCCAGGGTACACCACGCGGAGGTTTCTGGCGTAGTACCCCAAGAAAGAGTATGGTGAATTGTATTCTTACTTCGTCACCACACAGGAACATCACACCATCTAAACAAAATACCAACGTCGTTAAATAGCTTATTCTTTTTGTGAGCATGGATACCAAATGTCGGATCAATTGATTGTAAAGTCTGATATGGGAATGAACATTAGAAAGTATTACATTATTTTATGTTGATGTTTATTTCTAAAGTTTTCAATCAAATGAGTCACATTATTGGATATATTATAATATCCCTAATTTTGCATTTTGGAAACTAAGATTCGCCTTTGTTTTGCTTCCTATCAACAGTGTAATAATTTAATTAATTGAATTAGGCGATACATAGCGGAAATCCATTTTATTTAATTTTATAATGGAAGGAAGGATGGGAGACCCACCACTTTCCCACGGTAATCAATATACCGCACACCACAATAGAAGGAGTACGGGATAGGATTAAGGTTTTGATCGAGTGTAATAATTGTAAATATAAAGTATTGGATAGTTATTATAGGTGAACTTTTTATGAAAATAGTCCCCAAACATAAAAAAGGGTTAGTAAATAATAATAGCATAAACCTTGGTGGACTATAAAAAAATTATAATCCATTTTTTAATACTATTATGTGAAAGTATAAAGGCAAGTACAATAAATATTTCACAATGAAGTAAATATAAATAAACATATAAGCATTTGAGAAAGTATGAAAGTTAATAATAATAATAACGTTAAT
The DNA here is from genome assembly GCA_032191425.1 of Lymantria dispar. Taxonomy (NCBI): domain Eukaryota; kingdom Metazoa; phylum Arthropoda; class Insecta; order Lepidoptera; family Erebidae; genus Lymantria; species Lymantria dispar. The sequence continues at coordinate 18,357,017 of CM063454.1, read as the reverse complement.
AACTAACATAATTTGTATAATATATTAATTATATTTTATTATTTTGAAGATATGCAAATGACGTTATTCTTTAGAAATCTTAATTTAACGCTTTGAATTAAGTGTAAATATGTAGATGCATCATAAATATGGCGCTTTAATATAATGTTTTTTACTCTAATAAGGTAAGAATGAATATTTATAAAATGACATAAACCTACCGTAGATAATTATCTATAAAATAACTTACTAGTTATTACTAAAAACATTCGTTCATTTCATTACTGTCCGCAGAGCTATTACAGTCGTAATTTTAGCATGCTTACTGAGGTAGAGAAGTGTAAACAATGGTTAACATATAAACCACATAGATTTGTAAATCAACATGGGGCTATTTAACCACATAGCCCACAAAACAATCTAATTATTCAAGTAAACTAACTGATACAGCTGAACATTAGAGTACAATTAATAAGTAGAATAATGTTAAGAGCTTCTGGCAAATACTAATCATTTTTAATTATTTTAAGCATATTTTGAAGCATATATTCTCATTGACATCAATAAATATAGCAACATTTAAATAATTGAAACCTCCCAAATTTGATTGCCCTCAATTTGACTTTCAAAGTTGTTTCCTAAAACATAAAATTAGCATTAATTACTTAAATAGCATTCAAAAGGCTGATTAAGAATTACAAGCCTACTCGTTGACATTTACACAGGGCCGACGATCTCGATTCAATGGACGACACCTGTTTTGTCCTTAAAGCAACTTCCCTGATGCGTGCCATACATCCGACGCTGGCTGGAGCTTGCATGAGTAAAATTTTCGCGGTCGCACCCGCGAGCCCTTCCAATACACGTCAAGGCCTCCACTCGCCGTATATAATAAGTTCACCCGCCCGCAACGACACACTTTGTTACTTTCACGCGAGCAGTGGACGTTTTGTACGGTCAAAATGTACAGGCTCATTATATTTACTTTTGTGATTACAACCGCAACATGTCAAGAAGGTCAAGCAAGACGTGAGCGATACGCCGTAGACCCCAAAACTGCAGCCATCGTACAAGAGGCGCGTTATCTAAGCGGCAATGGTGCTTTTGGTGCCGCGTACCAACAGGAAGATGGAATCAACTTCAAAGAGGAAACTGACGCTGATGGAAACAGAAGAGGTAGCTACTCTTATATCGATCCCAGTGGCCAAAAGAAAACAGTAAACTACGTTGCAGGAAAGAATGGATTCCAAGCTATTGGTGACCACATACCTACTGCACCCCTGCCTGTCGCGCCCACTCCCGGTTACACTCCGGATCCACGGTACAACTCGCCTGACTACAAGCAACAACAATACAGTGCTCCCCAGCAATACAATGCTCCTCAACCTTCCCGCAATTATGCTGGCAACAAGGACCCCGAAGATGGACAATACTATCCTGAGTTATACGAGACCCAGAACTACGCAGCACCACAGCAGCAACAGAAACAGTATCGCCCTCAGCCTCAATACCAACCTGAACCACAATACCAACCTGAACCACAATACCAATCCAAACAATATAAACCTGAACCTCAGTATCAATCCAACAACATCTATCCTGGCACCCAACAGGCTCAATACAGTGGTTTACCTGCACAGCAAACACACTACTCCCAGCCAGCACAAAACCAACGTCAACAGTACTACGAAGAAACAACACCGCAACCAACACGCTTCTATCCTCCGGGCAAGTTCAGTCTTAACAGAGCACCCGATGGTTACACTTACTCCTTCCACAAAGTTTAAGTCTAATTTTTAAATTAAGCTGGGGTGTTTGGTTAGGGCCGAGGTATATTAAAAGCACGCATCAATTGTCATATCGCCAACTCATTCCGGGGCGGCAGAACTGTGCATACTCGGCCGCTTCTAGAGCATTTCTTAATTGTTGTTTGCTGTGATATTGTGAGTTAATGGACAGGTATACCTACCAATGTTGTTCGGTTTTGTTACTAAGGAAGTTATAAGGGTCAGACATGAATAGTTGACAAAAACTGAACGTTTGTAAATAAACTTAGATATAACATTTTGATTACTGTTTTCATTACCCGTAATGATGATCACTGACTGCATGATCATTAATAATTTGGTCATTTTAATGCCTTGAATTCTGGTCATTATAACGCCTCAAACCTTTAACTCTGAGATTTCAATCATCAGTTGAAAGTTATTCCGTCAAGTTAATTTCTAATCTGACTGAATATAAAAGTAAAAACATCAAACTCTTTTATTCATATCACTGCAATTTGCCTTGTCTTTTTAATAATCCTATGAATGAAATTTAACAAATTATGAAAATATCAACCTTCAAACAAACAAAAAATAATTAAAAATTATACTCTGTATTAGAAATGTACACGATATTATGAACATTTATACTGTAAAGATTTAAATATCTAGTATATACCTGGTTAATTGCCATAACAATATTCTTCAAAATTAACTATTTTTAGAACATACAACTATAAAACAGAAAACTTTTTAAAATATATAAAAATCAGCAGACTTCCTAGTACATAAATAATAAAGACAAGGCGTGGGCTGTGTCCGCATTCTATTGCACTACACAAATTACCTCAAGACTCGAACAACTAGATCACCTTTCTGTATACAAGGATATTTCGCTACTAAACCGGTCCGGTATTACCACGCCTTCCTTTCCATTTATCGACTTTATTAATCCTTCAAATATGAACAGTTTAATAAAATACTCTAAGCACTTACAATCGTAATATTAATACTGACAACATCATATAAAAATCTTACTTCAAATCAAATACAGATTAATCCAATTTAACATACAAATAGAATTAATAGTCAAAATATTATAGACACTATTGACAACCAGAAAATATCTATTAAAAGGCGTACTTTATGTATTCAGGTAGTAACGCATATTAGCGAAATGTATATTTCAACTATTCTTATGTAACATTTAAGTTGAAATCCTCATACAGTAATTACACAGTATCGCTTATAGAATCTACATTGACCTAACAATTTTTCATTTGTGTAATATTGATGAAATCATTGCATTGTTTTAGATCCGATACACTACAATAGAATAACTGATGCAATAGAATGTTGTTTCGATGTCATGTTGTTACCGAAAACATAATTGACGTTCAATTTGTAAAATTGACCACGACCAAAATTGTCTCAAATCACGTGAATGTTATAAATATGAACGTATTTTTCAATGAAATATTATCTAATTTTGGTATTTTTATCAATTGCGAAAGTCACTTTGGATTATAATAATTTACATTCAAAATTACGAGTCTATATCATACCAATTCAATAACGAATTTTCAAAGTAATATTACTAAAAAGCTGAACATCATACGCAAGGTTAATCAAATTACAATTTTTCGAGCAACATTTGTATATTATTTTTTAAAAAATTGTGTAACGCAAACACACAATTATTCAGCTCTATTTATTATAGATACAACAATTTTATAATATAGCTAATTAAATCAAGCAGCGTGAAGGAAAAATAATGTTTTAAAATTAAGTAAGTATAAGTTAATAAGTCTATGCTATTGCATTAGCTTCTAACGTTCAAAGATATTTAAAGAACCCGCGTCTAACCGAATCTTGATTTATTACGACAGCAACTTCAAAATCCGAAAATTTCTTAACGATTAGGTCGTTTTTATTACTTGTATAAGGCACACAATATGGTCTTAGATAAATATCTTTTATGTGTTGCAAGGGATGTTTCCAACCCACAGGGAAGCGACCAAAATTACAATCAAACTCGGAACATCGCACAAAGAATTGTTCTACGTGAAGTTCAAAGCCACGACACTTGGCATGGCAGGTCAATACTTAGATAACTCCGTATTTATTCATCAATCATTTTAACTCAAATACGTCCCACTACTGGGTTCGAGTGTCCTCAATAATAGGCAGTTTTAGTGTAAGATTATATACACTATATTATTTCATCTCTGTTTACAAACATTGCCTTTCTAAACCTTCACTACACATGCGTTATCACTTTTTATAACTACATATCTATTCATCAACTTATCCACATTAACTATTGAACTTAGATCGCCACAAGGTACCTAAGTAATGCCACGCCTGACAGGCGGGATGGTGAACCCAATCGGCTAGGACCTTTTCTCATCCGGAAGACCATGGCCGGTCAAAAAAGGTATACGAAATTATTCACAATGCCGTTGAGTTCATTTTTACATGAGAATTAATAAAGACATACAGGTATTTTACTATTAAAAACGCATGTCATATCGAAATTCTTATCCTTGAAATCGGGCTGTATATAATTCATCGTGTTAAATCTTGGCTATCTTCGGTTTTACCATTAAAATATCACAGCTAATCTTACAATATTATCATCGACCTATGAATGTCTACTGATGAGGTTAAGCCTCCCCATATACATGTAATTAAGGTCGTAATTACCAAACTCGATAGCTGCCGGGCTGGATGGGAAGGGAACAACGGTTGGTTGTGGGACTGCACGCCTCCATTCCGTCGCCCCGAATGGACGAGCCGAGTGTCTCCATAGCTTGTCACAAAAAGACTCGACAGCTTAGCTTAGAGATTCTTTAGCCGATTTTTAATATCTCCCACGAAAAAAGTAGCGACATATTATATTTTTAATCACACCAAAAATCACGTCTTAATTTTTTTCATTCATTGCAACTCATGTATGTACGTCCCACTGCTGTGCTCGAGCTCGAGCCAGTATAGAAGGGAAATTGACCTTACTATACCATGCTGGTCAGGCAAGTTGATACAGGGTTTTGTTTCGAGTTTTTTATCTCTTGCATAGATTTCATATGAGTAATATATCCCTTAGTCGTCTTTTACGATACCCACGGATAAGAGAGAGGGTGGTGAATTGTATTCTTACTCCGTTACCACACGGAAAAGAAATAAATATTACGTAATATACATAAATGTTATATCTTTAAACGAGCAAGTCTTGTATATATATATATATATATATATATATATATATAAATTACGTGTCACGTTGTTTGTTCGCGATGGACGCCTAAACTACTAACTACTTAACCAATTTTAATCAAATTTGCACACCGTGTGCAGTTTGATCCAAGTTGAAAGATAGGATTATATTCCTTAGTCGTCTTTTACGACACCAACGAGTGGTGAATTGTTTTCTTTCTCCGTCACCGCACGGATAATACTAAAACCAAAAAAAATTAAACAACATAGTTACGAAAACAGGCGGTACGAAGTTCGCCGGGTCAGTTAGTCTTTATATATTTTCTTGAGTACGTGTGTATGTCGCTGAACTCCTCCTAAACAGCTGGATGGATGTTGATGAAATATTTTTGGTGTGGTCAAGGGGATTCGAGAATAGTTTAGATTCACAATTGACCCCGTAGCTGGCGCTGCTGTCGACTTCAAGAAGAATTCCTTATATTTTATTTGAACAGAACAACGTCTGTTGGGCCAGCTAGTATATATATATATATATATATATATATATATATATATATATATACAGGTATATATATATATATATATGTTCTATATAACCCTCTTCTGCTCGAATGACTGCCTCCACTCTCGGTCTGAAGCGATCACAGGCCCGTTTTAAAGCTCGGTCCATATCGGCGAATGCTGCTTCAATAGAGGCTCTCAATGATGCCACCTTTGTATGTCTGGACTTGTTAGTGATCCTTTCAACCACGCTCCACACATAGAAATCCAAAGGATTCAAGTCCGGACTGTTGGGAGGCCAAAATTCTTTGGACCAAAACATGTCCACGTTGTCTGACAACCAATTTGGCACCAAATGACTTGTGTGCGCTGGCGCACCGTCCTGCTAGAAGACATACGGCTTTCCAGACGATACCTTTTCCATCCACGGCTTCACCACCTTCATCAGAACGTTCAAATAAACTTCTTTAGTTACATTTTCCCCTTTGTTAAAGAAATGCGGTGACATGACATCACCCTCATTGGACACGACACCCAGCACATGAACGTTTGCCGGAAATTTCGTTCTCGAAACAATGGGCACAAGGGTGACAATAGCTCAGCTGGGAAGTTGTCCAGTCGCATTCAAACAGCGTGAGATCGAATCTCGGTGTTCTTGTTTTTCTCTTTTTGTAATTTTTGATATTTTTTCATTATTTAATCATTTTTATTTTTTATTCATATATATCTAAACAAGTTCGGCAAAAATACAAAAAAAAATATACCAGTCAACGAGATATTATTACGTAATTTGCATTGCATTATTGCATTACGTAATATGACCAAATTTAAAATTCATTCAATTGTAACGTTATTTGCAAAATAGTTCCAAGTTATAGAGCAAATTCATTTGATATTCCATTTATACTAGTAAGCGTTGAAATAAATGAGTTTATGAATCGATCTACTTTGCACACTTTAACGTTGAAGCTAGATTGACTTTTGCATTTTATTCCTTACCAGATGCATTTAGATTTCCATTTCCTATTGATAATTAAATACTAAAAGTGTACGGTAGCAGCTACTAAAGCTTCAAGTTATCTGAAACTTGTTATGCATTTTTATTTTGTTATTCCCCACAAATTAAAACAAGACTTCGTTTTCTTAGTAGCTGGCATTTATTTATTGTTGAATATTTGCTTTACCTTTTATTGATAGTTGCATTTGTATTCCGTTTCTCGTTCAGACATTAGTTATTTTCTTTTATAATTTTAATGGATGAACTTAAAGTTTTCCGTACACAATGGTGGACCAGTAAAGGGTTTTTAAGGGCCATCTTTTTTTGGCAACTTTTTGCGTTAATCAAGTCCTACAATACTCTATGCATAAATATCTTCATACAGGTATGGAAGGAAATAGCTGGTGTATCATATTAGCTGGATAGCCTCTTTTTGGGCGGCAAATCATGGTACTGATCCTTCCAGGGCGTCGTGAGGGGGTGGCGAACAAGATCATAGCCCATCGCATGGATAATATATAATTAAAAAGGTACCAGCGGGTAAGTACCTCTGCCAAGCACCATGTGGGCGGGCGACCGACCCCAACCTTGTCATTAGTGGCCAGTTCAGGCGGGTGGATGGTTTAGCCTAGTTTAGTTTAAAAATATATCGAGTTTTCCTTGCAATGATATTATCTTTTTTTTTTTTTGTATTGCAAGCAGTGGCAAACGAGCAAACAGTACACCTGATGGTAAGTGTTGCTGCCGCTCATGGACCTTTACAAGGCCGCTGCCTACCGCGAAGAAAGTGAAGGGAGTGTGAATGTGTGCATTGAGGCTCGGTGATACCAAAGGCACCACCCAAACCCTCCACACGCAAACACCCTCAGAAAGTAGGGCTCACGGCTCTCTCGCTCACCGAATGAAACGCAGTAACAAATTGCTACTACTCAGACGTCGATTTTCTGCGAGAGCGTGGTACTACCCTGGACGGACCGGCCCGCGGCTGTAGACAGCTGTCGACAGTGTGATCCTACCACTAATCAAATGTTATCTGCTTGTATTAACCATTTTTAAGAAACCTGAGGAAAAGAACTGCCACGTGAATAATCCATACACTTTTGATGTGAAACATCTATAGGCGAGGGTGACCGTGATCGTCGCGTGGCGTTTAACGCCACGCTTCGCGGTCCCCTAATAATTAAATTTTTTTTTTGTGTGACTTCGTTGTTAGCCTCAGATGGCTGTGACAACTTTACCCGGACTGGTGGGTGAGCGCTGAGGGCTCTCAACCCGCAAATATCAAATAAATATTTGGATGCATATACCTACATTTTTGTAACGAAACCATAGTGCGATTTAAAATTTTGTACAACGCCATCTAGTGAACTCAAAGTAAATTGTTACTTATAATGTATATTAATGAAAATAAATGTTTATTGAATAAAAATCATCATTTTTTGGAAAAAATCGTGATATTTTATTAATACTTTATGCCTTAGTTTTATCGTATTAGTTCCTGTCGTAATCTAATGTTCTTTTATGCATAAATACTTGTTTTATAAATTAATGTAAAATTCTCTAACTTAGTAATATAAATATACCAGTAGGTATGGTATTTAGTTTACTTTCAGCTACGAAAACTGGAGAACCGATTTTTTATAGGCTTTTATTAGTTTCAGGTGTATATATATTTATTTCTTTGTATATTACCGACTTCATAGGAATTGGATTTTGACTCACTTTAAACAGTCAAATTTCATTTAAAAGTTGAAAATTTAAGGAGGAACAATGAGGTTAAAATTATTTAAATAGCTTGTCTTGTTATCATTACAGGATTAAAAATTTCTTTATTAAATATATTGAAGCTGAGAGTTGATCGTTAGCTCGATAAATGCCGCCTTTTCTGTTTCCTAAATCACACTCTTCGTGCGGAAAGAATGTCTGTGAACGGATGAAAGCATTTCATTTTTTATAGGCTTATATTAGTTTCAGCTGTGTATTTATTTGTTTGTATGTCACTAACTGCTTAAGAATTGGATTTTGACTCACTTTAAACAGCTTGTCTTATTATCATTACAGGATTAGAGATTTCTTTATAAAATATATTGTAGCTTAGAGTTGGTCGTTTGCTCGATAGATGTCGCTATTTCTGGTTTATAAATCGCAAATTATTTCAAGCTATGTTTTAGAAGGTTCATTTCGTTTGTACTAAATGACGTTACCATAAATATGGGTCGTAAAGTCATTTTTAAAATGGATAATTTATTCGATACGATACCTACCAAAAAGTAGTTATTGACTAAAATATCCAATACAAAAGTATCGGTATCGAAAGAAAAGTACTCAATACCTAAAGATAAAGTAAATAAAAGTACTTGATACTTTAAACAGTACGTTACTTATCTTTCGATACAATTCATGAGTTCAGTATCGATACTTTATATTCGATACCGTGTCTCTACTCGTACAAAATAGTTTCGATGTTTCACATCTGTCACGCGTCCTGAGCGACGGCTCACTTTTTTTATCTTATCCCTAAAATAAAAACACGAGTGTAAATAGGCATCCACATACTTCTATCTCATTTTTATGTACAACCCACCCTATACTAGCATCAATATTGAGGTGATGCCTACTACGTTGGCCAGATAAATGGACATTTTGAAATGTTATATTTTGCTTTTCTGACTTATTATTTTTACTTCTGTCTCTTACTGGTTTATATATTTACTTATGTTTACAACTTGTATGACTTTGCAATTATTTATATCATTATTACAGAATTATTTTTTTTATCGTTATTACAAAGATTACGATGACTTGCTGGTCGTGAGACACGTTAATCTTCCCGTGACCATGAACGCTATAAAGTGTTCGATAAGTCGGATAATTAAAAATCAAATACAAATCCGATAAAATCCGTACAGTTCGCATTTTATCGTTTACTAGTTTTTAGATTACTCACAAAAATTAGAGTGTATTCACACATATTCCCCGTGTGGTGATGGAGTAAGAATACAATTCAGCAGCCCCGTTTTTGTCCGTCGATGTTATAAGCGACGACTAAGGGATATAGTATGCATGTAATATCTATGCAAGAGAAAGAAAACTTGAAATAAAACCCTTTACCAACACGTCTGACCAGCATGATACATGTAATAGGCCAATTTCCCTCCCATTGTGGAGGAGGCTCAAGCCCAACAGTGGGACATAATTATATGAGCTATAATAATGGTGATGATGATTATAATTCACAGATTTAACAACCGTAAATTAAAATTTTTCACGTAATATTGCAAACACTTATTACTGTTTACTATCCTATCACAGCCCATATACGTTCCACTGCCGAGCTCAAGGCGAGCGCGACGATATGAGTGAAATTAATTTACTATGCTGATCAGACGGGTTGGCACAGGGTTTTATTTCAAGATTTCCTTCTGATGTTATCTATATATTATAATCCCCTAGATGTCTTTTACAGCAACCACAGGTAAGATAGGGGGGGGGGGGAAATTATATTCTTACTGCAGCATCACACGCTTCTTGGCGTTTACTATTTATTTGTTACTATTTACATTTCATTCTCTGCAAGGTTAGCCACAGAACTACTAAAAGCATTTTGCTTTCGGACATAAATTACACCTAGACTGCTACTATTGCTATTGCAAGCATTTTTAGAGCATACATAGTTATAGACTTGCATGGGAATTGAATTCACGATACTTGGCAGAGGAGAAGACTAACTATTTAATTGGTCTAGTATATAGTGGTAGCGGCTACAAATACTACCAAGCTGACATTGCTCGTCGGTATCATAAAAGACTATTAAGGACTTTACGTCAACTTGGTTCAATTCCATCAAATGCCGTCTGGTGGACAATTATATTCCCAAGCAGGAATGATGGCAGGCGACCGCTTAAAACTATTGACAATAACTTTTCCAATATGTCTATATGATGAAAGAGAAGAATATATTGGGGATGATGATGGGGATGATATACCAATTTTATAAATGTTAGAATAGAATAATACATTATTTATTTTCAACCGACTTCTAAAAATGGAGGACATTCTCAATACGGATTTTTGTATTTTTTTATGTTTTTTCGCGCATAACGCCATCGCTTGCCAGCCGATTTGAAAAATTGGAAAAGGTATACTTCCGAAATGATCATGAAAGTTTTACCGAAATCAGACAAGCGGTTTTTGAAAAATCAAGAATAATCTTAATTTTTTTCTACATTGTCTACATTATTGAAGTTGGGATTTTTTTGCAAAAAAAATAATTAAATTATTTAAACAATATTATACATTTATTTCCCTGTGGTGATGAAGTAAGAACACAATGCACTATCACCTTTCTTGTCCGTGATTGTGATAAAAGACAATATGCAGAATTAAGGGATAATATGCATATACTGTCTATGCAAGAGAAGAAAACTCGAAACAAAACCCTATACCAACCCGTCTGACTTGCGTGACTAGCAACCCGCCCTCGCTTCACTTCGGTTTTAGTCGTTTTACCCGCGTAGTGCCCGTTCCCGTGGGAATACCGGGATAAAATATAGCCTAGTTTACGCCCTGATATTATAGCTTTCTATTTGTGAAAGAATTTTTGAAATCAGTCCAGCCGTTTTGAAGATTACCCTCCCATTTTATTTATTGGTATAGATCAAAGTTCTGTTTTACGAAAATAATTGCTCTTAATAAACTAAATCTGCTATCGTTACATGTTACGTAACTATATAAATGCATAATATACTGAAGGAAGAAAGAATCACGACTGACTGAATCTGTATTTCACTCTATATGCATTGTGTATATCTTCCGATGCATTCAACTGCAGATCACGGCGTCCTGGCGCATATACACAGTACAAACACTCGCTATTTGGCAGGTATCGTGATTTTGTTTAAAGTTATTCTTATTAAACTTTAGTTCTTTTACTTTACTGCTATACAATAGAATACGAAATTAAACACGAAAGTCCTAAAGATAATTTATGGCATTACATTTTATATGTGTTTTTATATACCAGTGTATGTATCTTAATCATTTGCAACCAAATAAAATATTAAAAGCTCTTTTCTAAATATCTGCTTATAACCTAAGAGAACAGATAAAACATTAGAAAAGCAATATTCAATAACTTTTTAATACTAATACTAATTTATATGTTTACTATGATTAAGTCTTTACTATTATACAAATAAATCTGTACAATTCTTCACTTTCTTACCCGTGGGCATAAAAGAAGACATTAAGGAAAGAAACGACTAAAGGATTGTAATATACAGAAAACATCTGTGCAAGAGAAGGAAAACCCTATATAAAAGCCTATGCCAACCCATGACCCAGTGTATAAGTAAGACAATTTCCATACCATTGTGGAGGAGACTCGTAAAATGTATATTGAGAGAATATACAGAGAGTACACCAGCTTATCTTCTTTATGAGAAGATAAGTTGGTCTCGAGAAAATAATAGTTACATAACTAGAGCATCAACATACCTGATGAATACTCAGAAACATCGAACTACTGTCTTCCGCGGTAGCTTCAGGTTTGCTCCAACTCGTTGCTGGAATGTACTTCAACCCCTTTTATTGCATTTAAAAACTACAAGGGTTTTCCAAAAAAGACTTAAATTAATCCTACTTGAAAATCAAAAATTGATACCTTAATATTCTGTATACAGACCACAAATTTACTGTAGTTATTTCGCGTTCTATTTCATCAAGGACTCCTTCTACCTAACCACACTTTCGGTTTCTTCTTTACACTATTAATGTTTAATTTATTTTGTATTCTATACCTATGTCTTTATTAAATAATTTGTTTCTTTTACTTAAGCTATTCTATGTGATAATTATGATATTTTTTACAAACTAGAATATGATATAGTATAGTATTAGTATAGTATTAATTTATTTTATTCTTAATTTAATGTTACTGTTTCAAATATTAGTGTTTAACTTTTTTTACATATATTTGTTTTGCATATATTGTTGTTTCCGCGACTTGATTGTACGGGCCCATCAGAATATCAGCGGTGTAGTATCATGTTTACTGTACCATAAGCTGAGATGGGCACCATATTTTAGCCTCACATATTCGACTCCTTGTTTTTAGTTAGTAGTTTTTATTTCTTTCGTTGGTGTCTATATTGTGTTAGGTTTACAAAATAAAATTTCTTTCTTTCTTTATATGAGCTGTGATGATGATTATAATAATTCACCCATTACTATATTCACCTAATACTATATTCACCCAATACTATCTTGATCCATTACTATATTCACCTATTACTATATTCATCCATTACTATATTCACCTAATACTATATTCACCCAATACTATATTCATCCATTACTATATTCACCTATTACTATATTCATCCATTACTATATTCACCTAATACTATATTCATCCATTACTATATTCACCTATTACTATATTCATCCATTACTATATTCACCTATTACTATATTCATCCATTACTATATTCACCCAATACTATATTCATCCATTACTATATTCACCCAATACTATATTCACCCAATACTATATTCACCCAATACTATATTCACCCAATACTATATTCATCCATTACTATATTCATCCATTACTATATTCACCTATTACTATATTCATCCATTACTATATTCACCTAATACTATATTCACCCAATACTATATTCATCCATTACTATATTCACCTATTACTATATTCACCCAATACTATATTTATCCATTTCTATATTCACCTATTACTATATTCATCCATTACTATATTCATCCTTTACTATATTCACCCAATACTATATTCACCCAATACTATATTCATCCATTACTATATTCATCCATTACTATATTCACCCAATACTATATTCATCCATTACTATATTCACCTATTACTATATTCACCCAATACTATATTCACCCAATACTATATTCATCCATTACTATATTCATCCATTACTATATTCATCCATTACTATATTCACCCAATACTATATTCGCCCAATACTATATTCATCCATTACTATATTCACCTATTACTATATTCATCCATTACTATATTCACCCAATACTATATTCACCTATTGCTATATTCATCCATTACTATATTCACCCATTTTTCAGTTTATCATTGATTGACTACTAAAAGTGAATAAAACTATAATCGCCACGCTGGTGGTATTATGAAATTTCCAGATGAGTACTGGTGGTCCTGATACTATGTTAACTTGTTTAAAACTAGATTAGTCACTGCAATTTAAGTAAGGACACACATTGTATTCTTAACGTCATTCACCATACAAGATATTTTACTATAATTATTGCATTATTTACATCAGTATCTGATGAATGATTAAACTAAGCGAAGATGCCACCATACCAATTCACGTTACGGGTATCGTCAGACACAACTAAGTAATGTAAAGAAATAATAGCAAAAAATCAATTATAAAAAGATATCCCATACAATACTGCTAAGGGTCAATGAAGCACAATAGGTTTCCATCTTATTATAGACGATTCTGTTAGGCTGTTGATAGAGTAAAGATAAACTGAATAATTAAATTTAAAAACGAACTATAAACTAAATGCATAAGTAGTTTACGTCTCAGGTAAAGCTACTCAATGCAAATGGCTACTCTATAAACAACTTCAATTTTAATACTCCCATTTGAAAGAAAGCAGACTATGAAAGTTCAGGCTTCAGTCAGAATACCTTGTTGGTATAACGATTTAAGACGATTATGAGACCCAGTATTCAATCTATAGATTGAAAAAGGCGTTGCTGGAATGATCTATCCATTCTAGAAGATTTTCTCAATAAATACTAAATAAGAAAGTCGAAATTTAAAACTACCCAATTATCGTCGAACAGCGTTTTGGCTGATACATGACACTCAATATTATACAGCTCATATTATGTGCTTATCTTTATATATAAATTTCTTGTGTGCGTGTGTATGTCACTGAACTTCTCCTAAACGGCTGGAACGATGTTGATGAACTTTTTTTTTTGTGTGCGTTCAAGGGCATTCGAGAATGGTTTAGATTCACAATTGGACCCGGTAGGTGGCGCTTATTTGAACAGAACAACGTCTGTTGGGTCAGCTAGTCTTTATATCTTATATGTAAATTTCTAGTGTACGTGTGTATGTCACTGAACTCCTCCTAAACGGCTAGACCGATGTTGATGAAATTTTTTGTGTGTATTCAAAGGGGGTTCAAGAATGGTTAAAATTCCCAATTGGACCCGATAGATGACGCTGCTGTCGATTTCAGGGAGACTTCCTTTTATTTTATTTGAACAGAACAACGTCTGTTGGGCCAGCTAGTTTCTTATAGAATAACACCGTGAGTATATAAAATAAATAAATAAATATATGTGAAGTTGACACGCGGTAGATGTGAAACTCATAGATAAGCTGAATGATTCGAATCACCGTAAAGGAGACGAAGATAATAAGATACAAACACAGACAGATAATTCTATATCGTATCTCATACTCTTATAGACTAAATCTTATAGAAGATACACATACAGTTATCTACATTTTAACATAATTCAAACGCGAAATCCTATAGATAAGTTTGTATTTTTTAATATCGTTTTTCATTTCTTATATTTAAATCACATTAAACTGGAAAAGTTACCTACACTGCAAAAAATAAGGTACTGGAAATTATTAAGAAAATCATATGACAAATTCACATTTTATTGCAGCACTAAAATCACTCTTTCTGTACTATTTTAAAAGCAATATCAGCAAAATCAAATTATATCCGCATCGTCATAAAGATAGGAACTATCGTAAACCGTATATGAAGTCGGCACTCTATGTCCAGGGCTATGCGAAACCGGCATGAAGTCCCTAGGGAACTATCGGGGTAGTAGCGGTTTTCTACGGGAATAATAATATTACAGACGAGATCAATAAACTTTGTTCTTGTTAAGTAAAATATAAAGATTCGGGTATCGAAAATTCATGGTTAATACGCAAACCAATCAAGACACAAATCAAAATCTTTATGAAAAAATAATAAAAAAACTTTTTGTCTAACCATTAAAGAAATTTTAGAACCATTTACAGATATTATAACATTTATTTTTTTTACATTATCATGACGCTTCGAATACTGTTTGAATATTATTGAACCTTTGTACTAACATTGAAAGAATACAGCGTTATTACGGGAATTTAATATACCATCAAAAACAAAACTTGTAAAAAAAAAGCCTCGCAACTAAGTTCTTCTACCATAAAAAGTTGTGAGATCTATGTTATACCAAGTCGGTTAACTCATTCAGTCCCTGCTTAAGGGACCTTGCTTCTTAAGTTATTACGTAAATAGCTAACCTAACAACTTCTTATAGTGACTATATAAATATTAAAGATCTTTTATGTCTTAAACAAACAGAATGACTTGCCAATCGCATGAAAACACAATGTACCTCACAAGTAATACATATTATATTAAATCGTACTAAACATAGTGCGATTGCCATTTTCGGGGGTCGAAAATGCCCTGTATGGCTTCGAGAAAAGTACGTTACGGCAGTGTTGCGTTTTGCCCGACTTTTTTTTTTGCTTGAATTGGCGGGGGCGCTGCCGTGCCCCCAGATATCTATCGCAATTTTAAGTAATTAAATTAAATGCCGAGCCCACCCAGCATTTTAAGTATGGTAAACAAAACTAAAGCCAATATAAGCCTTAAAATTAATATTATGCCATATTTTAATATTCATATTGTAATAACAAAACATTAAGTTTTCCGTGTGGTTACGGAGTAAGAATATAATTCACCACCCCCTCTTTGCCCGTGGGTGTCGTAAAAAACGACTAAAAGATTCAATATTTATATAATATCTATACAAGAGAAGGAAAACTTGAAATACAACCCTATACCAACACGTTTGACCAGCGTGGTATATAGTAGGTCAATTTCCCTCCCATAGCGGATTAGGCCCCTTTTGCCTGTGAGTACCGTAAAAGACGACTAAGAGATTATAATATGCATACAACGTGTGTACAAGAGAAGGAAACTCGAAAACACCCTGGACAAACGCGTCTGAACGGCATGATTTAGCAGATCAATTTCCCTTCCATTATGAAAGAAGAGCCCAGCAGTAGAACGTGTATGAACTATGATGATAATTATGAAATTTTAAATAATAATAAGTTTTATCGAAGAACTTATTATAAATAAGATACTACATCGGATCTGTAATCATGAACCATACAATATATACATATCTTTCTCACAATGTAGTTTTTTATTCTGCAATCGAATACAATAAAATACTTTTGGATATATCTTGAGGTGTATAGGGTTCAAAATCGTTTAACAGTTGTTAACTTGAAGTCAAGTTTACTGCCCGTAAACGCTTCGGCCGTAAAAGGGAACCTCTCCTTTAGGGCATAACCATCTAACTTCATTACTGGCGCACTACTCTGCCTTGGCAGATGTTATCACTCTTTTAAATTGTTTCGAAAGCATTAAAAGGTAGTTATATATGTAGTTATAAATATTCGAGACTGAAATAAGACTTGTTATTGTTTCTGTTCTTCAAAATTTACATGCATTATTTGATACATCTTCATCTTTATATATAAATTTCTTGTGTACGTGTGTATGTCACTGAACTCCTCCTAAACGATTGGACCAACCGCCGTGGCCTATTTACGCCACGTCTACAATCAGGTTTACTCTCGTCTATAGATATGTCACATCAATAAAGATAAAATTAATACCATCCTTCATTTCCCACTAAGAAAACTAAGAGAATTCTGAAGATATCATTATTGTAAGAGTAAGGAGCCTTAAAATAAATCTCTATACTAATTCATATCTCTAACGTGGTTTAAATACCATTCCATTGCAGAGTTTTTACTAGTTTTCCAGTACCATTTAATACACATCCATACCACCTTTTAAAGCCCTATCTAGAACTACATTAGAGCATCTTGGTATGTAAAAAAAAAATATTCTTTTAAGTATAGACTTACTCAGGTACCTAATAATTAAAATAAGGTTTGTATCATTTAAAAGTATGATATTGTAATGAACAAACATCTTTCTGTATTATCATTTTGAAACTTCAGCAATATGAAAAGGATAGTTTTATATTTGTATGCTATTTTCTATCAGTCTTAGTAATAGTACCATTACTTGAAAATATAACATTGCTACAGAATACTGAATTTCAGGAATTAAGCCTAAATCGTACGTGCTCTGAATAAATCAACAACAATACTCATTATTATTGGGTAGCTAATATACAATAATAAGGAGTACTTTTATTTAGACCGCATTTTTATTATAAATAATTGATTTATATCCAATTAAGTATTCCCGAAACATTTTTTCCTCAACTTAATTCACCATTAATTTCTATGTATTTCGTAAAATAACTTCTGTAGCAAGATAATAATATGTCCTATTACTTGGCCAGGTTAAGCCTATCTATCGAATATGTGGTTCATCTATGAAAATGACCTAAATCGACAGAAAAAGAGACGTTAATAACAAATATGATAGTTTGACCCAAATCTTTTATGTCTGGTGGCTAACATCAAATTGCTGCAATACATAAGACAGATTGGTGTCACTTAAAGCAAACTTAGCTATTACAAGCGGTCAGTGGGACGTTTTTATTGAAGAGTTTGTGTGCCGCGCACGACTAGGATATAAATCCTTATGGCGCGTGCCTTACCACACGAAAAATTAACTCCGAGCGATGTCCCGTTTTTACTGCTGGCAATAATGCAGTTTAGTGTTCATTCCTTTCTGAACGTGCCAACACTTGTGCTCTTCGGATTGTCAGAATATTTATACTACTATATCTATAGATTATGGTTACGTTTAATATTTTTTTGGCAAATTTGTGATAAGTACTTTTTGCCTTTACGTGTAGTGACGGAGTAAAAATACAATTCACAACCGTCTTTCTTCCCACGAGTATTATAAGAGACGATATATAGATAACATATACGCAAGAAAAGAAAAGGCAAGTACAGTAGGGCAGTTTGCCTTCAGCAGCAATGAGACGTATTTGAGCTGTGTGTATGAGTAATTTTGTCCTTCACTCATACAAATTTCACAGTTATTTATTTTTTATATAATTATTAAATAATTTTCTAAATGTATATTATTTCCTTAATAGCGATATTTTGTGTTCTCTGTGCGTGTCTATGTACGCATGTGTTGCTGTGACTCAATCAACTGCTGCCGCTGTTGGTGCATATTTACACGCAATACCGCCCTATTCTAGGTATACGAACCAGAGACGGAACTGATAGACTGCCCCGTTGTTAGTCTTACCAAATAGAATTAGTCACCAAACGGAACACTGAAGTCAAAATTCAACGGCACCCACTATCCGTTTAAAAACCACTGACTTACGCGTCAGAATTATAGACTATGGTACTCCATTTTGAATTACACACTATGCGGATAAAGGCAATCAGATCAGACCACATAATAGGAGTAAAATATTTCATGATTATTGTTAAAAATAAGCTAATACTCTAATTTTGAAAAGCAATAGTCACCATCCTTTCCTTTTCTTTGTATCATTTACCCTTATCCCAGTTACTTGGAGTCAACTTAATATGGACTCTTTTTTCATAGTCAATATTGCAAAACTTATGGCAATCGGGTGACGTGACCGGAGAATTAGTCCGCACCCGCTGAGAGGCCAACCGCGTGAGGAAAGACCGACGTCCTCCCCGAGGGGGGGGACGTCGGCCGACGGGAGGGAACCCCAAATAGGGGATATTCCGTCGGGCCGACCACTGACGTCAAGTCACCCTGCTCCAGTGGTCGGCCCAACGACGAAAGCGACGTGGATCGCAGGTGGGTTGTGGGAGTGCATGCTTACGCCCCTCTGTTGGCCCGGACGGAGTGGTGCAAGGAGCGCGTCGACCGCAACCCAACCACAAAAAAAATGGCAATAATTTTATGACCCACCGCCTGCCTTAACGGGAATCATCATCATATAATTATTTACCAGACGCATCAGATGGGGTTTGCCCAATTCGACGTAAAACTTTTAATCCAGTGATGTAAGGATTGGCAGTATCCATAGACGTTACCACAAGGTAATCCTTTCATTGTGTATCATAAAAAACAGATGTAATTAGATAAATTGTTTCAAAAGAAGGAAAATTCGAAATGAAGCCCCAAGCCAATTTGGCTGGTCAGTGCGTTATATTAGGTTAATTTCTCGAATTTGAAAGAGGCCAGTATTCAACAAGGTAACGTGCATCTATAAACTAAAAAAAAAAGTAAATCCATTAAAACTTATCAGACTTTGACAACGAACACGTACAACGAAGGCAAGGACTCGGTTACGATGACCCGGTTAATAAGCGGAAACGAAAGTATAGGCAATGCATGTTATGACGTCTTACATCGCTTGAATTAATAAACGATTTGAGTGAGATGTGTCCAGTCCATAAATTATGGGGGACGAGGCCGGAGCACCTCCTCGTGGTGCTCCCTGGAAACGTCCATTTGGACGTCACGCGTCCATTTGGACGACCAAGATTCCGGCAGGAGGGGGTCTGCGCGTGCGGCTCTGGTGGCAGAAGCGTACGGCGGATCTGACCTGGGGCCAATGGGGCGGATGTGCCTCATGGCACTCCGTCGCCAGGGACGGTTGCGTCACGGCCCGGGGCGTGACGGATCGGTCGCTCGCGAGCGGCCAGACCCGGAAGGCTCAAACCATAATCCTGAATCCTCCTGGGGGGTCAGGACCGGGGGTCTTCGGCCAAGTTTGGCCACTCGGCGAGGAGATGTATGACTGGTGGGTTAAGAAGCGCGCGAGCGTCCAGTCGTTAGAGTGGTAGTCAAGGCAAGACTCAGAAACGTCCATCAGTATGGCAGAGGTTAAGTGCGGCGTAAATACTCCAGAGGGTCCCGGCCACGCCGGGGAATCCCTCACTGTGCCGGTGTCTGAGCGCGGGATGCGCACAAACACCGGCACGGTCAGTCTCCAGTCGTATGGGAGGGAGACAACCACTGCTTCAGTAGCCGAGGGCCCGGCTCAACATCGCGAGGCTCCAAAAGGGGGGGTGAAGAGGAGGAGGAAAAGGAAGCTGATCGCCACCACCATACACTCAAATCGGGTGCGTGCGCGAAAAGAGGCTGCGAAGAAGGAGGCGGTGCGGCTGGCGCTATTAGCTGCCGCGGCGGCCGCGAGTGACGAGGGCGGGGCAGCCGTAGGACCGTCGCGGGACGAGGGCGGGAAAGCCGCAGAGCCGTCCAAAAAACACCAAAGAGGAGGCGACAACTCGACGGGGTTGTCGAGCGACGAGGGCAGCACCGCCGCAGAGCCGTCGCAGGACGAGGGCGGTGGTGCTGCAGGGCCGTCCAAAGACATCATGTCCGCTTCGGAGATATCGGCGGACGAGGGCGGTAGCGCAGAGCCGTCTGCCGAGAAGGGTCGGCGGAGCGCCGACGTTTTGGCTAGGGACGAGGGTGGCGTAGGTGCTGCAGGGCCGTCCGGCTTAGGAATAGGTAGGTCGTCCGGAGATGATAGGGGGTCCGGCGACAAGGGGGAGGAGAAGGAGGAGGAGGCCGCCGAGGAGTCCGAGCCGCATCACGCGGCGAGGGCTCTGACGGCGGCCCTAGATGTAAGGAGGGAGGGGGAGGAGGCCCACCCCCCGACAAGGGACAGGAAGCGCCCCCTACATAAGGGTGGCAGCTCCCGGGCGAACTTGGAGGGGAGCGATACCATCAGGCCTCCCCCCAAGGTCCCAACCACGCACCGGGGGCGCAGAGGCCGAGGAGCGGTGATGGCGGCGAGGCCAGGGACACCGGGTCCGGCTGGCCACAGTGGCGAGGTGGTGGCCCTACAGACCGCAAACGCCCGCCTTAGCGAGGAGGTCTCTGGCTTGCGGGAACGCAACTGCAAGCTGGAAACGGAGCTATCGGCGGTGCGACGGGAAAACTGCGGGTTGGCCAAGGAGATGGCCGACCTGCGGACCCAGTTCGCGCGCCTGGCGCCGGCCACGCCACCGGTGCCGTCCTCGCCACCGAAACGGGCTGCGCCAGGGAGGGCGGGCCCGTCGTCTGCGTCCGTGGCGCCGGCTGCGCCCGTCGCGGCCTCGGCGCTGCCTCCCCTCATCGTGGTCCCTCCGCCGCATCGTGGCCGCGGGAGACCTCGGAGGGGCGAGGAGCCGCCGCCCGACGAGGTGCATGGCGTGTCGGAGTCGGCGATACGCGTCATCTTGGCCCGAGTAGGGGTCATGATGGATGCGCGTATCGGCCCTGTGGTGGCCAGGCTTCCGCCTGAACCGCCCCTCCGACCGCCGCTCGCCACGGACAGGGCGAGGCGGTCGCAAGCGTCAGCTCCCACCTCGCTGCCCTGTCAGGGTGGCCGCGTGGTGAGCTACGCTGCGGCCGCGGCTGGGCCCAAGGGGGCCAAGAAGGCCGGCAAGGTGCCGGCTCCCGCCAAGGCAGGGCCGCAGCCGACGCCAGCGGCTGCTGCGCTCAGCGCTGCTGCCAGGCTCGAACAGGGCTGGCAGGTGGCTGAGCGGAGCAGGAAGGCACGCGGCCAGAAGCGGAGAGCGGCGGCCAAGAGTGCCGCCGTGGCCGCCTCTCCCCAGGTGGGAGCCGGCAGAAAGGGGAAAACGTCGCGCAGGTGCCTCAAGTCGCCGAAAACGGCCGCGGTGGTCATCACCGTGCTGCCTGAGGCGGCTGAGAGGGGCCTCAACTATGAGACCGTCCTAAAACGCGCCCGGCGGGAGCTGGACGTCTCCGACATCGGAGGCGTCGAGGCTAGGACCCGCAAGGCCCGGACAGGGGCTCGAATTCTCGAGTTCCCTGGGGCCAAGGGCGCGAAGACGGCCGATAGTGTGGCTTCGAAGCTGCGAGGGCTGTTCGGGCCAGAGGATGGCGTCCGAATCGTCAAGCCTGTCAAGTGCGCAGAGATGCGCTTGACGGGCTTGGACGATTCTGTGACGGTGGAGGACGTCCGGGAGGCCATTATGGCGCGTACCGGATGTGCCTCGGACACCGTTCGGATCGGCACCATCCGCCCTGGTCCGGGCGGCGTCGGTGCTGCCTGGGTGCAGAGTCCGGTGGAGCCGGTCAAGCAATTGGCCGACTCAGGCAGGCTCCTCGTGGGCTGGAGCTCGGCGCGAATAACCGTGCTAGAGCCCGGCCCGCGAGGTGTTATAAAAGCATGGCGGTCGGGCATACCCGACCGACATGCAAAAACTGCTTTGACTGCAGCGGGCTATGTTTCCGTTGCGGTCAGACCGGACACCAGGCGGCATCGTGCTCTGCGGTGCCCCACTGCCCCGAGTGTGCGGCAGGCAATAGGCCTGCCAAGCATCGCATGGGCTCTGGGGACTGCAGACCCCCGGCTTCGGCCCCAAAGGGGAGGGCGGCCCATCGACCAGGCCAGTCCCCGCTCCGAGCGCGGCCCGATCGCCCGTCAGCGCGGAGGAGGTGACGATGGATACGGACCGTTAATGGACCATTCGTCTCCTCCAGGCCAACCTCAACCACACCGCCGGTGCGCAGGACGTGTTCCTGCAAGCCATGGCGGAGTGGTTGATAGGAGTAGCCGTAGCCGCGGAGCCGTACGTGGTGCCTGACCGGCCTAACTGGTTGGGTAGCACCAATGGCACCGTGGCAATCGTCGCCTCCACGTCGTGGCCTTCGCCGTCTCTGACCCTTAGGGACCGGGGCGTCGGATACGTCGCGGCGGACTGGGGGGAGATTACGCTCTTCGGAGTCTATCTCTCCCCTAACTGGAGTGTGACCGATTTCGAGGCCTCCCTCACCATCATGGAGGCCTCGTTACGGCGAATGGCATCGCGGCAGGTCTTCGTCTTGGGGGACTTCAACGCCAAGTCCGTGGCGTGGGGGTCGCCCCGGACGAACGACTGAGGACGGGCGATCGAGGAGTGGGCGGCGGCACTGGGCCTCTGTTTGCTGAACAGGGGCTCGGTGCATACGTGCGTGCGACAACGGGGCGGGTCGATAGTGGACCTTTCGTTTGCTAGCCCCGAGGTCGCCGCACGCGTGGGGAGCTGGCGCGTCGTGGAGGAGGTGGAGACCTTGTCGGACCACCGGTATATCCGGATGGAGGTCTCCCCGGCAATCCCGACGCCCAGCAGGGGTCACGGGGCGGATGGACGTCCTGCGTTCCCGCGATGGGCTGTGGGTCGCTTAGACCGGGACCAGCTGGCGGAGACAGCCATCGTTTACTCATGGCTGTCCTCTGCCAACCAGTCGGACGGGGTGGACGCCGAGGCTGGCCGCATTCGCAGTGCGTTGACGCAGATCTGCGATGCGGCCATGCCCCGGGTACGGCGTCTGCCCCTGAGGAGGGCGGTCCACTAGTGGTCCCGGGAGCTGGCGGATCTCCGGGCCGCGTGCATTCGCGCCCGGAGGGCCTACACCCGCAGCCGGCAGCGCCAACGCGACGCGGAGCGGGAGGCCTTGCTGTATGAGGGCTACCGCAATGCGCGGTCGGCCTTCAGGCTGGCCGTCCGCTCCGCCAAGGACGTCAGTCGGCAGGAGATGCTGGACGGTCTCGACCGTGACCCCTGGGGACGCCCCTATCAATATTATATTCTCACGTTCAAAGGTTAGGAGGAAGAGAATTCTAAGTTATAACAATCCAAATCCTTGAATTTTATTACTGAAATTAATTTGAAACTTACTATTGTTAAATAAGAAAAGTTAGAAATAATTTTCTTTAATATTACTACAAGCAATATTAGACATCGATGGATGTGAATTTAAAATATATCATATCAGTATAATTCTCTCTTTAGTAATAGGAGTAGCAGTAGTCTATACCAATAAATAAAATTGGAGTGTCTGTTTGTAATGTTAAAATAATAGGCTTTTTTTATGCTCACACGGTTATTTGCACGACACCTATGCCTAAAATAGCAATTAAAAAATTTTTGTCTGTCTGTCTGTTTGTTCCGGGTAATCTTCAAAACGGCTGGACCGATTTCAAAAATTCTTTCACCAATGGAAAGCTATAATATCAAGGCGTAAACTAGGCTATATTTTATCCCGGTATTCCCACGGGAACGGGAACTACGCGGGTAAAACGACTATAACCTATAACTGAAGCGAAGCGAGGGCGGGTTGCTAGTAATAAATAATAATAGAATAATCATCATCTCAGCCCATTTAAGTCGAGCTCGGGCTTCCTGCACTGTGGGAAGGAAATTGACCTCCTATACAACGCTTGTCAGAGCTATTGACACATGCTTTTATTTCGAATTTTGTTTCTCTGGCTCTAGATGTTATCAGCATATCATATCCCTTAGTCATCTTTTACAACACCCTTGAGCAAGAGAGGTATGATGAAGTGTATGCCTACTCCGACACCACGGGAACCGTGTGGTGACGTAATGCTGTATGTAAATAATTCAACTATTGGAATTTAAGTTATATTATAATACCAATAATCCTTCCATCCATCCATCAGCCTACAGACGTCCACTGCTGGACATAGGCCTCCCCACGAGAATGCCACTCGGAACGGTCCTGCGCCACTTGCATCCAACGGTTCCCTGCGACTTTGAGAATGTCGTCAGTCCACCTGGTGGGGGGTCGTCCTACGCTGCGCCGTCCGATTCGTGGTCGCCACTCCAGAACCTTTCTTCCCCAACGGTTGTCGGTTCGACGAGCGATGTGGCCTGCCCATTGCCATTTCAACGTGCTAATTCTGCGGGCTATGTTGGTTACACCAGTTCTTCTACGGCTTTCCGTGTTCAATTCCAATAATCCTTACTAATATTATAAATGCGAAAATAAGTTTGTTTGTTTATTTGTTTGTTTGTTTGTTACGCTTTCACGCTTAAACTATGGAACCGATTTCAAAAATTCTTTTACCAATGGAACGCTATAATATCAGGCAGTAACATAGGCTATATTTTATCCCATCCCGGTATTATATATCCCGGTATTCCCGCAAACGGGAATTACGCGGGTAAGGCGACTGAAACCGAAGCGAAGCGAGGGCGGGTTGCTAGTATGACATTTGTAAATATTTGGCACGCATTTGGATCTCAAGTTTTTTGTCGGTGAAATCAACAAGCAGACCATAATTATCATAATATTGAACTTGGCTCCCATTTTGACATTTATGTTTTTGGTAGGATATAATAGGTCTTTACCTATGTTATTGCCGTTCTGCAGTACCGGCCATTTCAAATCAAAATAATTTTTGTTTGGCTAAGAATTCTAATTTTAAATTTATTTTATTTTAAAACATGGAATTCATTTTCCAAAAGTAGTCATTTGTTTATTGATTAATGTTACGTTTTCATCGGATTTCAATCTTTTTCGTCATCATGGATACTTTAAAAATTCGAGTAATTATGGAATATGAGTTACTGCAAGCGGCACGCAACATCAACGACGTTTACGGAGCTAACACTACAAACCAACGCACCGCCTGTTATTTGTTTGCTCGCTTCCGTTCTGGAAAATTCGACCTGAAAAAATCGTCGACAATGACGAATTAAAGGCGATTGTGGAAGCCGATATTTAAAAAATATTTAATCATGATAAAATTAATAAACGTATTATTTACTACAAAGCATATTTATTTCAGAAATACACCTATTTCAGCAGTATACTTCAGTACAAATAAACTGTAGCACATGTTTACTTTAAAATATTATTTCCATGACCAAACAGAATAGCATTACAACAGCAAACATTATAACTATTTTAAAACCTCTATGGTATTAAGAACTTGCTCTTTTATACTCTACTTGTTTTATTTCAACTTTAACGCCTTCGGCACTAGATTCTATGTCGATGCTTTGAGAATTAGTAATTTTATCAGACATGAGTTTATATTGGGCGTATTTCCTTCTGTATTTATTTCATTATCACTATCAATGATACTACTTTTTTTTCTTAAGTGAAGAACTTTATAGAAACGTCTACACTATCCTGTTGGAAGTTTCATTTTAAACTTTCAGGACTAGCCAGTGTGTGTTTAGTAAAAGCACGCAATGTTGTTTCCGGGTCAAGAGCTACACTCTCCGCATTCATTGTTTTTAACCCAAGTCTATGTTTTCTTTTCAAATATACTTATTATATAAATCCATAACGATCCGATTGCTGAGCAGTATTTTTGTATTTACATATAATAACAACGACTCTTGTAAAATAATCACACTTCTTTTAAGAACGAAATAGTCCATCAGCCTAATTACGTGTCATTCAAACAGAGATATCTATGACGTGATAAAATAATATCAAAACAATATCAAATAATTTTAAAACAATATCAAGTATGAAGTGACTTGCTTCACCACCGGCGTGTTGAGTAGCTCAAGCGTGAGTACCGCTTGATGCTGCCTTGTTTGAGGTAGCTGGTGGACACGACCACTCGCAGAACGGGCCACCGCTAGTAGACGGGTGCTACTGCCGTGTAATAGCCTCAGAATATTAAGGTTTAAGGTTTGCAGGTTAAACTTCTATGCCTATGATATATATATCCTTAGTAATATGATAAATGCGAAAGTAAGAATGTTTCTTTGTTTGTTTGTTACGCTTTCACGCTTAAACCACCGCACCGATTTAACAAATTCTTTCACCAATGGAAAGCTATAATATCAGGGAGTAACATAGGCTATATTTTGCCCGGTATTCCCACAGTAACGGGAATTACGCGGGTAAGGCGACTGAAACTGAAGAGAAGCGAGGGCGGGTTGCTATATATATATATATATACAGGCAAACACATGTTAATGATGTCTATAAAATGTCACTCAGCGGCCCATCTCAACCCGTATACGCCCCACTGTTGTGATCAGGCCTGATTCAGTATGGCAGAAAAATAACTGTTATAAGCATATTATATCCCTTAACGTATACCTTACGTCATATCCTTTTCTTCTTTTATGACTCCCACGGGCAAGAGAGAATATTATATAGTGAATTGTATTCTTATTCCGTCACCACATATAAAATGCATAATGTTTTTATTTAGATTAGACATATAATGTTTACTTACTCAGATTTAATAACTTATTTATTTTTATTTTTATTTATTCGGAAAACTTACAGTTAATACATGCTTAACAATATATACTAAATAACAAAGGCCAATTACAAGTTTTCACATATAGCTTACAATGACTAGTAGAATAATGAAGGTCAGTGTTGATGTGTTAAGGTTCAAATTTGTTTGTAGGGCTTCTCAGAAAAATAAACACGTCTTCACTGTATAATGATTTTATTTGCACTGAATGAGTGGGACAGCAAATACATCAAACATACCGCCCACCAAAAGGGATTATGAATACCTTTTAATTAAACCAAAAATGCATTTGCAATAATTTAGCTAATAAGTAAATAATTAAATGGTGTCTAAATGATGTAAAAAATTATCATAAATTAGTTTAAATATAATTTAAACTAACAGATACATAATTGTGAGATAAAACATTAAAGATACAGCATTGAGAATTCATCTAATAAAATGATAATTATATTATATGTATAAATGAGACATATGTATAAATAGCTTGGTGTGACTACAACATTAGTTTTACTGAAAAAACAATTGAGAGTCTATATAAAAATTATAAAATGATTGATTGCAAATGATTGATTGTAAATGATTGATTGTAAATGATTGATTATAAATGATTGATTATAAATGATTGATAGTAAATATGGTGAAATCTTACACATTTTATTTAATTAATAATCTTTATCAATCGGTAACAGGCACAGTTTAGTGATTGACCTTCTGACTATGTTAGGGCCACTCTTCACACTATAGACCCTGGTCACTCCATCTGGACCGGGATGCTTGTTCACAATACGCCCCAGAGGCCATTTTCCTGGTGGTAAATTTTCTGTTTTAATTAAAACAATCTGGCCTATATCAAACTCATCCTTTCTCGCTAACCACTTAGGTCTCTGTTGAAGTCTAGATAGATATTCAGATTGCCATCTATGCCAAAAATTCGATAGTAGTTTTTGACAGTGTTGCCACCGCGATAAGCTCGATTGAGTGGTGTCTTTCAGGCTCGGTGAAGGTATAGTGATGAGAGACTCGCCGATTAAAAAATGACCAGGTGTTAGTACATTGCAATTTTCTACATCTGAGCCATCCAGTGGACAAAGAGGACGTGAATTAAGACATGCTTCTACTTGACAAAGTATGGTGGTCATCTCTTCAAATGTCAAGTGCGTATCCATAATCCGTCTGAGGTGATATTTCATCGATTTCACACCTGACTCCCATAAACCACCAAAATTAGGGCTGTACGCTGGAATAAAATGCCATTGAGTGCCATCATGGGCTAATAGATTGGATATGTAATCTCCGAATTCTAGGTTTGCCTCTTTAAAAGCCTCTGCCAGCGCCTTGTTCGCACCAATAAAAGTACGTCCCTGGTCGCTCCATAAGTCGCTACACCTACCCCGCCGTGCCACAAAGCGACGAAAGGCTCCTATGAAGGCTTCTGAAGTCAGGTCTCCCACCAGCTCTAAATGTATGGCCTTTGTTGACATACAAACGAAAATAGCGATATAGGCTTTGTTTGTCTTCGCACCTCTACCTTTCGACATCAAAACGTCATAGGGACCTGCAAAATCTATGCCACTGTGAAGGAAAGCCCGAGCTGGCGTCACACGTACCTTTGGTAACTCTCCCATCAACTGCGTACGAGCTCTGGCGTTGAGCTTCGCACAGATAGTACATTTGTGTATATATCGTTTGACCACGCCTTTTGCCTTCAAAATCCAATACTTTGATCGTAGATAGTTCAGCATCAGCTGTACTCCTCCATGTAAGGTCTGTTTATGCGCGTCAGCGACGAGTAACCAGGTAAGTGAATTTTTGTTATCTAATAGGATCGGATGCTTATAGTCACGATCAAGGTCAGAATTACTCAATCTTCCGCCCACCCTGAGTATCATTTGAGAATCTAAAAATGGACTCAAGGTCTTCAAACGACTTTTATTTTTTAATTTCTTTCCTTTTTTCAGATCTGTAATATCTTCATGAAATATAATATCTTGTGTAATTTTTATGCATATCTGGAGCGATTCTTCCAGGTCAGCAGTGGTGATTGGAGAATCTATAATTTTATTTTTATAAACCTTAATTAATCTAAGAAATCTCATTGCATACATTATAGTTTTCAGCAATGCCGATAAATTTTTAAATCCTTCAAAGTGTTTGTATATGGAGGTTGTTTCATTTCCTTCGATTGTCAGGTAAGTATTTATTTTTATTTTTTCTAAGTCTGTATCTTTATCTGTTAATTCTTCCATTATTATTTCTTTCTGTTTCAGGTTTTCCGGACCGTGCCACCACAGCGAGTAGTCTTTTAATTCTGCAGCTAACATTCCTCTCGAAGCCACGTCTGCTGGATTATGCTGTGACTGAACGTGATACCATTTGTTTCCAATATTAGCGAGTATGGTAATTACTCTATTTCTAACGAATGTTTGCCATCGGTTGGGATCTCCATTGAGCCACGACAAGACTATTGTGGAGTCAGTCCAACAAAAGATTTGGCTCTTTGGAATGCGCATCGCTTCACTTATATGTATTAACAACTGTGAGAGAAGAACTGCCCCACATAACTCCAGACGTGGTAGAGATAATGACTTAACAGGAGCTACCTTTGTTCTTGCAGCAATGATACCAGTGTGATAATCTCCATTACGTCTTTGAACTCTTACATAGGCTACAGCACCGTAGGCCTTTGTTGAAGCGTCACAGTAGCCATGAATAGTGACCTCCTTCAGGTTGCTGGTGTATAGCCATCTAGGTATCTGTATATATTTAATATCCTCAAAACTCTGTCTTATTTGCAACCACTCATTTTTTATTTCCAGTGAAATTTCTTCATCCCAATGAACCTTTTGAAGCCATAGTTTTTGGATTATTATTTTTGCTGGTATTAGTGCTGGTGCTAACCAGCCAAGAGGATCGAAGAGTTTTTGAACATCAGCTAATATTTTTCTTTTAGTGATAATATCAGAAGAAGGCAGTAGCTGGACTGTGTATTTCAACACGTCATCTCCCATGTTCCAGGATAAACCCAGTGTCTTTATCAAGCCATCTAATTTGATATCTATGTTTACATGAGCGCTAAGTTCAGCTGGAGGAAATTCTTTCAAAAATTCTGAATTGTTAGATGCCCATTTCTGTAAAACAAATCCTCCTTTACCAATAATTTTCTTCACCTCCTTAGCAACATTAATGGCCTCTTGAACAGTGTCTTGTCCAGACAACAAATCATCTATATAAAAATCTTCTTTAATAGTATCTGCTGCTACAGGATAACCATCACCTTCATCATTTGCTACCTGCTGAAGAGTTTTGACGGCAAGATAGGGTGCACATGCTGTGCCAAAGGTGACGCGAAGAAGGCGATACTCTTTCATAGGGTCAGTCGGTTTGTTACGCCAGACAATTCTCTGAAAATCTCTGTCGGCTTCACTTACAAGTATTTGCCTGTACATTTTTTGAATGTCAGCAATAAATGCTATTCGTTTCAGGCGCCATCGCATTACAAGAGATCTCATGTCATTTTGAAGTTGAGGTCCGACCAGTAGTTCGTCATTGAGTGATGTATTATTAACACCCTTATGAGATGCATCAAAAACTGGTCTAATTTTTGTAGTCTCACTGTCTTCCTTTAAGACAGCATGATGTGGTAGGTACACTGCTGGCTTACTCAACTCGTTCAATGGAACTTCTTCCATGTGATTCATCTCACAGTATTCATTGATAGCCTTTGCATATTCTTGTCTCAAATCTTCATTCTTTGTAAACCGTCTTTCTAAATGGTGTAACCTCTGAACAGCTCCTTCTCTGGTGTTACCATAAGGTGACTGTGGATTTTTAACCTTGAATGGTAACTTAACTATATAACGTCCTTCTTCATTTCGGGTATATGTTTCTCGGTATATTGTCTCGCATTTTTCTTCATCTTCAGTGAGCTTCTTCTTTGTATCTATTTCGATTTCCCACATAGTCTTTAACATGTCGTCTAGATTTAATTCATGATGCATTACCAGTATATGTTCTTCAGAAGGTTGTGCTTGTATCATACCAAATAAGATCCAACCTAGGCTGGTATTTTGGGCACATGGGGACCCAGGCGGACCGTTGATAATTTCGGGTTTCAAAATTTTAGCACAAACTTCTACTCCCAACAGTATGTCTATTCGCCCTGGTGAATAGAAACTTGGATCTGCCAGGGTGAGCTCTCGTAAATGCGGCCAGGTGTATATATTACCAGTAATTGTTTTAGATGGCAGATGGGAAGTTAGACGAGTAGGCATTACGTACGCTTTAATCGCTAGCTTGAAGTCATCATCGTGTCTTGAATGCAATTCTATGTGTACCATGTGATTAACCGTGGTTCGTGCTGAGCCAACACCGGTAATAGTTCCCTTTAGACAGGACCTTTTAGCCTTCATCAATTGTGCAGCTCTCTCACTCACAAAATTTGCTTGCGACCCTTGATCAACTAACGCTCGCAATATTGTGCTATGTCCCTGTTCATCTGTCACTCGAACTAAGGCTGTGGCGAGCAAGGCCATCGATCTCTCCGATACAAAATGCGTGGATATAGTTGTTTGTGGTTCTTCCTCGTACTCAATATTCGCTTTGTCTTCTACAATTTGATTATGGTGAGTCTTTACGTTGTCTGATGGACCGCCACTTGTGTGATGGAGCAAAGTGTGATGGCGGCGATTACATCTTCGGCAGGACATCCGATTACGACATTTCATGACAGTGTGTCCTGGCATCAGACAATTAAAGCATAAATTGCTTTTCTTAATAAAATCACTTCGTTCGTTGGGTTGCAATTTACCAAAGTCTTTGCAGTGACACAAAGCGTGTTCTGCGTTACACATGCTACATGATTTGTTTCTTGTTATAGCTGTATTTTCCTGTGTCGATGTAGCATGGAATGATTTTGTCTTCACAGAAGTCTGCTCCCTTTTAACGCCAGGATTAACCATCTCCAGTGACCGGTACTTCGTCTCCAAGAATGACATCAATTCATCCCAGGTAGGTAATTCATCTGCCTTTTCTTTATAAGATTCTTCTTCCCAGGCCGTGTGTGTGTCTACATCTAATCTCTGTACCACTAGGTGAATTATTAATTGATCCCAGGACTCGACAGGTAATTCTTGATTTTTAAGATTACTCAAACACTGAGAAGTTGTATCCAATAAATTTTTAATTTGGGCAGCTGATGGTGTGCTAATTTTCTTTTGATTAAATAATTTTTGCAATAAAGAATTAATTATCATTCGTTTATTTCCATAGCGTTGAGTAAGTATATTCCAAGCTTGTTCATAATTATCGTCAATAACAATAACGTGTTTTAATAATGTATTAGGTTCATCGACAAGGCTTAACTTCAAATAGTGTAACTTTTGTACATTGCATAATGACGTGTTATTATGTATTAGCGAGATAAACATATCGCGGAATGTAGGCCAATCCTCGTAACGCCCGCTAAAGGTAGGTAATTCTATACGGGGTAATTTAACATTTAACGGATTTATCGCTTTATGAATCGACGTTTGATTGCTCGAAGTGTTTGGCATCGATAATAGCATATCCTTCAAATCACCTTGTAAACATATGTATAAATCTTCTACAACAAAATAGTATTCGTTTGCAAAATAAGGAATTTCATTTCGTTTACCTTTCGGTGTGAGCTTCACTAATTCTTGATGTGCCGTGCTAAATGTCCGCCAATATCCTTCTAAACAAAGTAACTTCGCTTCTATATAACCGGTCGTCAATCTCTGTTTGGGACATTTCTTTAAATTAGCTTGCGTTTTTTGTAGAAGTAAATATGTATCTTCAACGGCGTTAACTAATTGCTGTTGTTCATTAGTTAATGAAACACTCATGGTTCACGAAAGCAGTTTTCGTACACTCTTAATAGTCTTATTTTCACTTCAAAACGACGTCAACAAGGCTTGTTTACAAGTTATTATAAAATTGTATTATAATATCTTCAATAAATTGCATAAAAACTGCAGCGCGATAACTCAGGAATGCGGCCTATTATACTCGCGGCTCGCCGAGTCGCCCTTATCTATATTGCAATGATTCGGCTCGCTTGGACCATATGTTGATGTGTTAAGGTTCAAATTTGTTTGTAGGGCTTCTCAGAAAAATAAACACGTCTTCACTGTATAATGATTTTATTTGCACTGAATGAGTGGGACAGCAAATACATCAAACAGTCAGTAAATGATAAATTATAACTAAAGGATGTGCAATATGCTTAAAAGTTATCTAAACAAAATATGTAATTACTTATATGAATATCTCTTAAATTACTTCATTTCACAAAAGAAATCGTTGGCTAAAACATTCTTAACTTGAGAGACACTGGTATTAAAAAGATCGAAGTCAAACTTAGCGGGAATTTCATTAAAGGTTCTAGAGGCACGTATAATAAAACTATTGAGCCTATAAGTAGTTCTCGCAAATGGCGTATGCAATAATGCTGGTTGTCTAAGTGTCATGGGTCGTGTGACAAGTCCAATTTTGCCTAGAAGCTCAGGACAATCCACTTTGCCCGATGCTATCTTAAATAGGTAGGATAAGTCAGCTATACGTCTACGCTCGCGTAGAGGTAATAAATGAAACAGTTTACAACACCGAATATAGTCTGAGGAATACCTACGCGTTTTGAATTGTAAAAAACGTAAAAATCGCTTCTGGATACTTTCAATCCTATCAATATATATGTTACTAGCAATCCGCCCTCGCTTCGCTTCGGCTATAGGTTATAGGTTATAGTCGTTTTACCCGCGTAGTTTCCGTTCCCGTGGGAATACCGGGATAAAATATAGCCTAGTTTACGCCCTGATATTATAGCTTTCCATTGGTGAAAGAATTATTGAAATCGGTCCAGCCGTTTTGAAGATTACCCGGAACAAACAGACAGACAGACAGACAAAAATTTTTTAATTGCTATTTTAGGCATAGGTGTCGTGCAAATAACCGTGTGAGCATGAAAAAAGCCTATTATTTTGACATTATAAATAGACACTCCAATTTTATTTATTGGTATAGATATATTGGATTCCATACCTGTGAAGCATATTCCAAATGGCTGCGAACAAAAGCACAATAAAGAATTTTGTATGTTTTGATATTCTTAAAATCAGACGATAATCTTAATATAAAACCAAGGGCCTTGTTAGCTTTCTTTATAACATTATCAATTTGAGCATCAAATATTAATTTGGAGTCAAAAGTAACACCTAGATCCTTGATCACGTTAGTTTTCTTTATGGTTAAATTGTGCAGCTTGTAAGTGAATGAGATTGGTTTAGGCTTGCGTGAATACGTTACAGCAAAACACTTAGAGACGTTCAAGTCAAGTCTATTAAAATGGCAGTAGTTTTGAAGTTCATCTAAATCTTTTTGGGGGTTGTAGCAATTGGATATATTTGAAATGGGCGATAAGATCTTCATATCATCCACATACAGAATTATTTTAGAGTGTGAGAAGCAGGTACCTATATCATTAACGAATATGATAAATAATAAAGGCCCTAATAAGGATCCTTGTGGTATACCGGACGGGATATGAACAGACGTTGACGTGAAACCGTTTAATACCACCGTTTGGCAGCGGTTATCAATATAAGACTTAAACCATCTGAATTAATCACCACTTATACCTATTTCTAATAGTTTTTTTTGAAGTATCATATGGTCTATTCTGTCGAACGCCTTACTGTAGTCTGTATATATAGTATCCACTTGAGAAGGGGTAGACATGCCATCTGTAAAATAATCTGACACTACCAATAGATTAGAGATAGTAGATCTATTCTTAAGAAAGCCATGTTGATAATCATTTAATGAATGTTTAATGCTATAGTATACCGACGCATAAACTATTTTTTATAATATTTTATTAAATATACAAACTTATATAAGTCACTAGCTGACCCGGCGAACTTCGTACCGCCATAATTTATTTCGTAAATATATTTTCTAAATTGCCGAAAATATAGTTTCCGGCAGAACCATTACGGCTTTGTGGGGAAAGATTCGATCGTCTTGGTGGCGGCAGTGTTAATGATGATTGAAAGAGAATACAAATTACTGATTATTGATTTCTGACAAAATTATAATTATCAAATTTTCAACTATACTTTACTATAGACAAAATTACGTTTCGCTGTCACTTGCGTTTTGTTATTACATATCAAATACGTTTCTTTGATAGATTTCATTTTATCGAACGGGAAACGGGAACGCGATCGAACGAGATAAAAAATATCCTATGTCCGTCGCCTGGTTCTAAGCTCCCCACCAATTTTCAGCCAAATCTGTACAGCCATCCTTGAGTTATAAATAGTGTAACGAACACGACTTTCTCTTATATATATAGATTACTAGCAACCCGACCTCGCTTCGCTTCGGTTTCAGTCGCTTTACCAGCGGCGTAGTTCCCGTTCCTGTGGGAATACCGGGATAAAATATAGCCTATGTTACTCCTTGATATTATAGCTTTCCATTGGTGAAAGAATTTTTGAAATCAGTTCCGTGGTTTAAGCGTGAAAGCGTTACAAATAAACAAACAAACAAACAAACATCCTTACTTTCGTATTTATAATATTAGTATGGATTAATACAATT
This sequence comes from Lymantria dispar, assembly GCA_032191425.1. Lineage (NCBI taxonomy): Eukaryota > Metazoa > Arthropoda > Insecta > Lepidoptera > Erebidae > Lymantria > Lymantria dispar. The sequence continues at coordinate 18,320,890 of CM063454.1, read as the reverse complement.
TGTATAAAATATAGGAGGTTGAAGTAACTTTGTCTCGCTCACACGAGGGGAGTATTAAACAAATGAAATGATAAATTATTTTCCAACGTGAGTACAGTATTTATAGTCCATAAAATATAGCTTGATCTCTGTGACAGATGTCAACGAAACCAACGAAGTAAGTTTGAACTAGCGACATGTTTACAATTTCATTTTGTATCAAATATATTTTCATTCATTTCGTGCCAGTTTTATTGCAACTGAATTGCAATATATTATAAATATAAAAATATTAATATTCATGCCTAAAATGTACCTCGTAAATACTGAAATAGCTAGTAAACATTTTACACATAAATGGCGCTTACGCACGTACAAGGTCATACTGGACTGAAAATAAAAAAGAGATGGGACAGTCGATATACGTAAATCGATAACCGATCTTTATTTAATTATTCATGAAAGAAATAAACCCAGTACAGTACCTATATAAAACTTTCAACATATTTTTTACAATTAAAACAGACAGTTACATTATAAAATATATTAATTAAAAAACTACTTTTTGTCTCAGAGTAAATGATAATATTATGTACGCATTATTGTCAATAAACTAGAAATATTTATTTAAAACAGTCGTAATTTATCGATTGCTCTAACGACTGTCCCTATTTTAGCAAAAAATTATAAATGTTCTAGCAGGAACGCTTCAGTGAAGACGATAATAGTGACCTAGACCTTGATTGTCTTGACCTTTTGAATAATTAAAACAGTCAAAAAACAGTTTTCTTTGAAATAAATTCAAAAAGATTTTCATTGATTGTATTTTAATTATAATAGAAAATCACAATTATGAAAATAAAGAGTTTTATCGATTATAGACTACGGACTTTATCATAAGCGTGACAGCACTAGGGACAACTGTCACAGAGATCATCCTATATTTTATGGACTATTATTCATTGTATTAATTTTTTCAGATACTTTATAAGATCATAATGTTTACTAATTAAAATTCTCTAAAAACAATTTAATCGTATACAGTGATTTATTATACAATAAATCGTTTAATGCGCTGATAACAAACTAGTCTTAAGGGTTGAATTGTTGTCGTACATAGTAGTTGGTTTCCAAACAATATTTTGTTCCTAATGCTTTTAAAGGGCAGAGGTCCCGCTGCACCTGCTTACTTCTTTAATTGCTTCAGTCATTAATCCTCGTCGTTGGAGCAGGCATGGAGTGTGGATAGTGTACGATATCTTAGAAATAATTTTAACAGTAAAGGCTTTTATAAGGTTTCAGTTGGCGGATAATGACTACATTTTACATTTATTCTTTATACAAATTGTTCTTAAAACTGATATCACACCAAAGTTTATTCAACATCATTGTCTGATTTTATATATTTAAGTGTTCCAGAACAGGTCCTTATCCTCGTGTTCTAAATCATTGTTTTTTAACAATCGAAACTAGTTTTTGCATATCGTATCCGACAGTGCATTGCCTCCGTAGGTCCCAACAAGAATTTTATATACTTAAAATGCAGATTTCTGTTGTATCATAATCATCATCATCTCAGCTTATATACGTCCCACTGCTGGGCTCGAACCTGCTAAATAAGAGAGTAATTGAGTATAGTAGGTCACGCTGGTCAAGCGAGTTGGTATAGGGTTTTATTTCGGATTTTCTTTTTCTTACATAGATTTTACGACTTTTTAAGACACCTACAGGTAAGAGAGAGGGTAATAAATTGTATTCTTTTACCGTCACCACACCGAAGAAGAAGTTTCTTTTGTATAAAATAGTGCAAAAAAATCCCCGCGAATGCACTTTCCGTCCATCCATCCATCAGTCTACAGACGTCCACTGCTGGACATAGGCCTCCCCACGAGAATGCCACTCGGAACGGTCCTGCGCCATTTGCATCCAACGGTTCCCTGCGACTTTGAGAATGTCGTCAATCCACCTAGTGGGGGGTCATCCTACGCTGCGTCGTCGGATTCGTGGTCGCCACTCAAGAACCTTTCTTCCCCAACGGTTGTCGGTTCGACGAGCGATGTGGCCTGCCCATTGCCATTTCAACGTGCTAATTCTGCGGGCTATGTCAGTTACAGCCATTCTTCTACGGATTTCCGTGTTCCAGATTTAATCACGTAGAGAAATACCGAGGCCGACCTTTAGAGACCACTAGTCATTTTCAAATCCAATAAACAATAACTTTTTTATACATAGTGATTTTCTATACTCTGAAAATCAAGGTTACATACAATACTTCTTTACAGATGAGTTACCATTCGAAATTCCATATGGAAAGTACTCGGGTTGTGCTGGGGAATAGTCCATCACCCGCCGAGAGGTTGACCGCATGAGAGCGACGACCCGGCAGAGGCGTTAGTTGTCTCGAGGGGGTCAGTTGTCTCGAGGGGGTCAGTTGTCTCGAGGGGGTCAGTTGTCTCGAGGGGGACAGTTGTCTCGAGGGGTTACTTGTCTCGAAGGGGTCAGTTGTCTCGAGGGGGTTAGTTGTCTCGAGGGGGTCAGTTGTTTCAAGGGGGTCAGTTGTTTCGAGGGGTCAGTTGTCTCGAAGGGGGTCAGTTGTCTCGAAGGGGTCAGTTGTCTCGAAGGGGGTCAGTTGTCTCGAAGGAAGCCAGTCTAAGCCTAGCTCGTCTAAGAAGGCCTTCATTCAGATGTACACCGCCTACAAGGCGGTGTACATCATACTAACCTCATGGGGCTGCACGCCGCCCCTCTGTCGCCCCGGACTGATCAGGCCGCGGGCGCGCTGACCATGGCCCACTCCCAAAAAAAAGAAAAAAAGAAGAAAAAAAAGAGAGGCGTCAGGGAGGGACGGTAGCCGAAAGGGTAATCCGACGTGCTGGCCACGGACGTCAAGGATTTTGGTACCAGTAGATCAGCCAAAACGCAAACGGGAGGGTATACAATGGATTACAAGGCCGTGTGCCGCTCTTTCTTCAACCCGGATGGAACAGACAGCGTGTGTCGAAAACATAGCACGCTCAAAAAAAAATACAGCTGCACAATTTTTTGGTTATCCTTCAGCCGATCATTACGAGTTTCATAGAAATGTAAGGGATGGTGACACATTAGATTCTTAACTTAAGTAGATAGCATACAGGAACAATAAGTATATATATATATATTATAGTTCTTTTTATTTTTGCATTAAACATATTATAATCCAAATCCATCCCTGTAGAAAAAGGTCAGCTGTCGCATTCTCAGAAGCTTTTTGCACCTTCGTACTTACCACACTTGTGCCCACATGTTTAAACGCCCTTCCTAGTAAATTGTTTTCTTATGTTACTTTAGTATTATAACAAACTAGCTGATTACCGCAGTCTCGCTTGCGATAAGTTTAGACTCGAAATATAGGTATTGCATCGAGACAAATTTCATACCAGAATAGAATTATTTTCATTATAAGTCGTCATTGACATGGTCACGTGACGTATTAACGCTAACACTATATCTATAGCTATGTCAACGTCACTATATCTATGCCGATAGATGTCAAAACCAAATATATAAAGTTATAATTTACAAATATTAATTCAAAATCAAACAATTGATTTGAATATCCATAAGTAACAACTATTTGTTGATAGTTTTAAGTTTTCACTTCTGTCGGTAGTTGTTATTACTGCTTTGTTTCTCTTTTTATATATTAAACAGTTGTTAATAGTCCATATGGTGACGGAGTAAGAATACAGTCCACCATCTCCACCACCTATTGCCCTTGGGTGTCGCAAAATTCGAGTAAGGGATTAAATGACATAAGAATAATCTTATATCTTTAAACGAGCAATTCTTGTATATATATATTTAGGATCTCGGAAACGGCTCCAACAATTTTGTTGAAACTTGGCATACTAGAGGTTTCGGGTCCAAAAAATCGATCTAGCTAGGTTTTATTTATAGAAAATGTTTTTTTGTCCGTATTTTTAGCTGAACAATACAATGACATTAAATTTTAAAAGAATATGATTTCAAATTTCGTTGTCAACGTCATGAGTTACGATAGCTCAGTTGGGAAGTTGACCGGTTCTAATTTTGGTTTTTTGGCATTCAAACAGCGTCGATTCGAATCTCGGTGTTATTATTATTCTCTTTTTGTAATTTTTTATATATTTTTTATTTTTTATTAATATACATGTCTAAATACATTCGACAAAAATATGCCGAGCGAAGCTCGGTCAACCAGATATTATACCATTTATGCCAGAGAAGAAACAGTTGAAATAAAACCTTTTACCATTCTGTCATGACGACGAATGATGATGATTATCTCATAAACATAACACTGCTGGGCTTAAACTTTCTCCACGTTGGGAAAGAATTTAATTAAGAACCAAATTAAAGCATCAACGTAAACTTTAATGTCCTATATCAAACCCATAAATGTTGAGAATTATCAAATGCTAGGACAAGTATTTATTTCTACAGAAGAGTCATCATCTACTCAGCTCATATATATCCTACTACTGGGTTCAATCCTCCGCTACAATAAGTGGGATATTGACTTACTGAACAGGATTTTGTTTCGCATTTTCCTTCTCTTTCATAAAATCTACATATTATATCCCTAACGACATCCACGGGCAAAAGAAAGAGTGGTAAATAGTATTCTAACTCCTGACTCCTTCACAAGACGCAAGTATATTACCACCAAAACCACTACGCTACTTGTACACTTCTATATTAGAACTTGAGTGAAGGAAATAATTATCATATACAACAATAACTATAAACACAATGTTGTACTTGCATACTGCACTCCAACCAGCTGTATTTATAAGCTAGAATACTGCAAGGCGTATCGACCATCAATTTGCGGTAGTAAGAAAGATAAGAATTTGGAATCTGACCAACATAACTACGATATTTCGATCGTGTAGGAATCGTTCGTTCCAATACATATTATATTTTTACAACTGTTCAAAATACACCCATTATTTTAAAGTACTTGGTAATATTTTCGTTGTACCGCATGGTGCAATTAAAGTTTTTGTGGTGTCGGGAAAGTGCATCCTCAGCACGTGCTCGAGTTACGACCCAATCGTGACTTCAACCGTGCATCCTCCTTTGACTTACCTACATATTCTTTGCTGTTTACTTCCTTAGTAATACACCTGTATTACTAAGGAAGTAAACAGCAAAGCAAAATAACAATAAAAATATACTAGTAATAAAGGAACCTTCCTTTATTACTAGTATATTTTTATTGTTATTTTTATTTAAAAGATTCCTTATAATCAGGAGAAATACTAGTCTCGCGATAGATTTTACAAACTTACAAATTAACGACCATAAATTACATCCAGACTCTGAACAATCATTTTTGTATAGCACAATAAATTATTTTGTGCGGGTGTTGAACTGGCATGACGAATAGGTACTTGGACTAGTCCGCCATCTGGGTAATGCAATATATATAAATTCATACAGTCTATAAATTGTGACATATTTATTCCCGTATTAACTATATGTATTACTAATGGCCTGTACTACCAATGGCATTAAGGTCTATTTGTGATATGAATTATCAGCTAATATATTGTCCACCACTTAATTCGGGCCTCCTCCTTAATAGTAGTGAAATTGACCTACTATGCTACGCTATGGTATAAGGTTTTATGTTGAGTTTTTCTTATTCTGTATAAATTTTATTTGCATATTATATCCCTTAGTTAACTTTTACGACATCCACACGCAAGATGGTTAATCGTATTCTTCCCCTTGAGTGCGTAAAATACGACTAAGGGGTATATGTAATATGCATATAATATCTATGCAAGAGAAGAAAAACTCGAAACAAAACCCCATACCGACACGTCTGACCAGCGTGGTATAGTAGTTTAATATCTGTCGCATTGTGGAGGAGGTTCGTTCCCAGCAGTGGACTTATATGAACTGTGATTATAATGATTTTAAAAACGTTTGATTCATCTATCTATAAAATCATCTATAAAATAGATAGAATATAATTCTTCAGAACAATGAGAAACCTATATCGTTTTACATTTAGATTTAACGAATCCATTCGAACAGCTCGCTTTAGAAATTTGATTAATGTTTCTTTCTCCTATAATGAGTTTTATTATCCTTATCCAATTATCTGACTACGCAGCAAAAGAATGATAAAATAAAAATGAATAAATATTGCTACAGACTATTAAATGAAATTCTGACGTAAATATAAATTAAACACTTTTTTTTCAGGGGTGGGTTGCGGTCGACGCGCTCCTAAATAAATTAAACACTGATCATCAGATTTTTTTTCTTTGGGACTAATCCCACCACACATTCCCACCACTGTAACTCCTGTAAGCCAGGATCCACAATGGTCTCCGTATAAGACACTGAGGTTTGACCCTCAGGAAGTCCCGGGAATCGCTTTTAATTGTCTTGGGACCCGCAACAAATTTAATTAGAAAAGAAAACAGGAGGAGTTGGAAAGATTCCACTTCCCTCCTATGCAAAGCGGGAAACATGAAGCAAAGTTGGCTGATAAGCCAGTAAATAAGAGTTTGTACAACTACGTGAAACGCAGCGGTACAGCACCACGGATTGGACAAAGCTTAATGGACCTATTTGTGAGCTTTAGGTTTGATTACAGTAATAGGTATGGCAAAAGCGCCTAAACGCACGGAAATTTTCTCGAGTTGCTACAAGATCCGAATAGTATACTACCCCAGACGTGACATGCATATTATCTAACATGACGTTCCGCTCGTTGCGCCAGAGAATGCACTCCCAAAGGATGTGATGAGCTGTTTGTTCAAAATTGGAGTTTGAGGTCGAACATTGACAAAATGGTGAATCTACTAGTGTAAAATAGAATAATTTACTTCTAAAATTCCCATGGCCTGTGAGGAATTGGGCTACATAGTGGTCAATTTCTAGCCAAGTTCTCTCCAAACGTTCACGAACAGATGGAAAGAATATTTATAAATGACGACCTTTTATTGACGAATCCCATCTTGCCTGCCATTCGGTCAGGAGCTTATCGTTAACGACGGATTGCGGTGCAAAAAGTCTAGTAATTTTATTACGATCGCGTGGTAAAAGAAAATTGTTAGTCATGTTTTCCCTAGTGGAATAATACATGGACGCACGTTTTTGTATCTCTAAGTCAATCGGAAGTACACCTGCAAGTACTGGTAAGGCTTCGGTGCTAACTGTTCGGTATGCCTTACACAGAAATATTAGCGCTAATCGTTGACTCTGTAGTAACTTACGCCGAGCCGCGTCTATGGTAGTACGATCAGCCCAGGCCGGTGCACCATAACAGATACAGCCCAGATATGTGGCTGTATATATAATTTTAAGTGTGTTAAAACGAAGGCCCCAGGTGGAAGTTGAAATTCTGGTAAGCGCATAGAAATTTCGTTTGGCTTTTTCACCTACAGTTTTAATATGTTCAATGAACGAAAAATTTTTCTCTAGGACCAGGCCGAGGTAACATACTGACTCCTTCTTTTTAACTACAGTGTTGTTAAATTTTATATGGGGGCTCGACTGTAAATTACCTTTCAGTAAAAGATGATACGTTTTGTGGGGGGCGAAAGTAAGTCGATTTTGTATGCCCCATTTTTGTATTGAGTTGAGACATATATCCGCCAATTTCTCCAGTCCGTCTCTAGTGTTTGACTGTATAAGTAGGAGACCGTCGTCAGCATAGCCAATCAATGAGCAGTTTTGCGGTAGAGGTAGCTCAAGAAGGTCATCAAACCCTAGATTCCACAAGTATGGGCTTAACACTGATCCTTGAGGACAGCCCAACGTCAGTGATTTAGACACGGCATGGTGGCCGAGTTTCAGTGTGGTTGAACCTTGTAGAAAGTATGACTGTACGAGTTGGTAGATGTTCCTAAAGCATCCACGAGCCTTCAGTTTAAGAAGTAGCATCGGCCACCATGCGTTATCAAAAGCACCTGCGATATCTAGAAAAATACCTAGTATATATTTAAAATCTGATAGGGAAACAATTTTTCTAACGGCAATGACTGCGTCGACAGTCGCTTTCCCCGGGGTAAATCCAAACTGACTACGATTGAATGTGGGGCCACCCGGTAACAAACGGGGAACAATCAGACGTTCTAAGAGTTTTCCTAGTGACGGTAGTAGAGTAATTGGTCGATATGACTTCGGGTCGTCCGGTGGCTTATCACCGTGTTTCGGTATTATACGTATAAACCCGCGACGCCATAGCGAGGAAAGATGCCTTTCGCTATACAACGATTGAAAGCTAGTAACATTGAGTCGGCTGACTTTCGACGAGCTTCTTTAATCATTTTATTAGAGATTTTATCTTCACCAGCTGCTTTGTTTACAGGAAGTTTATGGTATTTAAAAGTTCAGTTAGAGAGGGAAGGTCAGACATCTGATTATCGAATAGTTTTTTTTGTACACTTAACGAACATAAATAATGAACATGTTCAGGTGAATCATTAAGGGATTGAACAGTCCTACTCCTAAGGGTCAAAGATCAAAGACAAATACATAGGCGGTATCTACTTGGACGTATAAGAATACAATCCACCACCCTCTTTCTTGTCCGTGAGTTTCATATAATGACTAAGAAATTTAATATGCATACAACATACAATATGCATGTCACGTCTGGGGTAATATACTATTCGGATCATGTAGCAACTCGAGAAAATTTCCGTGCGTTTAGGCGCTTTTGCCATACTTATTACTGTAACCAAACCTAAAGCTCACAAATAGGTCCATTAAGCTTTGTCCAATCCGTGGTGCTGTACAACTGCGTTCCACGTAGTTGTACAAATTCTTATTTACTGACTTATTAGCCAACTTTGCTTCATGTCTCCCGCTTTGCATAGGAGGGAAGTGGAATCTTTCCAACTCCGCCTGTTTTTCTTTTCTAATTAAATTTGTTGGGGTCCCAAGACAATTAAAAGCGATTCCCGGGACTTCCTGAGGGTCAAACCTCAATGTCTTATACGGAGACTATTGTGAATCCTGGCTTACAGGAGTTACAGTGGTGGGAATGTGTGGTGAGATTAGTCCCAAAAAAAAATGCATACAACATCTATGCAAGAGAAGAAAAACTCGAGAGAAAATCCCATGCCAACACATCTGAACAGCATGATTGTCCTCCTGTTATGTAGGAGGCCCAAGCTAACAGTGGGACCTAATTGATCTGTAATCATGATAACTTAAACTACTTTACCATTTGTGTAGTTTTGTTCAGCTCACATATGTACTGCTTAGGCTCGGCCTGGCTCTGGCCTTATCTTCTATGGCAAGGAAACTGGTCATACCGTATTTATACTAAATGTCACGGTCAGTTGGATTGGTATTTTTTTTTATGGGTGGGCTATGGTAAGCGCACTCGCGGTCCATTTCAGGGCAACGAAAGGACGGCGAGTGGGGCCATAACCCACCCATACCCACGTCGCCCTCGTCGTTGGGTGGACCACCAGTGCCGAGTTCCTTGTCCTCAGTGGTCGGCCCGATGGAATAACCTTTCAGGTACCCTTACCTCTTGACGTCCCTGTCCCGGAACGTCGGTCGCCGTCACGCGGTCAGCCTCTCTGCGGGTGCCGGACTAAAGTCCCCGGTCCGGTCACCCGCGGCCTCGGCTAGGACAGCATCAGGCGCATTGGTATAGCATTTTAATTCTAATTATCCTTGTTTTGTAGTGATTGTATCAGCTTAGATCCCTCTTTTATCTTTTATGCACACATCATCATCAATATCCTGCTCCTACCCTAAAAACTCGGGGTCGACATGACATATACTCTACTTTCGCCGTATATATTGCAAAAGATTTCACAGATATTTTGTAACCTGCCTGGCTTCAACTTCTTGGGAATGTAATTGTTAATGAGACGCCATCAGTTGGAGTTGGCCCAGGTCAGTGTAAAGCTATGGCTTTTACGCTTCCACGGGAAAGTCATCTTCATCACAGCCCACATACGTCCCACTATTGGGCTCGAGCCTCAATCACAATGAAATGGAAATTGACCTACTATACCACGCTGGTCAGACATGTTGGTATAGGGTCATATTTCGACTCTTTCTACTCTTGCATAGATATTATATGCATATTATATACCTTAGTCGTCTTTTATGACATCCACGGGCAGGATTGATGAAGGAGGGAGGGAGGAGGGAGTGGTGAATTTTATTCTTACTCTGTCACTACGCAGAGAGATATTTACGGGCAAGTAAGAGGTGATAAATTATATGCATACTCTACCACTGCATGGAAAGCTAAATTTGTAATATTTAATCTGGATAATTTCATTAGCAGTGTTAACTCATTGACAGTTGACCAATATTTAATATATGAAGATGTAAAAATTCTTCATAAGTGTCTAGCTAATTAGTGTTGGCACAAATCTTCAAACTCAAAACTTTTAATGACGACGAATGAAAGTTTACACGCCCCTTAAGTTCTACCACTCAGCGCGCACGAATTTTCTTGGCCTCATTAAGAAGTTGCTGTTCAATTTTAAGCAAAGTTGTTGCCATTATTGATAACGAAATATGTATGTTCCTTCGTTAAAAATTACATCAACCCACGTCCCATTATACGTAATATAATAATACATTCGTATGGAAATATTCCCTCATTTTAACTATGTATCTAATTTACAATATTATGTACACAATGAATTTCAGCACAATAATATCAGACATACATATGAATATCTTTGTAAATGACGAAATTGTTTGTTTGAGATACTATTACTACAAAAAAACATCAAGATATATAAATAATAGTTGAAATGAATAGTAATTCAACTAATAATAGGATCGATTCTACCATAAAACATAAATTTTGAGGTAATTATTTAGTTATTTTTTCATGTGCTAACGGAGTAAGAATACAATTCATCACCTTGTGTCTTACCTGTGGGTATCATAAAAAATGACTAAGAGATATGAAATACAAATAACATAGAGACAAGAGAAGGAAGACTCGAAATGAAACTCTACGCCAACAAGTGTACCCAGCGTAGTCTAGTAGGTCAAATTCCCTCCCACCATAATAATTATAATTCAGTTATTACTTTAATTAATCACCACTATTATATAGTGTTTTGTATATTTATAATATAGAATTATGTGCAGTTTCATGCATAGATGTCGCACTATTCTTACTAACGAGCTTCTATGCTGAGGATCAAAGCTTTGATTTTTTTTTGAGAATCATTTTCCAATTGCAAAATTCTTTGTACATATATACTGGGTGGCGCAAAAGTAATGATCCTATTTGGGTCAGCTACAACTTTTTTTCTAAATTAGAAAACAAGAATTAATTTATATATATATATATTTGTGCCATGAAATTTCGTCGCATTAGGATTTGAAAATGATGTCTCTTAAATGGTGACCTCTAGAGTTGATGCAAAGTTGAGCCCTATTTATGACATTCTCCATAACTTTCCGCAACACTTCCTGCGATATGTTCCGTATTTCTTGATGAATGTTTTCTTTTAGGGCTGCAAGAGTCTGTGGCTTGTTCACATACACCAGAGATTTCAAATAACCCCAAAGAAAGAAATCTGGACAGGACAGATCGGGTGATCTTGCTGGCCAAGGAAAATCGCCAAAACGAGAGATAACACGGTCTGGAAAAGCGTCCCTCAATAAGTCCATAGTGTCGCGCGCTGTGTGTGCCGTGGCACCGTCTTGTTGAAACCAGATATGCTCCAGCCCCAGTTCATCCAAACTGGGTATCAAGAACTCACGTAACATGGTTCGATAGCGTTCGCCAGTGACAGTTATCGCATTGCGTCTTCGAAAAAATATGGTCCGATCACTTTTTCAGCACAGACGCCACACCATACAGTAACTTTTAGTGGGTGCAAAGGTGTTTCTTGAATAATGCGCGGATTTTCAGTGCCCCAGAAGCGTGTATTCTGCTTATTGACATGCCCCGAGAGATGGAAATGCGCTTCGTCACTCATAACCAATTTTGAAAAAAAATCATCCTCTTCAAGGTTGAGGTTTATGACGCGCTGGCTGTACTCTAGACGAGCTCGGTGGTCAGTAGACAGCAGCTGATGAGTCATCTGAGTTTTATACGGAAACATCTTCAAGTCTTTGATTAAAATATGCTGCAGAGTCCGTCTGGAAATGCCCAATTGCGTGGCACGTCGCCTCGTTGATGTTTCTGGACACTCTTCCACATCTTCACGCACAGCATCGATGTTTTCGGCTAAACGGCCTGTTCTTGGTCTGCCAGAGTTAGGTCTATCCAATGTTGAGCCAGTTGCTTCGAGGCGTGTGGCAAAGCGTCGAATTATGCGACCAATCGGTGCCGGAAGGTGGGGAAATCGTCGACGAAATTCACGTTGTGTTTTTATCACTGATGAATTATTCCGTAAAGACATTGACACGATTATTTCACGTTCTTGCGGAGTAAAACGATCCATGTTTATTTTTAATGAATTTTACATTTGTTTTTTACAAAATTATCAATATCAGAATGAGAGGAGACGTCATTTAAAAAAAATATAAGTAATTTCTATAGTGCCATTACTTTTGCGCCACCCAGTACATATACTCACGCCATTTTAACAGAGATATAAACAGAGACTACGGATTGCCAAAAGACATGATCTGGAATACCTCCGTCGTCTTAAAATCCTCAAGCATGCATTACAGTTACGGGTACACTTAATATAATATTCATGTTTCAAATTTACAACAATCTAGCTTTCACTGCAATAAATGAGGGTGGGCAATATTCCTTTATATACTGTTGGGCTTACTTATTGTCACATTCCTGATCCTCATAAAGGCGTACAGTGCTATTCACTTTGTTTCCAGTATTTACTCTTCTTTCAACACCATTATCAATTCTTGTAAACAGTCGGCTCAGTTCATACACGTCCCATTGTTGGGCTCAAGCCTCCTCCCCAATAGAAGGGAAATCGACCTACTATACTATGCGAATCTTATCTTATCGACGACTAAGAGATATTGCGCATATAACATCTATGCAAGAGAAGAAAAACTCGAAATAAAACCCTGTACCAAACTGTCCGACCAGCATGGTATAGTAAGGTCGATTGCCTTCCTATTGTGTAGGAGGCTCATGCCCAATAGTGCGACGTATATGAGCTGAAATAGTAAATATGCTGAGTAGGAGTCGTTTTGTTACGAGCTGTTATGTATTTATTTAATAGAATGTAATTCATGCTTTTCTGCGTCAATTTAGCTCGTGACAATAAATCATTTTTCATTTCATTTCATTTTTCATTTCATTTCATTTCAAATAATGATGATACTATCCTGGTCAGACACAAGGGTTTTAAATCGAGATTCCTTTCTCTTATTTTTTTTCCTTTCTTCACTTATGAGCAGTGTGCTGTTTATATTTTGTTATAGATACTTGAGTCTACCCAAGTATATAAAATTTCCGTGTGGTGACGGAGTAAGAATACAATTCACCACCCCCTCTCTTACTCGTGGGTGTCGTAAGAGATGACTCAGGGATATATTACGCATATGACATCTATGCAAGAGATCGTAAACTCGAAACAAAACCCTATACCAACCTGTCTGACCAGCATGGTATATAGTAAGGTTAATTTCCCTCTTATTATGGAGGAGTTTCGAGCCCAGCAGTGGGGACGTATATGAGTCGAAATGATGAATGATGAAGTATTCTTAGCATTCTTTTCAGTCGTAGGAAAGGGTGGTGAAAACGATTGTTTACAGATCATAACCAGAGAGCTTCACTACAAGAACAGGAAAACTCCAAATAATACTCCATTCCAACCTGTTTCACTAGCATAGTGTCTTAATGAATTAACCTTTGTGGAGGAAGCAGATAAAGCTTGTGAAGAAATAGAAGAATTATATATATATAAAGTGTCCCCCAATCAAATGATTTATGCCTTTTCATAACGGAGTGTAGTATTTATTAAATCTAAGATTTAAGTAGCATTGTTTTCCCGTCTCTTTTCAAATTACTTCTTCTTAAATACATTTCTCAATATTTACTTTCAAATTATACTATCAATATAATTAACATTAATTATTAAAATACAGCTTTATAATTAGGAAGAGGTATAAACAATAATTTCATACATTATTTATTCCTCCTGCGCGAATGCTTACAATTAATTCTAAATATAAATGGTCTCTTGATTAAATGGAATTTTCCACTGATCATCTGAAGTTAAAATAAATACTCTTACCAATTTACTTAACGCGTTGAGTACGCAATGATGTGTGAAAATATCTCACAGTACCTCGTGTCAATATCAAGCCGATCAAATTCCATTAAGCTGCGCGATCTTCGCATGAGAACTCTATAAAAGCTACTGAAATAGCCCCATCTCATCTGATTCACGGGCCACGGAGAACATGTAATGGGACTGAATAACAATATGTTCTGAAGCTTACAGCCACTCTCAATATAAATTCTATTAACACCCTCGCCATTTTATATGGAGGCAATTACCGATTAGTATTATATAACTTTACATGTTTTATACTTCCCTACTTACTTTCCAAGTCCATAAACATGTAGACATTTTTATTTTCTAATTCTAATATACTTTTTTTGGCAGGCTATGGTACGGCCGCATGCCGTCCGTCCCATTTGGAGAGACGAGAGAGCGGCGCGGCCCCATAAACCGCCGTATTCCCTCCCTTTCGCCATTGGGCCGACCACTATTACCGAATCCTTGACATCCGTGACCAGCTCAGTGGGATACCCTTTCTGAGACCCTCCCTTTCTGATTGCCCCCGGGGCGTCGCCCTCACACGGTTAGCCTCTCTACGGGTGATGGACTATATCCTGGTCCGGTAACCCGCGACCTAGGCTAGGATGGCATCAGGTGCAGGTGTATAATTTAATTTACTCGAACTTTATGTAAGCAGCTACTCATCATTTATCATCAGCTCATATATATACCACTGCCGGGCTCGAGCCTCCTCCTGGATAGGAGTGAAATTGACCTACTATACTACACGGATCAAACAGTGTTATAGTGTTTTAATTCGAGTTTTCCTTCTCTTCCATAGAAATTATGTGCATGTTACTGTCACTGAACCAATATAAATATCTCATGTAACTTTCATATTTGTTTTAGATAACAGCTCCCAAAAAAAAATCGTGTAATATAGAATGACATATTATGTTCTTGAGAATCAGCGAAAATGTATACTTATCTTATATCTTTAAACGAGCAATTCTTGTATATATACACCTATATATACATTCAGGATCTCGGAAACGGCACCAACGATTTTGATGAAACTTGGCATACTAGAGGTTTCGAGGCCAAAAAATCGATCTAGCTAGGTTTTATTTATAGAAAATGTTGTTTTGTCGGTGTTTTTAGCAAAACAATACAATGACATTAAATTTTAAAAGAATATGAATTCAAATTTCGCCGTCAACGTCATGAGTTACGATAGTTCAGTTGGGAAGTTTTCCAGTTTTCTTTTAGTTTTGTTTTGGCATTCAAACAGCGTCGGATCGAATCTCGGTGTTATTATTATTCTCTTTTTGTAATTTTTTATATTTTTTTCATTATTTAATTTTTATTTTTTATTAATAATATCTAAATAAATTCGACAAAAATACAATAAAAATATTCCGAGCGAAGCTCGGTCAACCAGATATTTATAATCAATTTACTACAACTAGCTAATGTAGGATGTTTTGTACCAGAGTCAAATTCGGTCATTGTAGTTCCACGCCGTGTTTAAAAAATGCTTGACATGACGGGTTTTGCTTAGTATTTATATACAGTAGAACCCGTTTAATACGATCACGTTTAATACGATTTCCCGCATAATACGACATTTTGCGTCAGTCCCAGCAACTTGAGACATGTTTTCAGACATTTCTTAACGCTTAATACGATCGTTATCCCGTTTAATACGCCAACACGCGCCACTCAAATACACATAGTACCTTTTGCGGCAGCGGTCAACGACTGTCGAGCGACCCTAAGTGATAATGACCAAGAAGATGATGAGTCAACTCCGATTTTGTCACACGCCCAGGCATTATCAGCAGTTAATGATTTAAGATGCTATGTAACTTCTTTGAATTAAAGCGAAGACGCATTGCGAAAATTAAATGACGTTGAAAATCCTGTAATTGCTAATGCCTCAAAATATTTTTGTCAAACTAAAATAAGTGATTACTTTAAGTAACGTAATAATAATAAACAACATTTTATTTAGGTAATTTTTAAATGTTAAATTCAATACGTAGGTATTCAAAATAATAATATAATATAATAAATAATAATGGCACGTTTTTTTTTCCCTTGCCCGCATAATACACTTTCCCGCCCAAGACGCGTTTTTGGTCGGGTCCTTACGAAATCGTCTTAAACGGGTCTCTTCCTCCTCCCCAGACGTTGCCTCCGCGGTGGGTCAGCATGGGCACCCGCCTCACGAGCCCTACCTGCAGCCTCCTTTTGCACTATAACATCTTCGCAAAAGGTGGCCAAAGCTATCCAGGAACTGTCGCTGTCAAGGATCTTATCTATAACAGCCGGCAGCGACAGATCTCCGCCAATCGCAGTCACCAGGGCAAGCCTCTGAGCTCCCCAGGCTGGGCACTCTTCCAAGGTGTGGCTCTCTGTGTCTACGGGCGCGCCACACTCGTAACATCCAGGGGTTTCTTCGCATCTTGCAACTTGATGCAGGTACTTACCAAAGCACCCATGTGCGGTAAGTACCTGTGTCAACCTAAACGTCAAGGTGCCATGTCGTCTATTGATCCAGCGGTAGAGGTGGGGGCTAAGGGCCTCCACTGTTCTTATCCCTGCTACAGGAGACTGTAAATCCTCTTTCCACTGCTGGATCAATTTTACCCGGGCCATCACCCTCGCACTGTCTAGACCTCTGTACGAGGAATGACCACCCTGGACCCGCGCTGTGGCACGACACCAGTAGGCCTCTGCCTGAGCCTCCGCTTGGAGCTCTCAGGGCGGGTCACCTGCTAGCACTGTGGCTGCAATCCACGACACCGTTCGATAGCCCCTTATAGCCCTTATCGCTATAACTCTTTGTGGTTGTCGTAATAAAGGTCTGCTTCGAGCTGTGAGGAGTTCCGACCATATGGGGGCTCCGTATAGTGCCATGGATCGCAGTATACCCATATATAACTGCCGGCAGGATGAACCGGGCCCTTTTATGTTGGGCAGAAGCCTACCCAGGGCTGCAGCGGTCTTTATGAGCTTAGGGGCGAGTTGAGCAAAATGAGGTATAAAGCTCCACCTTCCATCAAGTTGCAAACCCAAATATTTCAACCGATTCAGCACTGGCACATCAATCCCCTGCACGCTGATATGTGCTCCTTTTGGTGGGCCTCGGCGGGGGCCATGGAAAAGAATAGCCTTCGTCTTATGCGGGGAAACCCTCAGACCCAACATCCTGATTCAGTCTATCACGAGTGCAGCTCCGACCTCAAATATTAATACACTGGTCATCATCATCGTCCATCGTTTTTCATCATAATCATCATCGTCCATCGTGCTCTTATCTGAATTACTTGAGGCCGACTCAGTATGTACTCTTCTTCCAAATTACATATTGCAAAACCGACAATTATGTAAGACCGGCTACCTGCCTGATATTAACCGTCCTTAGCAATGTAATCCTTGACCAAACAGCATTAGATGAAGTTAGGGAATAGATGAGGTTACTTGATCTAGGTCTCTTCGTCATCTTTTACGATACCCACAAACGATGTAATAGTGATAGTATTCGTAGCTATCGTACTATCACATAGCAAAAAGAATAATACATGTGTTGTAACTTATTTATTTATTTCGATTAACTTGTGTAACAACATAAAATAAATTACTGTATCGAATGTAATTTATGAAGCGTACCACGTACGTATTTGTATAATGTGATTTCCCGTGATACGTATCCTCCGGTAACAATTTATTAATCCATTAATTGTAATTGAGGCGTGATAAGAGCTAAATGTAATTGATAATATTTTGATTGTGCATATACATTGATAAAGATATTTGTTGTATACGAGTTGTATCAATATTACTATTTAAATCTAAAGAATTTATTTGCTTTTATGTTTATTTGAACTTGTTGATTTACTATAATACTTTTGTGAAAGATAGTTACTAAAATTATAGTTCCACAATACTTTTAGATGCTAACATCAACAAAAAACGATTATTAGGACGCTAGTTTTTTTTAGAATATTTTATATCGACTTTAGTGAAAGTTTAAATTAGTAGATAATAAATAATTTAAGAAACGGGTACAAGATTACCACAGCATCGTTTGAATCTGCACCCATTATAAATTCAAAGTGTTTTATCACTTAAAACTGTAAAGCTGGCGACTGACATGAGCATTTGGCCGTAAAGTACATTCGAGGCGAGCGTGTTACGTTACGGCATTTCCTGACTGACCTATATGCCTACTCTTGAAAACAATTCTAATTTCGAATCCGATTAAATTCCAATCTCACCAAACTTATATTTGGTACTCTTGAACAAAATCGAAAATGAATTCTTTGCGTTCGCCATTGTTATTTTTACCAAATGTGACGTATTTTCTTACGTTAAATTAATAATGTTATCAAACTGTATCACCATAAAGACGCTTTCTTGAAATTGTGCAATATTAACGATTTTAAACTACGTCAAAATCACGTCGGGAGTAGCAAATATTTGACTTAATCGACGAGAGTCGAATTCCTTTAGTTTAGAAACGTTCCACCGATTTTGATGCTAATTGTGCGCTAGTGTTGCTTTCAAGAGTACCAAATTTGCTCAAATTCAAGCTGCAATTGGATTTAGGATTGGAATCGAGATTCAAGAGTAGGCACACAGTTCCCCTAGCTCGTGGCAAGCACTATGCTCGACTGCGCTCAGTCTTTTGGTAATCAAAATGTCGGATAACGAAGACGTGTTTCTGGGATCTGTGATTTTACTAAATTCCCAGACAGGGGTACCATAAAATAAGACATTTCTTTATATTTTTCAATAAACAACAGAGTTTTATCCTGGTCCCATTCCATCTTCAACGCTCGTCAATAACACTTCGAAACTGTGATACGCGATTGATACATATGCTTACAACGACGCTAGGGGCTGTACTGACCTAAAATTAAAGCGTAACGTAACACTCAAAGGGATTCGCGAAAATACCGACAACCGGGTGGAGCACGTGACGCTCGCAGCGAGCGGATCGGATCGCTGTACTGACCTGTAACATTTCGTCCTAACGTAACGTAACGTTATGTTACAGGTCAGTCGCCAGCTTAAGAGATTCCGATTTAAGTCATGAAACACTGTGAGATGCCTTGCATATGTTGACAATGAATTAGACTTATTCCATGATTACACGCATAATATTCTACGCCATCATGCCGGTCTAAGCGATCACGGGTCCGCCTTGGTAGGCAACTTTGGGAGAAGGCACCTACGTTGTACTACCTTCGAATATGCAGCCCGTGCCTCCTTCATTCACAGTGAGCGTTGGATAGAAAGTTCGGTTTCTAAGCAAAGCGAGGTTAGGCTATTCACCGTGAAACACAGTCGCCTGGTAGTAGTGTCGTGATTTTCACAGCCAGACTTCTTGGCTTGTCATGTTTGACGCTTGGAAATGTTATTCTTATCTATTTTTTTTTTCTTTTAATAACTACACTACACTGTAAAATGATATCTCCCTGAGCACATAGGACTGCCAGAACTAATCTCGTATTTATTCACCGATGATTTACAAGAGAATCCGCTTATATGCATTCCTTCTCCGTAATCACACGTAAATTATGGGAAAAGGCAAGTTTCATATAGGTATGTTTATTATATACAAAAAAATCTAAAAATTTATATATTAATTAATCGGTAGTAATACTCATAATATCTTGCCCGATATCGACAAATCTTTTTAAAAATCGTTACAGGTGTGATATAGGTAAAACCCCATATCGTGGCATCCTTACTCAAAATGATAGCAAATATAGATATAATAAATAAAAAAAATCTCAATATCCTACTATTATATTATATACTAGCTTTTACCTGTAACTTCGTCCGCGTAGAAATCATGTTTGGCAGAGGTAATCACAGATAACTGTGTAGTGTGTTCAGGGTTCTACAGGCCCACCGTGTTGCTCTGGATGATGTAGGCAAGTTAGTGTAGATTATCCTGATTTCCTGCAGCAGCCAGCACCTTAGCGAGGTAGCCTCGATCAGACCAATTTTTTCTGGCAGACGATCGCAGCCTTTCTATGCTTGTAGCCCGTTATCATCAAGGCGCTCTGGCACTGGCGGAGTGGCACAGTTGGCGGTGTATTTAGATGTCATCAACTTATTTAATAGTTTGTCAATCTAGTATATCAGAGAGCCGCTTTTATCACGCGGTGCTTCGCTTTCGTTCGTTTTCGGTGCTTTTGCGGATATCTAAGGCAGCTGATTCCAGACTATTTGGCGCGACGCAGTGGTCTCTGTGTGAAGCACGCAGAGGACTTTGTGCTAACGTCTATGTTGTCCTGTTCCCAACTGAGGTCGCACTTGCGGGTGAGTATATAGTATATCCTTTCCGTGTGGTGACGGAGTAAGAATACAATTCACCACCCCCTATCTTACCCGTAGGTGATCGTACGAGACGACTAAGGGAAATAAAACGCATATAACATCTATGCGAGAGAAGAAAAACTCGAAATAAAACCCCATACCAACACGTCTGACCAGCGTGGTATAGTAGGTCAATTACCCTTCCATTATGGGGGAGGCCCGAGCCCTACAGTGGGACGTTTATGGGCTGAGATGATGATGATGATGATATAGTATATCAGCTGAGAGTGGACCCTCTCCGGGCGGTGCTTAGTTTAAATAAGTAATACGTTTGACCACACTCGGTATCAAGGTGGTAATTCAATGAGTCACGCTACCGCTTAGAGCTGCTCCATATAAAATGAATGATTTGCTATTTCATAGATCCTGTAACTATACACGCGCATTCGGTTCCACTCAATCAAGGACGAGATAAAATATTTGGGCTTAGCACTCGACGAGCGATGGTATTTCAGAAACATTTTATCAAGTTACTCCCCGAGTCATTGACGTCATTTAACATGTTGACGGCTGTACGCGAGACTTGTCCTATCAATGGTCCTGATCAATGGTGTACCTGTTTGGGGGAGTACTGACCATTTGTCTTAGAACTTTGTTCTGGAATTCGCAAAAGTTCATGGTGCTTAGGGCTACACGCAAATACCGTACCATGTCGACCGAGGCAGCGTACGCTTTGGCCAGAACTCTCCTGTGGTACTTAAATGTGAAAATAAACATAGCCCTCTCACAATTGTGGTTCCAACTAGGATACAGCAGACATACTTTTGAGGTCTGTGTGGCCTGAGTGGAGCAGCGCCGTGAATTCATCGCAATCATCACTGCCCAAGCTGCTGACCATCACTTACATCATAGTCGACAGGTCAGGAACTGGTAGGAGGTCACCATCTTCCGCTTGACAGTTATCTGGCGTGAGAACTCGACGGTACAAGGAAGAAAAACTTCCAAGCTGGCTCGTTCCATCGCTGTGGAGTCGGGTGGTGGCTAGCCCGAGTGCTTGGTCGGTCGATGAGAGGGTACCCCAAATAGGGAGTATTCCGTCGGGCTGACCACTGATGACAAGTAACCCTGCTCCGGTGGTCGGCCCAACGATGAAGGCGACGTGGTGTTCGGGTGGGTTGCGGGTGTGCGTGCTTACGCCCCTCTGTCGGACGGAGTGTGCGAGGAGTGCGCCAACCGCAGCCCACCCGAAAAAAAAAAGAAAAAAAAGCTGAGTGCTTGCGCTTCACTATATTTACGTGATAGAATCACACTCTTGATAGTCATTCATCTAATGTCGCGTACCGATCTGTCCAGAGCGAGACAGCTGGAAGCCGAACTTTTTAAGGGTGTATGCATTTGGTGAGTTTTGGTCAAAGACTCGGATGGCTGAACTGGGGATTAGTCTGCTACCCGTGGAGTAACTGACCTCGCGAGGGCGATACTACGACAACATTATTTGGTGCCTGGGGTCAAAAAAGGGTGTTCTAGTAGCACTCTGCACAGCGTTTTTTTTCTATTCACTCTACAAACTATGCATTTGGCGCCACTAAGGAACTTCATAAACGTATAAGTGACGGTCACAAATTACTGGGTGTAATTTGTGTCCGTCTCAGAGCAACAATTTTTCAATCACGCGAAAGATTGTCCAGTGTTGAAATTGAACGCATGACACTGGCATGGTAGATTGGTATCTTAACCATTATGCTATCAGTGCAGTTAATTAATCATTGGCGTTGTATAAATTTAATACTTTTGTATTAGAGTAAAAAATATTAAAGTATAATTCATCCCCTATTATACACCCTTAGAAGAAAATATATCTACAAACAGATAAACAGACAAACAAATAAACAGACAAACAGACAGAGAAACAATAAATTTCAAAATAATCTGGATGTGTTCTATTTCACTTCTAACATCCCCCTGACTCGGTTTTTAGCGTTTTTTTTTTCTATGTACAGACATCGATCACTACAGTTTTATTACATGTATCAATAGATATAGATTATACATGGATTATATTGTATTATATATAATATACATGGATATATGGATGTTTGTTACTCAATCACACGTAAACCGTTGAACAGATTTGAATGCAAATTGACATATAAATAGACCATTTTCTCGATTACCACATAAGATATTTTAATAACGATAACGTTTAACTTTATTTTTTTCAATTACTCAAGCATAATACGATGAATAGATTTCTATAAAATTTCATCTTGAGAAAGTTACTTTTTTCTAGATAATTTAATCAATTTGTATATTAATATCAGCAACATATGCAGAAATACTGAAACAATTTATATGATCTATATACAAATTAAAAAGAGGAAGTTTTATAAACTGCAATAAACAATTTAGAAATGATTTTAAAATGGAGGTAAGGAAAGGCACACCCGCGGGGAATACCCACTACTCACACCAGTCAATATACCACTTACCTATATTAAAAAAGAACTAACAGGGGAGGGGATGGGATCAAGGTGGAATTGGATATAAGGAAGTCTTCTTACTCCTTTATTATGAGCACTAACAAGAATACTTATCAAGAACACCAACTTTCATTATTTCGCAAAGCTTCAAATACTTGTTTCGCTTCTGAACGAAACTTCATCAGAGCGGTTTGCTACATTGCATTCTTTGCTGTGTACTGACGGAGTAAGGATACAATGCACCACCTTTTAACTTACACATGGGTTTTGTAAAAAACGACTATGAAATATAATATGTATATAATAACTATTCTTTTGAGTGGGCTATCGTCAGCGCAAACGCCGGTCGTTCCATGTGGAGTGATGAAAGGGCGGCATGCGGCCCTATAACCCAACGTATTCACTCTCCTTTGCTATTGGGCTGACCACCGGTACGGAGTTCCTTGAAGTCCGTGGCCAGCCCGGCGAGAGCGGGTGACAGACTATTCCCCAGTTCAGTCACTCGCGGCCGCGACTAAGACGGCACCAGGCGCAGGTACTCGCGCCTGTGCGCCGCCCAAGTTGCCAGCGGCGAACCATGTCGCTGTAGAGGAGTTCCTCTCGCGCTCGCTCCGCCGCCTCTTTCTGTGAGACGACTGCCGCACAGAAGACTGCGACCACATCCTAGTTCCGTTCGTGTGACGCTGTCGAGCATCGTCCTAGCGATAGTCGGCAGCGTCAGGTCGGCACCGATAACTGCGACGTGTTCACGGCGCTCTTCTGCCCGCGCATCCTACAGCGTCAAACATGTGCTGCATCATGTCCTGGTCGCAATCGTAGTGGTGGCAGGATGGTGTGCTCGCCCTCCTTACCGCCGTATACAGGCACTTAGCGAAGTAACCGTGCCCCATCAATACCTGCACCAGTTGGAAGGAATGCACCCCGTGCCGCCGACCCAACCACTTTACCAGCATCGGCGGGAAGGTGACGTTCTGAACACCGTACTGAGGCCACTCCAACTGGACTGCCCAACTGAACATCGCAGCAGACCTCATTCCGCCAGGCGGCCATCTCTCTGAGCGACACTAAGGCCCAAGCGCTCGCGTCACCGACACCCGCCGGTAAAGCCTGGCGAGCATCTCTGCTTCTAGGTCCCACGGGGGAGTCCCGACCAACAGGCACGCTGTCTCCGTCGACCCTACACTACCCTGCCTGACCAGCATAGTATAGCAGGTGAATTAGGCCCTCCTAGTATGAAGGAGACTCACGCGCCGCAGTGGGACGCGAATGAGCCGAATTAATTGTATATTTTTTTTTTTTTATTTATTTATTTAAGACAACACCCTGCACTAAGGAAATTATCCTTGTATTGCGGGGGACTTTACAAACATATAATTAACGGACACAAATTACATCCAGACTCAAAACAACAATTTATGGATCGCACAAAGTGTTGTCCCGCATGGGATTCGAACCCCCGACACTGGCGCTGTAGGTCGCTATCTTAACCACTACGCCATCTGTGCAATTAATTGTATATGTACTAGACATGGGCGTTACTGGCTATTTCTGGCAATGGCTACTAACCATTTATTTAGTATCAATACCGATATCGATAACTGTTCCCAAATATCGGTATAATACGCATAAAGTAATCGCGACGTTATTTCTATTAATGCACGGTTTAACCATTATAATATTTCGTAGCATACCTATGATAGCAATTAGAAGCAAAACCACTTTACCATTACAGTTTGAATTACCAAAATTTATGACAGTTAAGCCTTACAACAATAGAAATAAGAGAGTCTTTCGCTTGTATGAATATTCGTGAAATGTTGTTTGTTATTAAGCTGCTAGCTAACTACCGCCACCTCCCTTTTTTTTTTTTTTTTTTGGGGTGGGCTTTTTTTTTGTGGGTGGGCTGCGGTCGGCGCGCCTGCGCACCACTCCGTCCGGGGCGACAGAGGGGCTTAAGCACGCAACTCCCGCAACCCACCCGAAAACCACGTCGCCTTCGTCGTTGGGCCGACCACCGGAGCAGGTTTACTTGTCGTCAGTGGTCGGCCCGACGGAATACCCCCTACGTGGGGTACCCTCCCATCGACCGACGTCCCCCCCTCGGGGAGGACGTCGGTCTTTCCTCACGCGGTCGGCCTCTCGGCGGGTGACGGACTAATCCCCAGTCACGTCACTCGCGGCCTCGGCTAGGGCGGCATGAGGCGCAGAGAGTTGCGCCTGCGCCGCCCCAGTCGCCGGCGGCGGATCTCCTCATCGAGGCTGCGCTCCTCGCGCAGGCGATCCACCGCCTCCTTCCGCGAGATCACCGTCTCGCAGAAGGCTTCGACCGCGTCCCAATTCCCGACGCTGTCGACCATCGCCCTAGCGATAGCCGGCAGCGTCAGGTCCGTACCGATGATTGCGACGAGTTCACAGCGCTGCACTGCCCAAGCCCCGCAGGCCTCGAGCGTATGGCGCGCCGTGTCCTCGTCGCAATCGCAGTGGTGGCAGGACGGTGTACTCTCCCTCCTAACGACCTTGTGCAGGTATTTGGCGAAGCACCCATGCCCCGTCAAAACCTGCACCAGTCGGAAGGAGAGCACCCCGTGCCGCCTTTCCAACCACTGCATCAGCACCGGCCGGAAGGCCTCCACGGTTCGCACCCCGAACCGAGGCCTCTCCAGACGGACTGCCCAACGGGCAATGACGTCTCGGCGGGCGTCGACGCGCCAGGCGGTGAGATCCCTTAACGAGACCACACCGCCCTCTGCTCGCACCCCCGTCACCCGCCGATATAGTCCGGCGAGCATCTCCGCCTCCAGGTCCCACGGGGGAGTCCCGGCCAATAGGCACGCCGCCTCCGTCGCCACCGTGCGGTACCCGCGGATGATCCTGACCGCCATGACCTTCTGTGGACGCCACAGAAGGGCCCTAAGTCGGGCGGTCATGGATCCCGCCCACACCGGTGCGCCGTACAGGGCCATCGACCGGATGACCCCCGCGTACAGCTGTCGACATGCCGCGCTCGGTCCACCCACATTCGGCATCAGCCATTGTAGAGCGGACGCCACGCCGACGAGCCGCGGGACGAGCCTGCGGAAATGCTCCCGAAACCACCATCGCCCGTCGAGCACCAGGCCCAAGTACCTCATATGGGCCTGGATGCTGATCCCAACCGAATTGACGGTGATCGAGACGCCGATGGGAGGGTCCATACGGGGCCCATGGAACAAGAGGGCCTCCGTCTTCTCCAGGGCCACCCTCAACCTCAGCGCCTCGATCCGCCTGACGACCTCTTCGGTGCCTGAGGTCGCCAGGCTTACCGCCTCTTGTAGCGTCCCACCGCGGGCTGTGACGAGCGTGTCGTCGGCGTAACAAATCACGCCCAACCACCTCTCTGTCTTACGCATAATAAATCATGTAGAAAAAGTAAAAAATAACATAGTTATTTTAGTCATGAAACTTATTAGTGATCGTTTGATTACCAACGTAGCAAAACGAGAATCACGGCATGTAGCCAATTATTGTTGTAATATTGTTAGTTGATAACGTCACGACATCGTTGGTGGTTCTAGCTAGATAACTTATAGCCGATATTAGTTATACCAAAAGCGATACGATACGTTAGAGACATGTCTATCGTTTTCAGTTACGTTTTGCTATAGCGGGCACATGTTTAATATGTACTTATCCTTTGATCAAATAATTTAACACATTTATATTAAACATATTATTAATAACCAACTACCTGCGCAAAAAGTAAAAAGGGACTATAAAATATTAAAAGATTTTCCTCCTGTGAAAATAAGTTTAGTTTACTTACAAAGTGTATACCTACTTGCGATGTTATTAACCTTCTGAAGTACGTTTCAAGCAAATCATATAAAATGTTTGGGATGAAAACGCGTTGGTATACACATAAAAAAACAAATAAAACTTTTTTACGTATTGCGCCATATTATATAAAGTTACGATACGATGTTTATGGATAATAAGTTTTTTTTACAAATAATTTTAATTCAGATTTACTTTAACTTTTACTTTACATATCAATCAGTTTTATATGAAATATTTTTTACGTAATAAAAAGTATATTTAAACAGGAACGACGTACGTTCCTAACAGTAAAATGTGTTTATTAATTGTTCAAGAGATAATAACTAAAGTTACCTCAATCCTAACCTCTTCATTATATTTGTGCAAAATAAGTATATTTTCTACACACATTCATTCGTTTTGCCATTCCTTTACACCACTATCTTTATCGTGCCGTAGTTATTCTACATTTTGCCGCGTTTATTTAAATCATAATACCACAGCCATTCTTATTAATAATAACTTAGATTTTAATATTTATATTTCATTAAAGCCTTTTTTTTATTAGAATAAAAAGACATGTCCAGATCTGGTTCGACTTGATTAAATAGTTCATTAGATTTATAACTTGTATTTAAATTTATAACCTAGTAGCAACCTGCCCTCGCTCGCTTCGGTTTCTGTCGCCTTATCCCCGTAGTTCCCGTTCCCGTGGGAATACCGGGATAAAATATAGCCTAGTTTACTCCCTGATATTATAGCCTTCCATTGGTGAGGATTTTTTAAATCGGTCCAGACGTTTTGAAGATTACCCGGAACAAACAGACAGACAAAAAAAAATATAAAGTGATTTTTAGGCATATGTATAGTGCAAATAACCATGTGAGCATGAAAAAGGCCTATTATTTTGACATTAAAAACAGGCACTCCAATTTTATTTATTGGTATAGATGACCGTGTGTAACGGCATAAGAATACAATTCGCCACTCCCTTTCTTACCTGTGGATATCATAAAAGACGATTAAGGGATATAATATGCATATAACGTCTATACAAGAGAAGGAAAACTCGAAATAAA
Source organism: Lymantria dispar (assembly GCA_032191425.1). Lineage (NCBI taxonomy): Eukaryota > Metazoa > Arthropoda > Insecta > Lepidoptera > Erebidae > Lymantria > Lymantria dispar. The sequence continues at coordinate 18,293,026 of CM063454.1, read as the reverse complement.
ACCCTATATCAATCCGTCTGACCAGCTTAGTATAATAGGTCAATAACCCTCCTATTACGGAGGAAGCTCGAGCACAGCAGTGGGACGTATATGAGCCGAAATGATGATGATAACCTATATTTATAATAAAATAAACAAATAAAACAGGTTCAAATATCATTAACATATAACACCAGCACCGAAATTACTTTTCAAAATGTTTGATTTTCTATAGATTTGTTTAACCATCACACAAATGCTACTAACCGAACCTATCTAACTCATGTAATATCTTATCAGAGAATTTTCAAGTTTTACATTTACGTCAACAGATTATTGAAGCGCCATGTTTTTATGACTTGCAAAAAAAACACTACACCAGGTGTACTATGAAATGTTTTGCGAACATCAATATATCTTACATCATCATCATCATTTCAGCCTATCGCCGTCTACTGCTGGACGTAGGTCTCCCTCATGTTACGCCACAAAATGCGGTCCTGTACCACCTGCATCCAACGAGACCTAGCAACCTCCACCAGGTTGTCGGTCCACCTAGTGGGGAAGCGTCGTTTCTTCCCCAGTGGTTATCGGTTCATCGAGCAATGTGGCCTGCCCATTGCAACTTCAGCGTGCTAATTCTTCGCGCTATGTCGGTTACACCCATTCTTCTGCGGATTGCCGTACTTCGGATTCTATCTCGCAGAGAAATCCCGACCATAGCCCGCTCCATAGCACGCTGAGTGACTTTGAGCTTGGTTAGGAGACCTACATTTAGGGACCACGTTTCCGTGCCGTAAGTCATCACTGGGAACAAACACTGATCGTAGATCTGTGTTTTCAGACACTGAGGTATGTTGGACAAGAAGATCCTCTTAAGTTTCCCTGATGAATTGACTTGGATTCGTCCAATATATCTTAAAAATATTCTCTAATTTTATCGAATAATGTAAAAGATAGAAGAAATTTGTGTGCAACTGTAGCATAATAAGACACTAAGACACACGCAAATGAAACACTAAAGTTTATGTGTAACGTCGAGTAGCTCGTAGAAAAGCTATTAATTATAAGAAAGGAAATAGAAACCCCAGTGGAAATGAAAAAGTAATAAAATGCAACAGCGATTGTAAGATGAGTGCTGGGCCCGATTGCAATTCCGCTGCTGCGATGCGACGCTCAAACTTATTTCATACTAGTGCAATCTTTTCGCTTTACTTTTTATCATACTATATTTTTTTGATAGCTAATTATACTTGATTTAGACGAGTTCAGTAATTGATTAAATTTGAACTAATAGCAACTTCAGAAGAGAATAAATTTGTACATATAATCTTTGAGCCACTTAAAGTATAATAGTTAAAAAAATATTTTTCCTTTTAATTCGAAATCTATCTCACCATCCCTTCAGCTCATATATGTCCCACTGCTGGGCTCGAGGCTCCTCCGTAATAGCACGTCTATTGACCTACTACACCACGCTGGTCAGACGGGTTGATATAGGGTTTTATTTAGAGGTTTCCGTCTCTTGCATAAACGTCGTATGCATATTATATCCCTTAGTGGTCTTTTACGACATTCACGGGTAACAAAGGGAGTAAATTGTATTCTTACTCTGTCACCATACGGCATTGTAATCTCTCTATTAAGATCTAAAAATGGTAGGTACTTGAACCTACTACTGTAACAAATCCTTAGCAAGTACCTTACCAATTAAACCACAGCAGTACTCACGTGAAATATCAAATGCCCCGTTTATTTCATGACGTCGTCTCGTCTTAGCTCATATATGTCCCACTGTTGGGCTGGAGCCTTCTCCCCAGTGCGAGGGAAATAGACCTACTATACCTTGCTGGTCAGACAGGTTTATATAGGGTTTTATTTCGAGGTTCCTCTATCTTATATAGATATTATCTGCATATTATAATCCCTTCAACGTCTTTTACGACACCCATAGGCAAGAAAGGGGATAGTGAATTGTATTCTTACTCCGTCACCACTGGAAATTATTTCATGATGTTACGATAAACTTCTTTCTTATTTGGTATCTCTACGGGTGTTGATTTGTCCTTAGTCTGTTGATCTACAGCCTCGACTAGAGTGGTATTCGCGCTTTTACTGATGTCACACGCCACTAACAACATAAGTTTAATTTTCTTTACAATTGATGAAATGTATTCTTATTTTGTTATCATATCATCATCATCACTATCGCAGCCCACATACGTTCCACTGTTGGGCTCGGACCTCCTCTACAATGGGAAGGAATTTGACCTACTATACCATGCTGGTCAGACATGTTGGTATAGGGTTTCATTTCGAGTTTTTCCTTATCTTGCACAGATGTTATGTGCATTTTATATCCCATAGTCGTCTTTTACGACATACACGGGCAAGATAGGGAGTGGTGAATTGTATTCTTACTCCGTTACCACACGGCAAATCTTATCATAAAGGCAGTAAAGAATAATTAAATTTATTATTACTCATATATTTTCATTATCAACATCATCTCAGCCCACATAAGTCCCACTATTGGTTTCGGACCTCCTCCGCAAAGGGAGGGAAGTAGACCTACTATACCGAGCTGGTCAGACGTGTTGACATAGGGTTTGATCTCGAGTTAAATAAATATCATCTACATGTCATATCCCTTAGTCATCTTTTACGACACCCACGGGCAAGAGAGAGGGTGATGCTGATGAATTGTATTCTTACTCCGTCACCACAGAGAGTATCTATTCACTCTATAATAATAAATCTTCGTACGTTGAGGCGCGACATACTGGATAGGTAAACTGAATACCTCCATAAACTATTTATGTACACAAATTATTATAGACGTATCCTCACAAAAAACATAAATCGTCTGGCAGGTGCAAATTGTCGCGTGAAAACAAAAAAAAGTGAGGCACGATTTATGTATTTTCTACCGTAGCTATCAGTAATTCGTTTTAGAATTTTTACAAACAATGGTATACGACCAAACAAATGGAAATGAACAGCGGCAATGCGTCAACAAAACATTCAATGAAAGGCATTTATTTGTGTGTACGTTAAACTTTTCTATTAGCAATTTGTTACCAAGACAATCTTCATGCAAAATTCTTCTTTTATCTTTGTAAAATTTATAAGTAGCCTAAGTGCGTATGTAGACAAACAAAAGTATTTAATTGGTGATAAGTTATTCGATGTAAAACCAAGAACATAAATATTTGTTATCACTTATCAATAAGTGATAACTGAATATCAAATCTGTGCAATCTTCGCACAGTTTATCTTATAATATTAGGTAAATCACGTGTCACGTGTCCATTTATCCTAATATCTGAACTTAAGTCAGACGTTCACAGGATTTCATGTCAAGTTTTCATTTTCATGTATAGCTATATGCATATTTTACCATCATCATCATTGTTGCAGCCCACATACGTCCCACTGTTGGCCTCAAGCCTCCTCCACAATAGGAGGGAATTTAACCTACTATACCATGCTGGTCACACATGTTCGTATAGGGTTTCATTTCGAGTTTTCCTTCTCTTGAACAGATGTTATTTATGTGCATATTATATCCCATAGCCGTCTTATACGACATCCGGGCAAGGTAGGAGTGATGCATTTTATTCTTACTCCATCACCACACGGAAATATATGCATATTTAATCCCTTACAATAACACACAGGTAAGAAAAAAGGTGGTAAATTAATTTCTTACTCCGTCACTACACGGAACATTATTCCTTATGCCTGTAGAAAGCAGCTGAGAGACCATCAGAAGAGCTGGCAATAGTACGCTCCTGGGAAACTTATAACACCAATTGCGATTGCCAACTCTCAATCAAGCGTGCCAGTTATGCTCCTTTAAATCTTAATATATATAAATAACGTGTCAGGTTGTTTGTCCGTGATGGACTCCTAAACTACTTAACCGATTTTAATCAAATTTGCACACCGTGTGCACTTTGATCCAACTGGAAAGATAGGATAGCTTACATTTTAATTTATAGTCGCAATGTTATTTTATTGCAAATTATTTGTATTACCTATATATACAACTATTATTTGACATTCACAATTATCTGTTAACTCCAAACGATTTTAACAGATGGCGATATCTGTTGACTGGATTGAGTAATAAATTAATAGATGGCGCTGCTATGTCAAACCTACAAACGTGTCATATATGATTTTAACTTGCTTTTTTACATAGATGCCATTTGTAAAAAATATGACGACCTCCATGACAGATGTTCTCCTACAGTTCCACTTAAACAGTTTATTAAAATGTAATATAACAAAAACATTAGCCATAGCAACGCGTGGCCAGGTCTGCTATTACATTAGACGTCCCTTTAGATTGTGAATGACAGATGTCAGTTCCTGCCCACAAAATGATTTCTTACCAAAACTGGTAAAACTAGAAAAGCGTGCCACATAAAATTAAGAATAAAAAAAAGAGTGTGTGTACAAAATACGCATACCAGAAGCAAAACTCCTTCACACTTCTCCAACATCCTTCGTCCTTCATCCTTCATCCTTTATCTCATTCTCTCGCCGGCTGAATCCCATACATTTACGTGTTCGTGTCTCTGTGGACTCTGTGGACTGTTTTAATTTTCGTAATATTAGTATCAATCTCGAAAAATATAATTTTATGCAAATTATTATATTATCATCAAGTAATCTACGAATTGCATTACTGATTAATGAGTTTTATCTTTTCCGTATGGTGACGAAATAAAAATATAAATAACCACTCCCTATCTTGAATATAGTAAAATATGACTAAGGGATGTATTGCGCATATTACAAGTATACAAAAGAAAATAAACTCGATTCATATCGAGTTTATTTTCATCCTATACCAATCCGTACGATCATCATAATATAGGTACTAATTCAATTTCCCAACCATTGCAGAGGAGACTGAGACACAATAGGACTTATATGAGCAGTGATGAAGTCTTATCTTTACAGAAAATCGAAATTTTTCAAAAAATAGAAACGCCGATCGAGCTAAGATTAAAAAAATATGCAGAAATGGAAGAACATTATATGCGATATGAATAAATTCGTTGATGTAGCAGATGCGAGACGCTCAATAAAAATTGTGCGTTGAATACTTTGCAGATCGCTTCTGGAGGATAACGATATCAAATGTTAAACAATGAGGCACAATTTTTCAAATATGAAAACCATCGTTAGAATTATATAATGCGCAGGCAAAATTACGTCACGTTTTATATTAAATTACAGAACAAAGAAGAGAGTTGCGTAACAGAGTGACGAGATCTAGGTTCCCAAAGGATGAGCGGGTGATACTTTCTGGGTCAGACCTGCATGTTTATATTTACTTATTTTATTGAAATCTCTATATCAACCAAATAAAGTAATTGATATAGAAATTATAAAAAAAATATGACTTTATCACCGTTAGGTACCTACTTTTACTTTTTACTTTACCTACTTTTTACTTTATTACCGTGTTGGAGATGTAAAAAACGGCTGAGTGTTCACTAAAAGAATGGGCAACGCCAACGCGTCTGGTAAGTGTAGCGATTATCATTAGATTTTATCCCATATGTGGAACAGGGAACTTTGTTAAACGGATGGTTAGGTTAGCTTTTCATTATTTGGACTAACTTTTCATTATTTTAACTGATATAAATAATAATAAATTATAATAAATTATAATAAATCTATTAAAACTTTGGCCAAAGAGAAAAGCTTCTTTAATACTAAAAGTTATAAACATAATTTGTTAATACCGAAGTAAACATTTTGCTCATAAATATATCCCAAATCCGAGATAATTGACTGGCTGCGTATTACTTTAATTTATAACCCCTTAAAATAAGTTTTACCCCTCGGAGGACGAGTTCGCCGCAGTCCAATTTAAAGCTTAAACTTTTAGTTAAACTTGGCCATATCTTCCGCGGCTCCAGATTTAGATTATGGGGTAATTGAAGCAGCTTATATCCCCTCGCTCCGTTGTATAAACTTTTAGATAGATATTTACTAATAGTTCCAAGAGAATTTGCGAGATTATTACTTATCATGCTAGTTGATTTATACCAACCCTATTATAAATTATAAGTTAATTCACTTTTTGAACCATTTTTCAGAACCTGTGACATACTAACTGTAACCGTCTTCAAAGTAACAAGTAGATACCCAATGGTCAGCCCAATGGCGAAGAGCAAGGAAACGATGGATTATAAGTCTACGCTCCGCCCTTTCGTCACCCCGAACAGAAGGGCTGGCGTGCACCCAGACCACAGCCCGCCCAGAAATTAATTTGGCATTTGTGTTTCGCCCACATCTTAGTTGATTGTTAAATTTCAATAAAAGACTGGATATATACACTCACCACTGCCTCCGATACAACGAAAAGTTCAGGGTACAATATAAAAAAAAACTAAGTTTAATACACAACACACGTTGTGTATAAATTATAATAAACATTGTTTTATACACGTGGATGTATAAAAAAAATTGCGTGGTAGAACCTACGAATGCTTCTAATCTTTACATTGCTTGTGAGTTGACGTTCGGCATCCAAGGACTAAGGCTGGTTTCAGACTACGCTATAATAATGGCTCATAGCACAACAATTACGCGCACCATACATTGTTACGGAACCGTTCACACTATACTGTACTATATATTATTGGCTTACTATACGCTATAAATTGGTGCGATGTGCTGAGTTCATGCTGTGCTATATCACGCGCCGCCCTCTTCTTCCTCCCTCACCCCCGGCCGACCCGTAAACTCTTCAGAGATCGCCGTCAACTGAGCTTGCTATATATTTATATATTTTTTTTACTGCCGGTGGTACCTTCTCCGACTTATTTCGCTGGACCGATTCTAAAATATCGGCGCGATCCTTTATAAATTTAAAAAAGTCTGTTAATAAGGGCATTTCCATTTGGGTCAACGATTACATTCCCAAGGAGGGTTGACGTCAGGCAGGCGGCCGATCATAAAAGTCATTGCCGAAACTTTTTGCAATATGTCAAAACAGATGACATATTGCGTCGACCCCAAGTAATTGGGATAAGAGCAAGATGATGATGACTGCCGGTGGTGGCAAACGAGCAAGCAGCACACCTGATGGTAAGTGATACTGCCGCACATGGACCTTTGCAATACCAGGGGAACAGCCAGGCCGTTGCCTACCGTAAATAAAAAGCTCTTCTTAAACCTCGTTTAAAGAAGGACATGTCATATCGCTCGGGAAACACAGCAGCAGATAGTTCATTCTAGAGCCTGCACGTACGTGGGAGAAATAATCGCTGGAAACGTACAGTTGAAGACCATAACCTTTCCAGGTGTAATGGATGAACCTTCCTGCGGTGTCGAGTGGTACGTTGATAAAACGGTGACGGCGGTACCAAATCAAACAGTTCCTCAGAGCACTCTCCATGAAAGAGCCGGTAGAGTACCTACACAGAGTGACCCAAAGTCTCTCCGCCGCTCTAGTGACTCCAATCTGTCCGTATACTATAATTGCTTGCGATAATATCGTAAATGTGAACGCCATGCTTTATAGTACAGCATTAGGTTCTTCGTTGCTATACTATATAGCACAATAGTATAGCGTAGTCTGAAACCTACTTTAGAGCCTTACAGACCTGAGCCAACTCTATCTGATGCCGTCTCGTCAACAATTGCAACTCAAGCAGGGTACATCTGAGGCAGGCGACCGGCCATAAAAGGATAGTCAATTTGCAATATGTACTCATCATCATCATCTTGCTCTTATCCCAATTATTTGGGGTCGACGCAATATGTCATCTGTTTTGACATATTTCAAAAAGTTTCGGCAATGACTTTTATGACCGGCCGCCTGCCTGACGTCAACCCTCCTTGGGAATGTAATCGTTGACCCAAATGGTACCAGATGCAGTTGTTCCGGGTCAATCTAGGGCTCTTAGTCCTCTTTTACGACACCCACGAGCAAAGCAAGGGTTGGTAGTATTCGAAGCCACACAACATCATTTGCAATATGTACTATGAAAGAAAATACATATTAAGTCTACCTCAAATAATTGAGATAAGAACAGGGCGATGATGATGACATGTGCCTAAAAAAATATTTTTCAATCAACAGAAACATTTTAATTTTCTGAATGTAATACAAAATATTATGAACGAAAAATTTTAAAGTATACTTATCTAATAAGAGCACACTTGGGGTACGAACCTGACCTCATATAAAACATGGCCGGTATCTGTGACGTCACCTAGCGAATTTGTTACCGCAGTAAAGAATATAGCATTTAATCGTGTCGGCACTAACTGTGCTAATAAAACTTCTTTCTGTTTAAATGTTTTTGAAAGTTTTTCTTAAATTAGCAGATACCGTTTAAAAATAAGATTTATAATCGACTAATGGAAAACAAATCATCGTGTGGTGACAAGATAATCCTCCCTCTCCCCCCTTTGCTTACCCCTGAGAGTAGCAAAAAAAACCATTATGGTTATATCTACCAAAGAGGTAGACAGCTATTCTATCTTAGGAAGCAATGGAAAACACTTTTGTAATATCCAATATGCGGACAGAATCGGAGAAATGGTGGTCCGATTATACCGCAACAATTCTAGAATATAATTCGAGAATGATAGTTTGGATTCTCCTTAGTTCTGCCTAGTCCTGGATTCACTTAGTATGTTACTAGATTAAAAACATTCTGAGCTAGACTTTGGATTATGAAGCGTTGGTTATATAACAACTTAGCACCGAAAAATTTTTGTAAATAATTTCATAGCGTCCACTTAAGATGATTTGAAATCATTTGCAATAAGTAACCTACAAATGGTAGAATTCAAAAGACTCAGTAACTCCCGTTGATAGATGTTAACACTTTAATACACATTGTAAACGAAACTATTTTTACGGATACTATCGCTTTTGTATTTGATTTTTGATTGCCCAACGTTTCGAAAACTTTACAGCGTTCATGGGTACGGGTGGACCATGAACATTGTAATTTAGAGTGTATAATATTCGCGTAAACATCGAACAATATTTGAAGTGAAACAATATTTGTAGGGGCGCATGTCTTTGGCCATAAATAAATACATTTTTAGACAATCTTTTATCAAGCGGCAGTAAATGTGTGGCCTTGTAGACGAGCGCATAGGTCCCATCGATTCGAATGTACTATTTAGCATTTGCAAATGGATTCAAACTGTATCGGATACCCTGGACAAAAGAGTGCGCACACTGTTCGCACAAGATCCATCACCCTTATTCTCCATTAATGAAGTATATTCCACGAAAATGTGGAGGATGGTTAGACCATGGCCTGACATAGAAAACAGGGCTTAAAACATTACCTAAGGTCATATACGTCCCATTGCTGGACTTGAGCCTTCTTCACAATAGAAAGGAAATTGATATACTATGATAGTCAGACGTGTAGGGTTTTATTTCGGAGTTTCCTGCCGTTGCATAGATATTATTTGGATATGATATTCCTTAGTCGTTTTTTACGACACCCACCAGCAAAATAGGGGGTGATAAATAGTATTCTTACTCCGTCACCACGCGAAAAACCGGAGCGGTTGAATAATGAAAACAAATTATAAAAATAAAATTTACACATTTCAGGAGACTATTTCAAACTTTTCAGCGATATATTTCAGCTGGATTGTGAACAATTAACGGACATAGCTTGCTCGTAAAACGTGCTACAACATAAGTTTTTGTCCACTTTTGTTGCACACACCTGAAATCCGAAAAAAGTGCAAAGTCGCAGCCAGTAATTCACTGTTGTCATGACATGCAAGCCTTCGTACTGCTGAATAATCACATTTCGTATTATACTTTTGTTGCTTCAGTCACCAAACAAAAACATGATGAGTTAACTTTTGTTAGCTTTAGTTGTAAACTGTCTAGCTGGGATTTATAAACAACTCACAAATTCAGTTCGGATTTTTTAGATAAATTATCGCTCGAGACCATTTTTAAATGATATATATGTATTTGTAGAATTTCTCTTAAATTCGAATGAAATGATTATCATCATTTCAGCTCATACGTCCTACTGTTGGACTCAAGGCTTTTACATAATAGGAGGAAAATTGACCTACTATTTAACCTACTTACGGTAGTGAGTTTTAAATATTCCTTCACAGATGTTATACCTAATTTATGGATAGCAATTACACCAAGACTCGAGAATTTGTGGATCGCATAAAGTATTATCCACCATGGGAATTGAATGCATGTCACTTATTCAATCTTAACTACAACGGCAACTGTGCTATCAAATACGAAAAATTAAATTTAAACGAGCAATTCTTGTAAATATATATATTTTCAGGATCTCGGCAACGGCTCCAACGATTTTGTTGAAACTTGGCATACTAGAGGATTCGGGCCCAAAAAATCGATCTAGCTAGGTTTTATGTATAGAAAATGTTGTTTTGTCAGTGTTTTTGGCAGACAATATAATGACATTAAATTTTAAAAGAATATGAATTCAAATTTTGCCATCAATGTCATGAGTTACGATAGCTCAGTGGCGAAGTAGTCAGGTTTCGTTTTATTTTTGACATCGGCGACAAACGGCGTCGGATCAAATCTCGGTGTTATCATTATTCTCTTTTTGTAATTTTTTATATAATTTTCATTATTTATTTTTTTATTTTTTATTAATATATATCTCTATATCTAAATAAATGCTACAAAAATACTCTGAGCGAAACTCGGTCAACCTGATATTACATATTATATCCCTTAACCGTCTAGGACAACCACGGGTAAGATAGGAAATGTTGAATTGCACTCTTATACGTAAGACCACCTACTATAGGACCATTTTATGACCTCGTAATAAAAGTAACATGGTTTTGATGAGTCATCAAATAACCATTCTGCAGTGCGTCGCCCGAACTGTATGTAGTTATCAATGGAGAACCTTTACTCTTCCCCGTGGTTGTTGATTCATCGAACGAAATACCTTACTTATTGCATGTAATATTAATCTTTGGGATTATTAGGCTGCTACTTCGTAGACAAATCCCGACACTTATGGAGAGTCACAGCATGCTCTGAAGCTATGCGCTACTTATTAGGTCAACATACATACATATATTCACGCCTTTTTCCCATAGGGGTAGGCAGAGACCACTTCCCTCCACTTGCTACGATCTTGACATACTACTTTCGCCTCCTCTACATTCATTAATCTCTTCATGCATATTCTTCGGTTTAGGGTACTTCTAACCTGGCGTTTCTTAAGAACGTCCCCTTTAGGCCAACATTTAGAGATATATATTGCGCACGAGTCAGCAGTTAAGTCATCATAGGCACCACACTGGTCTTTGCTTTCAGATACTATCGCATATTGAATGAAAAGATTGAAAATTACCCGAAAGCTCAATTCGATTGGACAATTTAATTTCGTCTCGAAATAAATTTACCGAGATTTCCTTACTGTCTTGGAATGTTTGTTTTATTTAAATATAGTGATCAACAACTTTGATAGTCGCATTGCTAAATAGAATTAGCTATTGCCAACTAGAATTAGCAACCTACTGGAATGGATATGAATAACAAGTAATAGCGGGGAATATTAAAACTTATATTAATATTATGACTACGTTTCGTGTCAGTTACTATATATTTAGACATCAATATAATATTAAACATGAGAATACTAAAACAAACTCAAGGTTTTATTATAAGGCATAAAGCAAAATAGCCTCAATTCAATGTGTCAAAGTATACAATTGAGTAGTTTTGATTTATGATGATTACTTTCTTAGAAGCATATTAAGCTTAGTATCTAAAAAATACAAGTCATAGTTATAACAAATGAATAAAGTATTTTGTTAGTCTTAGAATTTTTATTACTAAGAAAACCTATTGTTACTTATTAATATTTACCCAACTAGCGATATACATACGTATGTTATGAATGTATGTTTTCTTTATTTATAGTCCAATATGCACCAAATGAAGCAAATTAATTGTTACTTATATAAATAAAATCGTTACGGACTTATCTCTTTCATTGTATTTCTTTTTTTTTATTATACACTTACGCTTTTCAATAACATGAATCTATCAATCTTTTCTCAATCCATATACGATGCACTATTGAATACATGCCCCCTTTCAATAGCGGAAACTACCCTACTATATGCTAATCAGCATCCGGGCCCATTTAACATTCAGGCCTATGTGAAGTACTTGAGCCTGGTGTTCAACAGGCATTGGTGGTTCCGAAGGGGAGCGGGGTTGAGCGTTTGTCTGACGGTTCTCTTGTGGCGTCCACAGAGGGCATTGGTGGTAAGGATCATATGCGGATACCGCACGGTGGCAACGGAGGCAGCGTGCTTTTTGGCCGGGACTCCCCTGAGATGGACGCGGAGATGCTGGCCAAACTTTACCTTAGCTAGAGCGATGCTCAAAAACGTCAGGAACTGAGACGCGGTCACCGCCTTTTGTGATGCACATTTACGGAAATGAGACCGCCGATCGTGTGCGGGTTGAACTCCTCTACGGCGACACGATCCGCCACCGGTAACTAGGGCGGCAAAAGCGTGAGCACCTGCGGCTGACGCCACCCTACCCGAGGCCGCGAGTTACTAGACCGGGGAATAGTCCGTCACACGCAAAGAGGCTGACCGCGTAAGAAGGCACGCCGGGAGAAGCGTCGGGGAGGGACAATACCCGAAAGTACTCGGTACCAGTGGTCGGCTCAATGGCAAAAGGCCAATAGGTTGTGGGACAGCGCGCTGCCCTTTCGTCATATCGCGGAGAGATTAAATGGCATGTGTTTTGACCATAGCCCAAAAACCTTTCCCCAAGAAAGGCCTTTATTTCAAAACTTCCTGTTCATGCAGAGAAGTTATTCACTCTCTTAATTAATTATTACGACACCCATGGGAGAAATCGGACGATATCTATAGTATTTTTATTTCGTCACAGATATATATATATATATATATATATATACTATATAATGTCTTATATGATGGTCCTATATAATATTGCAATAAGCTTACCCTCAATCATGTAGTAGACGTTAAGTATTACCTGACAACTTAATAACGCCAACATTCATGACTGGAACTGATGACCTCATATAAGCAATTCCATGCTTATAATTATCTCTAATCATTTGAGCTGTGAGATTAAAAAAACGATTGCTAATAGTAAAAGGTTAATAAAATTTTTTAGGTGGAGCAATATTTTCAGCCCAACGACAAAGGCAACGTGCCACGGTGGGCCCCGGATGGAGCCGGGCGGCGAGGGAACTAACCATGGCCAACCCACAAAAAAAGGTAGGGCAATATTTATAAATGTATCACTAAAGAAATAAAATAGCAAAAATTAAATAAGTGAAATTGCAATTTGACGCTGCAATTTGACATACGTAGGTACATATGTAGAGTACGTTCCTTATAAGACATAAATTCTGGGATTATCGCCAGTGGTTTGACATAGATTTGTTACAAGAGTAGAAAATTCCGTGTTCATCTATTCATGAGGTTTGTCTTTTGAGTGTTCAAATATGTACACTCTTTTAAATATATAGAAACTATAAAATGAGAAAGAGATAAATTTAAATTGCTTCACATTATTATCTAAGTCCTACTTCATGTATACAATTTTAGTTAAAGCTTTTTTTAATGTCAGTCCTTTGTTTTTCTTGTTGGCTATTCTTACTTTGTGGCCCTGCTCCGATCCGGTGGTAGGTTATTGGATTGTTTCAAACGATGTGTAAATTTAACAATATGTAATTACGCTTAAAGAGCGTATGCGGAATAAATGATTTAATTACACTGTTGGGCTCGGGCCAACAGTCTAATTAAATCACTAGTTCAGAGGGTGTCACTATCAGTTGTCTGTCCGTCAACTGATTAGTACCACTACGGGCGCGCGATCACGGACTGCTCCAGCTGCTGCTGTCGTCCCTCTTTCCTATATCGCATGACAGTAGTATCCTTAACCCATTTTCTTCCTTATTCATCCACTATTTCCTATCCTTTTCCCCATAAACGAGAATTCCCGAGGAGGGTTGGCGTCAGGGGGGCGGCCGGCCATAAAACTAATAGCCGTATCCTTTTTACAGCATGCTTTTTGAGGTAAAAACATGTTGTGCCGACCCCACTTAGCGTGGGACGAGGGCAGGCGAATGATGATGTTGAGCTCGGGCCTTCTCCATAATAGAAGGGAAATTGACGTACTACACCGCGCTGATCAGACGTATTGTACTAGGATTTTTTGTCGAGTTTGATACATATATATAATTTTTTTTCCCAGCGTTTGTCAGTTCATAGAGCTATATGGCCTGCTCATCACCACTTCAACGTATTAATTTCTATGTAGGTTACACCCTTTTTTCTAAAGATTGCCGAATGCCGTAGCCGCTACCACACAGCATTTTATCTAACATCAGATATAAATAAAATAGCCAACTCTGTACACGTTGTTCGCCAATTATTTGGTTTATCCATATATATAAAGAGAAAAAATATACTTATTAGGCAACGGTTGGATTATGCCTGCCCCGGCTTCAAACAGAAACTTTTATTCTTCAATGTTTTATATTTGCCAACAACTTTTGCCTACATTACGTACCTCCTTGAAAAATTAAGCAACTTCTCGTGTTATTTACGATGTCTATTCGACTGCGACCCTGCATACCAAATGAGTCAGCTTTTTGTAGATATTTAATGATGTATTTAACGACAGATCTTGAGGCTTATGATTTAAACGCAGACATTAAATTTTATCTGGAGACTGGCAATAAAATAAGGCAATATTTATAACAAAATACGTAATATACAAAATTACTCTCTACATTAAGAAAGAACATTCTCCTTCTATTGCTAGAAACTTTCATTATCATCGTACAGCCATCATATCAGCCTTTTGTCGTCTACTACTAGACGTGGGTCGCTCTTATGTTTCGTCAATTCTTACTCATATGTCTCTCTCTCTACTCTAGTCGTTTTATGATTCTTACGGGCAAGCAAGGGACAACGACAATTGTATTCCTATCCTGTCTCCACGCAGGATACTGGGATCTGCGAACATTCATCATCATCTTCATCGCAGTCCACATACGTCCCACTATTGGGCTCGGGCCTCCTCCACAATGGGAGGGAATTTGACCTACTATACCATGCTGGTCGGACATGTTGGTATAGCGTTTCATTTCGAATTATCCTTCTTCTGCACATATGTAATGCATATGCATATTATATCCCATAGTCGTCTTATACGACATCCACGGACAAGATATGGAGTGGTGAAATGTAATCTTACTACGTCACCAACGCTCCTCCCGGGGCGCCGGTCGCCCTCACACGGTCAGCCTCAGAGGTCAGTCCGTGGGTGACTGGGCCGGGGAATACCACGGTCCAGTCACTCACGGATTATCCTTCACCTTACAATTTTGCCTGACCCGTTACCAAAAGTTAAGTATGATAATATGAATTTCTAGGTAAGATATTACTAATGTTTTGTTAAGCATTAGATTTGAACCTGATGCATCACACTCGGCAGACGCATATCTATCCTAATAATACTAAATAAATGGCAATCGTTGCACGTATGCCAAGTAAGTAGCAAAAAAAATTTCGAAGAAGCCTGTCATCATTATCATCTAAGCCCATACACGTCCCACCATTGGGCTGGGGCTTCCTCCACTATGAGAGGGAAATAGACTTACTATCCCCTACGCTCGTCAGACGTGTTCGTATTGGGTTTTGTTTCGAGGTTCCCTTCTTTTGCGTAGATATTGTATGTATATTATATCCCTTAGTCGTCTCTTAAGACATCCACGGGCAAGATAGGGAGTGGTGAATTGTATTCTTACTCCGTCACCACAAGGAGAAAGGAAACAAAGCTCTAATTATATTTAATTATCATCTGAGTTGCCGGCTTACTTGCTGCTGTGATAAGGGAACTTCCATAAATTAAATGAGGTAATTTTGACGATTTTTCGACTCTCCCTCTCCTTGGTGAGATGTCATAAGATTGACCCCTTAACCTCAATGCCTCACATAATTAATAGACGCCCCTAAGCCTATTTTTTCCTTTGGAAATACTAGGGTTTTTTTACCTATCTAGTCCAGGGTATTTTTTCAATCTGAGATATGCTTACTGTTTTCGATAGATAACGTTATATTCGATAGATAATGTTTATGATAACGTAAGTACAAATTGTGCTGTTTGGGTTTTTTATTATTAATCCATTAATATCTATTTCTGCAGCTTTACTCATGTTAAATTATATATTATCTAACTTGTAGGTATTTTTCACGTGACATCGATGCCTCGTTGTTATTCTATATATACGCGATTTGTTGATAATATCTGGTTGACCGAGCTTTGCTCGGTATATTTTTGTTGTATTTTTGCCGAACCTATTTAGATATATATTAATAAAAAATAAAAATAAAATAATGAAAAAATATCAAAAATTACAAAAAGAGAATAATAATAACACCGAGATTCGATCCCACGCTGTTTGAATGCCAAAACAAAACAAAAAGAAAATTGGACAACTTCCCGACTGAGCTATTATAACTCTTGACGTTGACGGCGAAATTTGAACTCATATTCTTTTAAAATTTAATGTTATTGTATTGTTTTGCTAAAAACACCAGCAAAACAACATTTTCTATAAATAAAACCTAGCTAGATCGATTTTTTGGCCCCGATACCTCTAGTATGCCAAGTTTCATCAAAATTGTTGGAGCCGTTTCCAAGATCCTGAATATATATTGGAGGGAAATTGACCTCATATATCACGCTTGTCAGACGTGTTGGTATAGGATTTTATTTCGAGTTTTTCTTCTCTTGCATAGATATTATCTGCATATTCCCTTGGTCATCTTTTACGAAACCTACGGGCAAGAGACGAAGTGGTGAATCCTATTCTTTTTCCGTCATCACTCGGAAATTATACATAAATTATAGATAAAAAATATATATGTATAATAATAACAAAACTACTGAAAGAGTAATGACAGAAAAATTAGGCGTAGTTTAAGTACCAATCTGCTACACCAAGTATCGCGGATTAAAATTACACATACAAAAATTATTTCAGTAAACCACATATAGTACTTCTGGTGTATCGTGTGTCCATATCAAACTTATATTCATCATCATTAACCTGCCCTCATTCCACGCTAAATGGGGTCGGCACAACACGTTCTTACCTTCCTTAGTCTCCTATCAGCCGTCATATCTGCACTCACTGTTTTCATTCGCATATCCTCATTCACAAAGTCCATTCATCTCTTTTTGGTTTCCCATGCTTCGTACATCCATCCATTATTATATCGATATCCCAACTTGTCATATGCCTTTCATCCCACTCACATGACCATACCAAAACAATCCCACACTCCTAATCTTCTCTGTCACTGGTGCTACTTTCAGGCTTCCCTTAATCTACTCATTTCTTATCTCATCTAACCTTGTGACCCCACACATCCATATTTATATCAAACTTAAATTAAAATCATTTATTACGTACCTGCGTAATTATCGATCTCGTGGGAATAGCGGGATAAAATATGACCTATGTTACTCCCTGATATTATAGATTTACATTGGTGTAAGAATTTTTGAAATCGGTTCTTTGATTTAAGCCTGGAAGCGTAATAAACAAACAAACTTACTTTCACATTTATAATATTAGTGGATAACCTATATTGCAGAGGCATTTAAAAATTGTTGATTTTATACTTTATCTCAAATTATTTCTCCATGCATTGGATCAAAACGACGCCATAGTCGATAAGATCTGGGAAGAAACAACCAATCTGTAATGCAAGTGACTAAGTGATCTTTGGCTAATTGTAATAAAGTAATTACAAGTAATAGCTAAAAATATTTGCTGGTTGTTTTCATCTTAACTAGTATTATAAATGTGAAAATGTTTGTTTGCTATACTTTCACACCTTAACTGCTGAATTGATTAATTTGAAACATCCCATGCACATTGTCAACAATACAGAATAAGCAACAAGGTACTTTTATTTAGAAAAAAACAGTTTTTTTTTTTGTAAGGGATAGAAAACTTATTGATAAGATTTACATTAACAGGAGCAAAGCCACGGCTGTAGCTACTTTAGATATAATCTCAGTTACTAATCGTTACAGGCACTTTAAAATTTAACACTCGCTTTTTCCACACATTTTTACATGTCATTAACCCATTGAACAAGATTGCCTTCTGTAAAATAACGTTTAGTGACTAAATGAATAAAATGACATAATATCCTTTTTGATAATATAAAAAATAAATTCTTTTAACTCAAAGGCACTTTTCTGCTTGGGATAAATTCAAAAGAACGTAATTTCTGCTGTAAAAAGGGTTTAAAATGACTTTATAATACATGAAAGGATCATTATACGGCTGTTGAGTTCACAGCATACGTGCAAAAACAACATTAACATGTAGGTATGAAGCCTAGCCACAGTTTTAGTACCACTAGGACCAAGAGGCACTTGCGGACAGGATTATGGCGCGCCTGCTCAAGATACTTCATTTTCCTAGATAGTAAATTTTAAATATTTATGACTTGTTTTATGATGTTAGAATAAAACAGTTTTTGTTTCAGTTGTGTCCTATGGCCTATTATATATCTCTCACAGACCCTGAAAGCAAATTATTATCTTTATACATATATATCTTGTGTACCTACGTGTGTATGTCACTGAATTCCTTCTAAATGGCTTGACCGATTTTGATGAATTTTTTTGTGTTTGTTCAAGGGGATTCGAGAATGGTATAAATTCACAATTGGACCCGGTAGGTAGCGCTGCGATTAATTTCAAGGAGAATTCCTTTTAGTATTTTTTTTTGAAACATTGGGTCAGCTAGTCATATATATAATTTTATTAGCAGCATAGATATAAAATTAGTAAACAAAATTGTGCTAAAGACTCACGCGCTAAGCTCTCAATAGATCTGTTTTGAAAAGTATGTCATGGCAAGATTATTCAATGTCACAATGAAAAGCTTATTCGTTGAATTGAGTAGATATATATATATATATATAATATGGTAGTTTTCTAAGCCTTTTAAATTAGAACGACACGCTGTTCTAACTAAAATTCACAAAAATAATACTGGAAAACAGTAAAAAATGAATGATTTACCTCATCCTCATATACGTCCCTCTGCTGGACTCTAGCCTCATCTACACTGGTAGGTATATACCACGCTGGTCAGGCAAGTTCGTATAGGACTTTATTTGAAATTTTCTTTTTCTTGCATAGATGTTATCTATGAGTTTATATGACTGTAACTCAATCGTCTTTTACGACATCCACGGGTAGGAAAGTGGGTGGTGAATCACTCCTCCTTTACCACATAGAATTCTATTTCAATTTTCAATAAAAAGTGGTGATTGACTCATTAGTCATATATATTTTGTTTTTATATCATCATCATCATTTGCCTGCCCTTATCCCACGCTAAGTGGGGTCGGCACAGCATGTACTTACCTTCCATAACCTCCTATCGGCCGTCATATCTGCACTCACCCTTTTCATACGCATGTCCTCATTCACACAGTCTATCCATCTCTTTTTGGGTCGCCCACGCTTCTTTCGTCCATCCACATTCATATCGATAACCCGCCTTATCACATGACTTTCATCCCTCCTCATCACATGTCCATACCAAGACAACCTCGTGCTCCTAATCTTCTCTATCACTGGTGTTACTTTCAGGCTTCCCCTAATATACTCATTTCTTATCTTATCTAACCTTGTGACCCCACACATCCATCTTAGCATACGCATCTCTGTGGCATGCAATCTTCTCTCATCCGTCTTTTTCAATGCCCAACATTCAGATCCATACATAGCAACAGGTTTGATGACACTCTTGTATATTTTCCCCTTAACTTTAAGGGGCATCCGTGCATCGCAAATTGTTCCCGAGACCTGTCGCCACTTCATCCATCCTGCATTCATTCTACGATTTACCTCCCAGTCGATGTTGCTGTCGTCTTGGAGAAGGGAGCCTAAGTACTTAAAGTCGGAGCAAACCGGTAGGGGTATCCCATCTAGGCCAATGTGAAAGAATTGGGAAGAGTCACCAAAGCTGCAGAACAGATGTTCAATCTTGGTGCGGCTGATCCTAAGGCCTACTCTCTCCAACCTCTCCCGCCATTTCTCCAGTCTACTCTGTACTCCAGCTGCCTCCTCTCCAACGAGGACAATGTCATCTGCAAACAGCATACACCACGGTGTTTCCTCCTGTATGTCTGATGTCAGAGCATCCATCACCAGGAGGAACAAATAAGGGCTTATGGCCGAACCCTGGTGCAAGCCTACAGTGATACTGAACTCATCAGTGACACCGGCTTCGGACCGGACATTCGTACGCGCTTCTGCATACATAGCTTTCACTAATCGTACATACTTCCCCGGCACTCTTCGTTCTTTCAAAGCCCACCACAGAACTTCCCTGGGAACTCGATTGTACGCCTTCTCTAAGTCAATAAATACCATGTGCAGGTTTTTACGCGCACTTTGGTATTTCTCCATGAGTTGGCGTAAAGCAAAAATTGCATCCGTGGTTCCCAGTCCTGGCCTAAAGCCAAACTGGTTCTGGGTTATTTCACTTTCCTCTCTCATTCTTTTCTCTATCACTTTCTCCCAAATCTTCATGCTATGTGACATGAGCTTTATTCCTCGGTAGTTGTTACATTCTTGTACGTCACCCTTATTTTTAAAGATAGGCACTAGTGAACTGGTACGCCATTCGTTCGGGATCGACTCTTCATGTAACAACTTATTAAAGAATAAAGTCAGTCACTTCCATCCATCCGCTTGTAAAACCTTCCATACTTCTACAGGTATACTGTCTGGGCCAACCGCTTTACCTCTTTTCATACTCTGGGCAGCCATTCTTACTTCGTCTAAGCTTACTTCTTCTACCAAACCCAGATTGGTCGGTAGGTCGTCTACCTTTCCACTCCAGACGTTCTCTTCATTCATTAATGTTTGAAAATAACTCTTCCACCGGTCTTTTATTTCTTCATCGCTGGTCAGAACTCTTCCATTATCATCTTTTATACATTTAACGTGCACGATATCTCTAGCATTCTTTTCTCTCGCTTTCGCCAGACGGTACAGTTCCTTTTGTCCCTTGGAGCTCTCAAGACTTCGGTATAATCTGTCTTGGGCCTTAGCTCTAGCGATCGCTACACCTTTCTTACCCTTCTTCTTGCATTCCATATAGGCTAATCTTTTCTGCTCTTTCAATACCGGGTTATCGTCATTTACGCCTTTCCATTCTTTGAATGCATTCTTCTTTTCTTTCAAAACCTTTTGGACACACTCATCCCACCATCACGTATCTTTAGCAATCACTCCTTTACCTTTCGTCTCACCCAGCACGTCCTTCACCACTTCCCTCACACATGAGGCCATCTCGTTCCAGCATTCATTTACCGAGTTATCCTTCATTCTATTTTCCATCTCACTCATTTTATCAACCACTCTCTTCCGGAATTCATGCGCACAATCCTCTTTCTCAATCATAAACCACTTAATTTTTGGTGGGGGCTTAGGTTTAAACCCAGCTATAGGTCCTGTGATTTTAATCTCCAGTAACAATAGGCGATGCTGGGAAGTTAGAAGCTCTTATTTTGTTTTTATATATGAAATAAATATAAAATAAACTGCAGTGTAATATACAACCTTCACGCTAAACACCACCATGCTTCGAAAGACGAAATATTGATTAATATTAAATCTACATACAGTAAAACCCGTTTAAGACGATTTCGCAGGGACCCGACCAAAAACGCGTCTTAGCCGGGAAAGCGTATTATGCGATGCTGGAAAGGGAAAAACGTGCCACTATTATTTTTTATATTTTATTATTATTTTGATACCTACGTATTGAATTTAACATTTAAAGTTTACCTAAATAAAATTTTGTTTATTTTCTTTATTTAATATACCTACTACTACAGATACATTTTTAAACATTAAATATTGAAAAATTTAAAATATAAAAAAAAAGTTGTTTATTATTATTACCTTACTTAAAGTAATCACTTATTTTAGTTTGATAAAAAGATTTTGAGGTATTAGCAATTACAAGATTTTCAACGTAATTTAATTTTCGCAGTGCGTCTTCGCTTGATTCAAAGAAGTTACATAGATAGCGTCTTAAATCATTAACTGCCGATAATGCCTGGGCGTGTGACAAAATCGGAGATGACTCACCTTCTCCTTGGTCATTATCACTTAGGGTCGCTCGACAGTCGTCACTTCGTCAGTTGCTGGCCGCTGCCGCAAGGGGTAATATGTGTATTTGAGTGGCACGTATTAGCGTATTAAACGGGATGACGATCGTATTAAGCGTTAATAAATGTATGAAAACATGTCTCAAGGTCCGTGGCCAGCCCGCTCCTTTATATACCGAATTTCTTTGAAAATCTGCAACAAATATTACGTATTTCTGAAGGCAATAATGTATTACTACAAGCGATACGAAACAGTTCACTAATATTGATATCATCATCATTTCAGCTCATATACGTCCCACTACGTGGGCTTGAGCCTCCTTCACAATAAGAGGGATATCGACCTTACTATACCATGTTGGTCAGACAGTTTGGTATAGAGTTTTGTTTCTAGTTTTCCTTTTCTTGCATAGATGTTATATGCGTATTATATCCCTTAGTCGTCTTTTACATCATTCACGGGCATGATAGAGACCGGTGATATGTGCTCTTACTCCGTCACCACACGGAAAATAAATATTGGTATACCATAAATATTTTTATCATCGTTTATAGTTATGGCTCTGTCACCCATAGAAATATATTTTATTGCCTATATTTTCATTTCTAATAATTATAAGTATAATTGAAAGTTTGGAATAACACTCGACACACTAAAATAATACGAAAAAATATCACGTTCTCATCAACAAAAATTATTAATTGTCATTCAACGACTGTACCTACTGGAACGCGTGGCACCTAATCGACTGATACACGGCGCAGCATACGCTCGAGGTTTGTGCCGCCTGGGCAGAGCAACGTCGTGAACTCGTCGCAATCATCGGTGCCGACCTGGGATGCGGTCGCAGCCTTCTCCGAGGCAATGATCTCGCAGAAGGAGGCGGCGGGTGAGCGCGCGAGGAGCGCAGCCTCAATGAAGCGATCCGCCGCCGGCGACTGGGGCGGCGTAGGCGCGACTACCTGCGCGTCATGGCGCCTTAGCCGAAACCGCGAGTGACGTGACCGGGGAATTAATCCGTCACCTGAAGAGAGGCCGACCGCGTGAGGAAAGACCAACGTCTTCCCCGAGGGGGGGACGTCGGTCGATGGGAGGGTACCCCACTAGAGGTATTCCGTCGGGCCGACCACTGATGACAAGTAACCCTGCTCCGGTGGTCAGCCCAATGACGAAGGCGACGTGGTGTTCGGGTAGGTAGCGGGTGTGCGTGCTTACGCCCCTCTATCACCCCGGACAGAGTGGTGCGAGGAGTGCGCCAACCGCAATCCACTCCAAAAAAAAAAACCTAATCGAGTGATCATACGCCATTACAGACCTTTGGAAAAAGCTGATACTCTTGCACTGCTGCTCCGATATTAACCAAACATAGCTAAGAACCACCGTAAGGAAACTGGCTTTCAAAAGAAATAAAACCGCATCAAAATCGGACTATCCATTTGAAAGCTACGATGTCACAGATGGACATACCCAGACAGACAGACATCGACGTCAAATTTTGCAAAAAATTTAATTATTTAAACTAAAATTCAATATATTAGTTTTAATAATTATTATATACCCAAACACGATATATCTGCTGCAAGTTTTCGGGGGTTGGGTTCTCTGGAGACCATCTAGGTTGTTGTACCAGGTCCACGTGACCGTATTGCAAGATCATAACCTGCAAGATAACTATTATTTGAAACTAATCTATTGAAACCAAAAATACGATATCTGTTTCTGCTGCGAGGTTTTAAGAGTTGGGTTCTCTGGAGACCATTCTGGTTGCAGCATCAGGTCGAAGTTATGAATTAATTGTCATTTAACGATTAAGTATCAGTATACTTAATCGTGCGTGAAGGCATGCGTGAAGCAAGTAATCAAGTTATCATACGCCAATACATCATTTGGGGAAAGAGCTGCTACTCTTACACTGCTGGACCGATATTAACCAAACATAGCTAAGAACCACCGCCAAGAAACTGGCTTTCAAATAAGAAAAACCGCATTGAAATACACATACAGCATAAAACCATACCTGACGGAAAATTAGATTTTCAAATCAGGCGGTTAATTTTCTAAATAAACAAATAATAATATAAATATATATGTAACATCTAAACATCATCATCATCATTTCAGCCCATATACGTCCCACTGTTGGGCTCAGGCCTCCTCCATAACGGAAGGGTAATTGACCTACTATACCACGCCGGTCAAACGTGTTGGTATAGGGTTTTATTTCGAGTTTGCCTTCTCTCGCATAGATGTTATATGCGTTTTATCTCCCTTAGTCGTCTCGTACGATCACCCACGGGTAAGATAGGGGGTGGTGAATTGTATTCTTACTCCGTCACCACACGGAAGACATCTAAACAACGTCTTATGAATTATTAATTTTTAATTTAAGGTAATAATTAAAAATTAATTAATTTGTTTAATAAGCTTAATTAACCTTATATCAAAACCCGTTATTACTCTCCGTAATAGATAAATTTTTCGCCTAATACAGCATTAGATCCATAGTGAGAATACAAGATAGAAGTGGGGTGGGTTTAGATGAGATTCGTTTTGATTACGAACGGGATTAGAGGCTAAGATCCGTGGGACAGGACACACGATGACACGGGCGCCTGTTTAATCTACGGCGATTAAACACGTGACCTCACTCAAAGGGGAAATTGATTAGAGTTTTGCTAATTATTTAGAGCCTTTGTTATATAGTTTATGATATTTTTTACAAGTTCTGATTTAATAATGATTAAGGTACCAACGCACTATGCCAGTATGGTGCACCTAATGGTAAGTGATACTACAGGATTTTATTGATTGCGTGCAATGAAGT
Organism: Lymantria dispar; assembly: GCA_032191425.1. Taxonomy (NCBI): domain Eukaryota; kingdom Metazoa; phylum Arthropoda; class Insecta; order Lepidoptera; family Erebidae; genus Lymantria; species Lymantria dispar. The sequence continues at coordinate 18,267,965 of CM063454.1, read as the reverse complement.
TCAGTAATACGAAAGGCATCACCAAAGGTTATCTCGCCTGGACGGACTGGCCCATGACTACTGGCCACGGGCTAGCCACCACCCAACGCGACAGCGGTGGCACTAGTCGGCTTGGAAGATATTCTTCCTGACTCGTTCCACTGAGTTCTTACGCGAGATAACTGCCAAGCAGAAGATGGCAACTGGATACCCTCGTTCGCATACACTATTCCTGACCTGTCGACTGTGGTCTAAGTGATGGTCGGCAGCTCCCGTAGTGATGCTTGCGAAGAAATCACGCAGCTACTCTGCTACTAGGCTACATAGACCTCAAAATTATGTCTGATGTGTCCTAATTAGAACTACAATTGTGGAAAGATGGAGTCGTCTACCTCCTTGCGACCGGAGTAATTTGATAAAAATGCTCCCGAAAGCACCATCGTCCGTCGAGTACTAAGTCCAAATACTTCAACTGGTTTTCGACCGAATAGAACCAGTAATTGATGTGCCGACAGGTGGACAGTTACTGTGAAACAGCAAATCATTCGTTTTATAGAGGGCCACTCTTAGCAGCAGCATGACTCATCAAATCACCACCTCAATACCGAGTGTGGTCAAACATATCGCCTATTTAAATTAAGCCCAACCCGGAGAGGGTTTTGGCTAATGTACCACACAAGTACAACCTTAGCTAGGCACCGTACAACATAGGTATTAGCACAAAGTCCTCTGCGCGCTTCACGCAGAGACCACTGCGCCGCTACAAATACTCTAGCACCAGCCACCTTAGGTATAGAAGCACCCCCTTATAACAGAGCGCCTTCCTAGTGTACCAGAAAGGCAAATTATTGAATAAGTTGACGACATCTAAATACACCGTCAACAGCACCCCTCCGCCAGTGACTGTCTTCGTGGAAGGCTAATAAAAGGAAATTAAAGCGTTAATATTAATCCAAATAGGTACTGTGAAGTTACAAATATCTTCAATCATTATGAATTTACCTAATCAATGCTCAAGTTTTAACAGTTAAATTGTAAAAATCCATTGCATTAATTTTATTGATAAGATAATAATTAGTATATAATTACATGTCTTTTATACACATAATCATTTCTGGTAGCTAAAATGAAATCGTTTATTGGTGTTGCATGTCTAGCATTGGCCTTAGCGGTCTCTGCAGAAGAGATTTCCTCGTCTGAAGTCTCCCCAGTCTTTGGCTACCATAAACGATTCGGTATTCCTCGCGCCCTCGAACTTCAAAAGCTCGAAGCCGAAGAAGCCACCACTGGCCAAAGAATTGTTGGAGGATCCATAGTTGATATCTCAGAAGTGCCCTATCAGGTAACATTTTTCATTATTTTATTCTGTTTCTGAACATCTGTGAGTGATATGTTCATTATCATCATCATTATTGCTCATGCGCATCCTCCACAATAGGAAGAAAATTGACATACTAGACCCCGCGAATTGATACGGAGCTTTATTTCCAGATTCTCTTCTCTTGCCCAACTATTTTATTATAAGCATTTTATATTCTTTAGTCATCTTATACGACACCCACGGGCAAAATAGGGAGGTGAATTGTATGGTTACTCCATTCCCACATGGAAACAATCAGTTATTAATTCGCCAGCATCCGCTTTTATGCATTCTCATCCACTTCTGAGCTATGATCCAAAACTCAATTATCTATCTCATCGGAATGTTACTATAAATACAAAAACAAAATTCCACACGAACAGACACAAAATAAAAAAGTGAGTTAATAAAAATGTGTAAAATGGGATGATTCTCTTTCTATGTGGATAATGGGATATAAAGTATCTCAAACTTTGTCTTATTTTTTGGCAGTATCCGGCCAGATACCTGTTTATTTGCCGATACCGATCGAATTTTAAATTTAGACTAGATAGGCCGGATACCGGATAGTTACCGATACCTGTTCTATCTCTATACCTTATAATAAATAACGGGATTGTTGTGTTTTATTCATTGCCTGTAATCACTGATCAAACAAGATGGTCTATAGATCAAATCTAGCAAAATTGATTTATCGCCTCCAAAACTACCTGATAACTATATTTCATGGAAATAGTTAAAACGGTTTACGATTTCTGATGATATAGAAATTTGTTTAGGATTACTACTCGTTTATAGATTATAAACAATACAGTGTATTCAAGAGTTGTGAAAAATAACATAAAACGTATTCTGGCATGATACAAAGTTCCAAATGGTACAAGACAGATAATACAGAAGAGTATTAACTAGAGCTTTTTGAAATGAAACTTCTTTGCGCGCATGAGAATAAATTTCTTACGGATGAAACGCAATTTAGTGTCACGAAGATGTGCAGCGTTTTTATTGAACAAGAGGTAGAGAGCGATTGAGACCGATTAAGAGAGAGAGAGAGAGTGAGAAAGGGCGAACATAGCACGAAGCACAGCCATGGGGCGAGAGTAGGGAGCAAGCGAGTGAGAAAGATCGAAAGATTTTTTAATTTTGTTTTTTTTTTTTTTTAATTTTTATTTCTTTTTTATTTATTTTTATTTTTTTAATACTGATAAAAAACACATGGAAACAAAGAAGTTTCATTTCTGACATGCGTACTTAGTATTCACGCTATTTTTTTATACAGTCAGCTTGCCTCTGCCACGGTTTGGGCCTAATTGAATAAAAGTATTAAATAGTGTTCGTGTGATACAATACAACTACAAGGTAGAATACAACTCAGTAACCCCTCTCTTTCTCGTTGATATCGCAAAAGACGACTAAGAGATACAATATGCATATAACATCTATGCAAGAGAGGGAAATCTCGAAATAAAATTCTATGCCGACGCGTCTCACCATTGTGGCATAGTGGGTCAATTTCTCTCCAATTGTGGAGGAAGCCCGAGCCCAGCAGTGGGAGGTATATGGCTTATATACCTCCCACTGACATGATTAAATAATAAAGTGTACACGACCAGTCGTGGTGCATGCATTGGGTACTGAAAGATATTGGGCATTGATAACAATATATAAAGTATACATTTTATTGTTTCAGGCTGGCCTTGTGATTACAATTCTCTGGTTCTTTACATCAGTATGCGGTGCAAGTTTGATTTCCGCTAACCGATTAGTGACTGCTGCTCACTGTCAAAATGATGGATCCTTTAATGCAAATGCAATGACTGTCGTTCTTGGTAGCAATACCATTTTCTCTGGTGGCACTCGTGTCAACGCCGCACAAGTTACTATGCACCCTAACTGGACTCCTAGCACTGCCGCTAATGATATCGCTGTTATTACCTTATCATCCAATGTCGGTCTCAGCAGTAAGTAAAATACTTTAATTTGTTTACGCTAGAGACTGCGTATTAAATCATTTAAGTAAATAATGATATAAACAACGAATTCAATCGTCAAACGGTAATTTATTTTTATTTTATTTTTTTCTATTAACAGCTTATCAATGTTTTGCCTCTCAATTGAAAAAAATACTTAATATTTAAAAATAATATAATTTTAATAGCATTTTCTAATAGTAATGGAAATTTTAGACATGCATATAACGGCGAGTTTTTCATCATCTCAATGGTAATCAAAGGGAGTCAAGATATTCAAAAATTCATGATCTAGATCATTAATACTGTAAAATTATATAAGAAATCTGTTAGGGCTATAATCGAATGACTTGATATGACTCAGCACTCATAATTAAATATTTTAGAATGATCATTTCTAAGACATTTATTATATTTTAGTCTACTATAGTGGTTATTCTGAATTTTAAAGTAAATATAGTAATGTAATATAGATTGACATTAATGAAATAAAGTTAAAAGAAGATAATATAACGATATCGCGAGGTTTTCTCAAATTTATGTCATACCCCATTGCTACTAAATTATAAACCAATTCTGCATAATCTTTAAATGGTAAAATACTATGAAAAGTGCTTCTCTGACGCTTAGTTCTGTAAATATTAAGGGTAATAAAGTGCATAAAAACCAATTTGTTACTAATAATTGATTTTAAAAATCTTTCGCGTTAAAAATATAGTTACATAAACATATTTTAAACATTTCTAATACAATTTCAGATGTGATTCAGCCTATTTCACTTCCGATTAGTGATGCAAATAACTTATTTGTCGGATGGACCGCTCTCGCTTCTGGATTTGGCCTTACTGTTGACGGTAAGAGTAGTATTTATTCAATTTATTTGTAAGCTATTAATTATTCTTCATCATCGCAGCCCACATACGTCCCACTGTTGGGCTCGGGACTCCTCCACAATGGGAGGGGAATTTAACCTACTATAGGTACCATGCTGGGCAGACATGTTGGTATAGAGTTTCATTTCGAGTTTTCCTTCTCTTGCACAAATCTTATGTACATATTATATCCCTTAGTCGCCTTTTACGTCATCCACGGGCAAAATAGGGAGTGGTGAATTGTATTCTTAATCCGTCACCACACGGAAATTATTAAAATTAATTTTAATTAATATTAATTAATTTTAATTATTAAAATTATTAATTATTAAACTTAAAATGAAGCATTTTATTGTATAATGTATAAACAAATTAAATACATACAACATAAATCTATAGTCAAGTAAACAATACTTTTGATTATACAAAGACTTTTGTTGAGACTAATCTCAGAATTCACATGAAAATACATAAATTAATGCTATAAAACATTTTTAAAAACAAGCTTTTATTTAAATGCTTTAAAAATGTAAACATTACTAAATTAATATGATATAAAAGCTTGTGAGATTTACTTGTGTGGCTGAATAAGAATATCACATTTAGGCTACTTAATTTTAACAGCAATAAAAATGTATATATTTTTTTAATAATGTAACTAAATGCAGTCTCAATATAACTCATGCTTAGCTTATAACTCATGCTATCTTTTAGTTATTACTATTAATTGTAAATAAAACTACTTTTACGGATTATATCGCGTTTGTATTTGATTTATGATTGCCCGACGTTTCGAACACTTTGCAGCATTCATGGTCACGGGCGGACTAAGGTGTCTTTGTCTCGGGTATCTATGTCTCGGGTAGATAATTGTAAATGTCTGTAATAACGATTACTTGTTGGACGTGAGACACCTTAGTCCGCCCGTGACCATGAATGCTGCAAAGTGTTCGAAACGTCGGGCAATCATAAATCAAATACAAACGCGATATAATCCGTAAAAGTAGTTTTATTTACAATGTGTAGTGCTCGCGTAAACATCAGATATCATTATATTACTATTAATTTAAGGCGTCATTGTTACATGGATGCTAATTTAGTAGTCTAGTTCTTCAAGAAGTGTTTAATTCTTGAAGAAGGTTTCTTCTAGTTATGTCCCATGTCTACTTAAAGTCACACTGACCAGCGGCCAGGTCAATCACGCCAGTCATCCGAATTATTATACTAACCCGTCTAACTGGCGTGATAAAAATTTCTTCCTTTCGAGTTTTCCTTCCTTGCATCGATGTTATATGCACATTGTATACCTTAGTAATATTTTACGACACCTACGGGCAAGAATAGGGATGATGATTTGTATTCTTACTCACTCACTACACCGTTTTTTTTTGTAATCACTAAAAGTATTTGTCAGCAATTATAATTTGTTTAAAATTCGTTAGAACCCTATTCACATAAATTTTACTATTTATTAGAAATTTCACAAGTAATATGTATTAGGCAGTGTCTTATTAAATTTCACGACATCAGTTAGACTAACTAACCTAACCTATCCATATTTATTAGTTTACTTGCTATTGAATGTTTCGAATTAATAAGTTCTATCTCATAGAATTGAGATTGGCGCCTAGAAATTAAAACTAAGTGCACAAAAGTATAGGATGTTTCGTACAGCCCAGAGTAAATATTTTAACCGAAGTATGTCCAGACCATACAAAGGACAAGGTAAATAATAGCTTTGAATAAAAATTTTAATATTCAATGACTTCACAGGTGGCAGTATCGGCAATAGTCAACGTATTAGCGCTGTACTTTTGCCTATTATCACAAACGCTGAGTGCGCTGCTGTTTACGGACAGTGGGTACATAACACCAACATCTGTACCAGCGGTGAAGGCGGCAGGGGCACTTGCGGCGGCGACTCTGGCGGCCCTCTAGCCGTCACTATCGATGGTGTTAACACTCTGGTAAGACTTACACGAAAAAATTAACACAAAGCTTTTATAGCACAAATAATGGCATTGTGTTCTAAATAACGAACTCCTATGTTGAGTATTATACGTTCAACTCTCACACTGAATAATTTTTATACGATCCACAAACGTTTGTTCTGAGTATAAATCTCATTATGTCTGTTAAATAAGTTAGTACATTCCTCTGCACAGTAATTATATATTGGTTAATGTGGGTTTGTATGAATACAAGTTGTTGTATTCACTAATTAGTAAAGAATGTCCAATAATATTTATTAGCTTGCAACTGTGTAGGGAGTATCATAAAGAGTTTCTCAATTCTTTTTTCATTTTACAGCTCGGTGTAACGTCATATGGTGCCGCTGCTGGCTGCGCAGTTGGATTCCCTGCTGCATTCGCCAGGGTCACAGAATTCATTAGCTGGGTTCTATCTATATAATTTACACATACTAGTTTTTCTAACAAATTTTAATCTATCTCATTTTCGATAAACTTATCTGTGGTCATTTTGTAAACGCTAATTATATATACCTATATTGAAAACAAAAATAAAATGAGATTGTTATTTATAAGTATATGAATATATTTGTCAAAATCTATCTAGTATTCTTTTTTTCCTACAGTATAACGTTTGTTTATAGCGAAACAAATTTAACTAAATAATATCCATCATAGATTTTCGCAAAATGAAAAACCGACTATCTAATCTCTTAAGGCGAAAGCCTTGGGGGGCGGGGCCGGAGCACCTCCACGTGGTGCTCCCTGGAAACGTCCATTTGGACGTCACGCGTCCATTTGGACGGCCAGGATTCCGGCAGGAGGGGGTCTCCGCGTGCGGCTCTGATGGCAGAGCGCACGACGGATCTGACCCGGGGCCAATGGGGCGGATGTGCCTCATGGTACTCCGTCGCCAGAGACGGTGGCTTCATGGCCCGGGGGCGTGACGGGTCGGTCGCTCGCGAGCGGCCAGACCCGGAAGGCCCAAACCGTAACCCTGAGTGTGACTGCGGCTGAAGCTCAGGGCCAGGGGTCTTCGGACCGCGGGGAAGAAAACCCCTATAAAAAATCACCCCAATCTTAAGTTTGGCCACTCGGGGAGGAGATGTATGGCTGGTGGGTTAAGAAGCGCGCGAGCGTCCAGTCGTTAGAGTGGTAGTCAAGGCAAGACTTAAAAATGTTCCAAAAATGGTAGAGATTAAAACGAGCGTAGCTACTCCAGAGGGACCCGGCCAAGCCGGGGAATCCCTCACTGTGCCGGTGTCTGAGCGCGAGATGCGCACAAACACCGGCACGGTCAGTCTCCGATCGTATGGGAGGGAGACAATCGCTGCTGTAGTTGCCGAGAGCCTGGCAAAACACCCGGAGGCTCCGAAGATGAGGAAGAAGCGGAAGAGGAGAAAGCTGATCGCCACCACCGTACACTCCAACATGGTGCGTGCGCGAAAGGAGGTGGCTAAGAAGGAGGCGGCGCGGCAGGCGCAACTAGCTGCCGCCGCGGCTGCGAGCGACGAGGGCGGTGTGTCCGCAGCCACCGCAGAGCCGTCGCAGAAAATGGACGCCGGTACTGCCCGGCTGTCAGGTGGAGAGGAGAGCGACGAGGGCGGATCAGCCGCAGGACCGTCGCGGGGCGAGGGCGGAAAAGCCACAGAGCCGTCCCCAAAGAGGCGCGGAGGAAGGAACAGCTCGACGGGGCTGTCGAGCGACAAGGGCGGCACCGCCGCAGAGCCGTCGCAGGACGAGGGCGGCGGTGCTGCAGGGCCGTCCAAACCAATGCGCAGAATAGACAGCTCGACGGGGCTGTCTGACAAATCCGGGAGCGACATCGCCTATATGCTGTCGACCGACGAGGGCGGCAGTGCCGCAGGCCCGTCGGAAGAGGAGACCGACATGGCTTCGAATATGTCGGCGGACGAGGGCGGCAATACCACAGAGCCGTCCGCCGACGTAAACACCATCCAACGGCTGCAGGTCGACCGGAGGAGGGAAAAGGGCGGTGGATGCGCGGGTCCATCCGATGCTGGTAGAGTAGGTAGGAGTAGGGAAGGCAGGCCGTCAGTTGAGGAGAGTTTGGTTAGGCCGTCGTCCAGGAGGAAGGAGATAGGTAGGAGAGAGAAGAAGCAGACAGGTAGGGGGCTGCCGAGGAGGCTCTAACGGCAGCCCCAAGTGTGAAGGAGAGGGAGGAGGCCCCTCGCCCGAGCGTCCAGAAGCGCCCCCTGCAAAAGGATGGCGGCGCGAGCTCCGACTCAGACGGGAGTTTCATCGTGCCTCCTCCCAAGGTCTCGACCACGCGCCTTGGGCGCAGGGGTAGGGGATCGGCGGTGGCGGCGAGGCCGGGGACCCCAGGTCCGGCCGGCCAGAGCGGCGAGGTTGCGGCCCTGCAGGCCGCGAATGCCCGCCTCAGTAAGGAGGTTTCCGGCCTGCGGGAGCGCAACCGGAAGCTCGAGTCGGAGCTGTTGGTGGTGCGGAAGGAGAACCGTGGGTTGGCCAAAGACGTAGCTGACCTGCGGTCTCAATTCGCACTATTAGTGCCAGCCGCACCGCCGACGCTGGCCTCGCCGCCGAAACGGGCTGCGCCGGAGAGGGTGGGCCCGTCAACTGCGCTCGTGGCGCCGCCTGCGCCTGTGGTGCCTGCCGCGCTGGTTGCGCCCACCGCGCCGACCGTGGGCGCCGCCAAGAAGCGCGGCGGGCCCCAAAAGGAGGCAGAGCCGCTTCCCGTGGTGCACGGCGTACCGGAGGCGTCGATGCGCGTCATCTTTGCTAAGCTTGAGCTTATGCTGGATGCGCGCATCAAGGCTTTGGTGGATCGCCTTCTGCCCGAACCACCCCTCCGGTCGCCGCTCGCCACGGATAGAGCGAGGCGGCCGCAAGCGTCGGCTCCCACCCCGCTGCCCTGTCAGGGTGGCCGCGTGGTGAGCTACGCTGTGGCCGCCGCTGGGCCCAAGGGGGCCAAGAAGGCCGGCAAGGTGCCGGCTCCCGCCAAGGCCGGGCCGCGGCTGGCGCCAACAGCTGCACCGCAGGCGCACCCGCGACCGCTCCTGCTGCGCTCAGCGCTGCTGCCAGAATCGAACAGGGCTGGCAGGTGGCTGAGCGGAGCAGGGAGGCACGCGGCCAGAAGCGGAGAGCAGCGTCCAAGAGTGCCGCCGTGGCCGTCGCTCCCCAGGCGGGAGCCGGCAGAAAGGGGAAAAGGTCGCGCAGGGGCCTCAAGTCGCCAAAGACGGCCGCGGTGATCATCACCGTGCTGCCTGAGGCGGCTGAGAGGGGCCTCAACTATGAGGCCGTCCTAAAACGCGCCCGGCGGGAGCTGGACGTCTCCGACATCCGAGACGTCAAGGCTAGGACCCGCAAGGCCCGGACAGGGGCTCGAATCCTCGAGTTCCCTGGGGCCGAGGGCGCAAAGATGGCCGATAGTGTGGCTTCGAAGCTGCGGGGGCTGTTCGGGCCAAAGGATGGCGTCCGAATCGCCAGGCCTGTCAAGTGCGCAGAGATGCGCCTGACGGGCATGGACGATTCCGTGACGGTGGAGGACGTCCGGGACGCCATTATGGCGCGTACTGGATGTTCCTTGGACACCGTCCGGATTGGAACCATCCGCCCTGGTCCGGGCGGCGTCGGTGCTGTCTGGGTGCAGTGCCCAGTGGAGTCGGTCAAGCAATTGGCCGACTCAGGCAGGCTCCTCGTGGGCTGGAGTTCAGCGCGGGTAACCGTGCTGGAGCCCCGACCCGGGAGGTGTTACAAATGCATGGCGGTCGGGCATATGCGACCGACATGCAAAAACTGCTTTGACTGCAGCGGGCTATGCTTCCGTTGCGGTCAAACTGGACACCAGGCGGCATCGTGCTTTGCGGTGCCCCACTGCCCCGCGTGTGCGGCAGGCAATAGACCTGCCAAACACCGCATGGGCTCTGGAGACTGCAGACCCCCGGCATCGGCCCCAATGGGGCGGGGCGGCCCATCGACCGGGCCAGCCCCCGCTCCGAGCGCGACCCGATCGCCCGTTAGCGTGGAGGAGGTGACGATGGATACGGACCGTTAATACGGGGTCCCGTATCTATCCGTCTCCTCCAAGCCAATCTCAACCACTCCGCCGGTGCGCAGGACGTTTTCCTGCAAGCCATGGCGGAGTGGTTGATAGGAGTAGCCGTAGCCGCGGAGCCGTACGCGGTGCCCGACCGGCCAAATTGGCTGGGCAGCACCGACGGTACCGTGGCAATCGTCGCCTCCACGTCGTGGCCTTCGTCGCCTCTGATCTTTAGGGACAGGGGCGTCGGATACGTCGCGGCGGACTGCGAGAGATTACGCTCCTCGGAGTATATCTCTCCCCTGCCTGGAGAGCGGCTGATTTCGGAGTCTCCCTTACCATCTTGGGAGCCTCGTTACGGCAATTGGCACCGCGCCAGGTGATCGTATTGGGGGACTTCAACGCCAAGTCCATGGCGTGGGGGTCCTCCCGTACGGACGACCGAGGACGGGCGGTCGAGGATTGGGCGGCGGCACTGGGCCTCTGTTTGCTGAACAGAGGCTTGGTGCATACGTGCGTGCGACCTCAGGGCAGATCGATAGTGGACCTTTCGTTCGCTAGCCCTGAGGTCGCCGCACGCGTGCGGAGCTGGTGCGTCGAGGAGGAGGTTGAGACCTTGTCGGACCACCGGTATATCCGGATGGAGGTCTCCCTGACAATCCCGGCGCCCGGCAGGGGTCACGGGGGGGCGGTAGGGCGTCCTGCGTTCCCGCGATGGGCTGTGGGTCGCTTAGACCGGTACCTGCTGGCGGAGGCAGCCATCGTTCACTCGTGGCTGTCCTCTGCCAACCAGTTGGACGGGGTGGACGCCGAGGCTGGCCGCATCCGCAGTGCGTTGACGCAGATCTGCGATGCGGCTATGCCCCGGGTACGGCGTCTGCCCCCGAGGAGGGCTGTCCACTGGTGGTCCCGGGAGCTGGCGGATCTCCAGGCCGCGTGTATTCGCGCCCGGAGGGCCTACACCCGCAGCCGGCGGCGCAATCGTAGCGTGGAACTGGAGGGCCAGCTTTACGAGGGCTACCGCAATGCGCGGTCGGCCTTCAGGCTGGCCGTCCGTTCCGCCGAGGACGCCAGTCGGCGGGAGATGCTGGAGAGTCTCGACCGTGACCCCTGGGGTCGCCCCTATGGCGCGGCGCTGAGTAAATAATCAATTATTGTTCAATTTTCCTAATCACCAGGTTGTTAGCTCGTTCAATAGAGTCAGTATGATACGAGGTGGCTCGTTAATAATTTTAAACTGATGAAATTTAAGGAAAGAAATGATATTGTGAGGCTCTCTATTGAACGTGTTATTGAAATTGCCTGTATTGAGTCTGAGCAGTTCATAGTTGTGTGCGTACAAACCTCCATGTTCACCATATGATGATTTTGAGAGACAGTTGGAGGATATTGTGTTCAAAATCTCTGCTAGTAATAAAACTCTTGTGATCTGTGGTGATTTTAATATAAACTTATTGGAAAAAATAATATTACACAAAAATTTATAACTTTGATGAAATCTTATAATTTGTATAATGCTTTCTTGGAACCTACTAGGATAACTGCTGGGAGTGCAACTTGTATAGATAATGTCTTTATAAATGCTAAGCCAATTAATAAATACATCTTAAACAAACTGGATTCGGATCACTGTGGACAACTTGTTGTACTGCCTCAAACTAATAGGATTCAACGAGAAAGTGTTACCTTTATTCCTATGAATGTCAGCCGTTTAGAAAACTTTAGAGACAACCTGAGTATGAGAGTGCCGCTGTTGCCTATTCATGACAACCCAGATGAGTTATATACATCTCTATCTCACATAATCAATACTGAATTTAATAAAATATTCAAACCCAAAATATTGACTTTTGGGGTTCCTGCTGGTTTTAGTGAATGGGCTACTCCTGATATTTACAAAAGCAGAAAAAGGCTATATGATCTTTATCATGAAAAATCTTATAACCATTATCCAGTATTTTTGGAATATGTAAAGAACTATTCCAAAATATTTAAACGTGCCTGTTCCTGTGCAAAATCTATTTATCTGAGAAAAAAATTAAAAAATCAGGTGATATAATTAAAATGACTTGGAATGTGATAAATAGTGAAACTGGTAGGAATACTGCACGCAAGAAAGACTTTAGTTTAAAGATAGGTGATAAGAATGCGAAAGTAGATAAAGAAGTGGCGGCTGAATTTGAAACCCATTTCACAAATGTGCCTGTACTGATTACAAAATCATTAGTGTCATCTCCTATTATAGCTGAATCGCTCCTTAAGCAATGTATTGTAAAATGCGACATAACCTTTGAATTTTCAGATGTCACTGTGAAAGATATTTTACGCTCTTTTAAATCCCTTAATATTAAAAAAACAGTTGATCTGTGGGGTTTATCAGTAAAGACCGTTAATTATATAATTAATATTATTGCCCCCCACTTGACTTCTGTGTTTAATGGTTGTGTTGCTCGAGGTGTGTTTCCTGAGCTCATGAAAATGAGTAGAGTAATTCCTTTGTTTAAATCGGGTAGTATGTCAGATGTTAATAATTTTCGACCGATATCCATACTACCTACACTTAGTAAAGTATTTGAGAAAATTATACTTGTTCAGATGTTGAGTTATTTTAACAACCATGGTATTTTTCATAAAAATCAATTTGGTTTTACTAAGAATTGCTCTACTATTGATGCGGGTGTAGAATTATTAAAAAACATTTTCTAAGCCTGGGAGGAATCGCACGAGGCTTTGGGCATCTTTTGCGATTTATCTAAGGCATTTGATTGCGTAAACCACGAAACTCTCATCAAGAAATTATACCACTATGGGATCAGGAAAAACGCTCTGGAACTTATAATTTCCTACCTAAGCAACAGAATTTAGAGAGTCGATGTTAACGGTGCACGATCATCTGGTTCTGTTATCAAAATGGGCGTTCCGCAAGGGTCAATACTGGGGCCATTTCTGTTCCTTGTATATATCAATGACTTACCCTATTATGTAGGGGACAATCAAAACATTGTGTTGTTCGCAGATGATACCTCTTTACTGTTTAAGATTAAGCGACAAATGCTCAACTATGACGATGTGAACAATGCACTGTCTAACGTTGTTCATTGGTTTCATTCTAATAATTTAGTTCTAAATGAGACAAAAACTAAATGTATTAAATTTACTACTCCCAATGTGAGACAAGTGGAAACCAATGTTCAAATGAATGGGGTGGCTCTGGACCTTGTGGAATCAACCACCTTTTTAGGCATCACTATAGATAATAGACTCCAATGGGGGCCTCATATTGAGAAAATGTCAAATAGGCTCAGCTCAGCGGCTTATGCGGTAAAAAAAATTCGCGCATTAACCGATGTTGAAACAGCCAGAATAGTTTATTTCGCATACTTTCATAGTCTCATGTCATACGGCATATTACTTTGGGGCTGCTCCGCGGAATTGAATAGAATTTTTATTCTACAAAAAAGGGCGGTCCGCGCGATATATAATTTAGGCCCAAGAGTGTCACTAAGAGAGAAATTTAAAGAGATAAATATTTTGACTGTTATATCTCAATATATATACGAAAATGTATTTTATGTAAAGAAAAATATGGGTAACTTTGAAAAATATAGTGACATTCATCATGTAAATACTCGGAATAAGGATAAATTAGTTGTACACAGTACTCGTGTTCAACGAGTTAACAGATCCTTCATGGGGCAATGTATACGCTTCTACAACAAATTACCTATTAATATTCGAGATATGCCAGTTAAAAAATTTAAAAAAGCAATCAAGAGTAGATTTTGTAGAAAAGGTTATTATAAAATCTCGGATTATCTTGATGATAATACAGACTGGTTATGAGCAGCTCCTCATTCAGGCATTTTCTCATTATTTCAAAAGGTGTTACATACATGTTTATTCTGTTGCTGTTAATATAATTGTAAAGCGTAGCGTGTTTTGCCAAACGAATTTGTTATTTAATCTGTGTTTTATGTTTGTGGCCCATGGTATTGGTCATGCTCACTGAAGGGTCTGCTTGCGGTAGCTACGAGGAGCGGGTCACTCCCTTCCCTCCATTGTGGTTGAGGGGAGTGATGGCTGCTCTAGTGGTTAACTCGTGATCGGGTGCCGCTTGCGGGATCTGGTCCAGCCATGGTACTTTTTCGTTATATTTAATAACTGTATTGTATGATGATTCGAAAGGCATCACACTTGAGCTATTAATAGACATGTTGTTGTATATTATCTTATTAAAAAAAAATAGTAAATGAATAAAAAAGAAGACAAGCCCACTGAGTTTCTTGCCGGATCTTCTCAGTGCGGTCGCGTTCCGATCCGGTAGTAGTGTAAGGTAAAAATGTAAAAAAGTGACCATATGTAAGTGCCCCCGCGGGGTTTATGCATAATAAAGTATTTGAATTTGAATTAAGCTCCGCGCACGGGGCCCGCCCCTCAAATCCCTCCAACCACCCATGGCCTTTTCGACATCTTGGTCATACAGGCCGAATCATCGAGATACATTTGCACACCATGCTCTTTGCGTAAGTATGCACATGCTTCTTGAATCTCTACAAGTTATTTAACTTTCTTCATCCTTTGCCCTGTGTCCTTCTCCCTGTATAACTAGGGCGGACAGCACACGGTACGAACTTCGTCGTCCGCGGTATTCCTGCTAGCTAGTCACATTTATCCGCTACTCTGGCTGCCATCTTGGCTTATCCTGCCAACCTGGTCTTCAAGCCGGCGGGCCTTGTACCAGGCGTGCGCGAATTCCCGTAACTGCCGGTAGTTCGCCTCCGAAGCCACGAGATCCGTGTAGTATACTGGACCTTCTCCGTCGCGATGTATCCCCGAGAGCATCCCCGACCTAATCTCATCATAGAGGGGACATGCCCACAGAACGTGGTGCATGTCCTCATCCCCTTCGCCGCAGCTACATTCCGCGTGAGCTCCTAGCCCTAAATCGTAAAGCCGCCTGCGAAAGCACCCATGACCCCCCAGTAATTGGGAGGTTTCATAGTCCGGCTCGACCCAAGTCGCCTTGAGGCGAGCCGCCACGTCCGGAAAAAACCGATACGTCTCCCTCCCCTTGTCCTCGCGATCCCACCGCGCCTGCCACTGAGCAACAACATCCGTCCATATAGCCCTCCGCCTATCCCGATATTCCTGCCTAGTCGCGTCCTGGCGCGCCGCCGCTGCTCTCCCAGCACGGATGACCTCCAGGTCGGCCGGCAGTACCCCACCGATGAGCGGCAGGGCAGCCGTACTGGTCGTGCGATATGCCTTGGCGAGCAGAACGAGCGCAGCCCTCTGCGAGCGTAACAACGCGCTCTTAACCGCGTAGAGACCGGCTCTATGGAACCATACATCCGCAGCATACGCAATCGTCGCCACATATGTCCCGTGGTACAGGGTCTTAAGGGCCCTGTAGCGAACGCCCCACGAAGACGCCGAAATGCGGGCCACCTTACCAAAGCACTTGGCCGCTCGCTCGCCAATCGAGTGCGCATGCTGCGTGAAAGACAGACCCGCGTCCAGCACCACCCCCAGAACAGTAGTCCACTTGACGTCCCTGACAGAGCTCCCCCCAAGACGTATTGTGGGAGGCCTCTGGAAACGCCCCCTCAGCGTCATACTCGCTGACTTACCCGGGGAGAATTCCAGCCTATTCCGGGCCCCCCACTCTCCAACAGCCTGTAAAACGGATCCATGGACCCGTATGGACCCTCCCATCGGCGTCTCGATCACCGTCAATTCGGTTGGGATCAGCATCCAGGCCCATATGAGGTACTTGGGCCTGGTGCTCGACGGGCGATGGTGGTTTCGGGAACATTCCCGCAGGCTCGTCCCGCGGCTTGTCGGCGTGGCGTCCGCCCTACAATGGCTGATGCCGAATGTGGGCGGACCGAGCGCGGCATGTCGACAGCTGTACGCGGGGGTCATCCGGTCGATGGCCCTGTACGGCGCACCGGTGTGGGCGGGATCCATGACCGCCCGACTTAGGGCCCTTCTGTGGCGTCCACAGAAGGTCATGGCGGTCAGGATCATCCGCGGGTACCGCACGGTGGTGACGGAGGCGGCGTGCCTATTGGTCGGGACTCCCCCGTGGGACCTGGAGGCGGAAATGCTCGCCGACTTGTATCGGCGGGTGTCGAGGGTGCGCGGGGGGGCGGGTGTTGTTTCCTTGAAGGAGCTCACCGCCTGGCGCGTCGACGCCCGCCGGGACGTCATCGCCCGTTGGGCAGACTGGCTGGAGAGGCCTCGATACGGTGTTTGGACCGTGGAGGCCTTCTGGCCGGTGCTGATGCAGTGGTTGGAAAGGCGGCACGGGGTGCTCTCCCTCCGACTCGTACAGGTCTTGTCGGGGCATGGATGCTTCGGCAAGTACCTGTACAAGGTCGCTAGGAGGGAGAGAACTCCGTCCTGCCACCACTGCGATTGCGACGAGGACACGGTTCGCTCTAAGGAGACGATACACTTGGCCACACTTGGTATCAAGGAGGTGATCTACTAGATTGCGGTGCGACTTAGAGTGGCCTTAAATAAAATGAATGCTTTGCTGTTTTATGGACCCCGTAACAGTCCACCCGCCGGCGCCTCAGTTACCGTCAATTCAGTTCCCATTGTTATGCAGGTAGGTCCAAATGAAATATTTGGATTTCAAGGTGGACACTCAACGGTGTCCACATTGTCCTGGCTTATGCAGACATGGGTGGATTCAGTGTTACATGTCGACGATTGTACCCGGGGATAATCTGATCAATGGCCCTATAAGTGTGGTGCACTTGTGTGGGCGATGTCTCTGACCTCTCGTTTTAAAATTTGAACTCGACATCCCAAAAAAGCCGTGTCTTCTCTAGAGTACATGACTTTTCTAGGACTTAGAAACCTTCAAAGGCCATATTAATATATTACGGTGACTTTAGAGATTCTAATTTTAGAGTATTTTCATTGTATCAAGCTTTTATGTGGGTTCAACATGTTTTTAGATAAAATCGAATTGAATTTTCAAACATGTGTAAAGTTAATATGTAATATAAATCAAAAGCTCTACGGAAGATTGATATCAACTTCGCAGCAAATCACCTCCAAAATGACTTTGTATCCCTTTTTAACCACGTTAGGGGATAACTTTCAATAGAATACGAAATACGTGTTCCATCAATTCTGTTAAAGAATATTTATGCAAAATTTGAAGTAGATTAGACCAAAGAATCACGTTGTCTCACAGAAACGTTGCCTCCCTTTTCGCCCGCTTAGGGATCGTATTTCAGAAAATCCTTTTTTATCTGATGCGATTCCTCATACGAAGAACACGCCTTACAAGTTTCTATCTCTACGACCAATACGTTGATGCGTCAGTTTGTCAGTCATTCAATACAATGTATTCTATATGCATAGGTGATAATGATAATGAGTCGGCGGATGCAAGCGCCTCACGTGCCCACTCCACCACCTCTTTTCTTGTCATGACAGCCCCTCAAAAGGACGCCATTGATGACCAACACCTGTCACTGCCGGTTATCTTGGAGATAATGGTCGGTAACGACAGATCCGTTCCAATTTCCGCTGACAGGATATGGGGGCCCTCAGAAGGGGCATACTTCCAGTGTGTGGCGTGCATCGTCAATTGGCTCACCACACTCATAACAACCTGGGGCCTCTTTTCTTCCAATTTTGTGCAGACATGAAGATCCCATGTGCGGTAAGCGCCTGAACTATCCTAAATGTAAGGCTGCTGTTCCTTCTCCTGGTCCAGCGGTGGAGACGCGGCGCAGCCGCCTCCACAATCTCCCGCCCTGCTACGAGGGAGGTAAATTGACCTACTATAACCACATTGATCCGACATGGAATAGTGTTTCATTTCAAGTTTTCCTTCTCTTGCAAAGATGTTATGAGTATATTATATTCTTTAATTATCTTTTAAGACAACTTCCAACGAGCAAGAGAAAGAGTGGTGAATTATATTCTTACTCCGTCACCACACGGAAATCTAAAAAAATAGGAAAACCAAAGAAAAGGTAATTCGTCTGACACTATCTTCGAATTAGAGAACACGACCAAATAATGCAAATCACGATAATTATTTATTTATCTGTTAGGAGCCTTTCTAGATCAAAAAATACAGTTCTATTATGAATCATAATTATTACAATGGCTCAACTACACCCAACAAGATAAAACTTTGGTTCTTGGTGTGCAATTTGCAAACTAAATAAACCACAGCACTCTAATGAACTCTCTCTCTCTCTTTGATTACTATCTCTTTGTGAATATATAGGTATACACAATTAGCACTTTAGAAGCAATGATATAAAAGTTCAATCTATTCTTGAAAACAATTAATATTAAGTTGTGACGTTTTGTTTTTGTTATTAATGTTATATTTTATCTATTAGGCAGAATGAATTGTTCGGTGAGATAAGTTATCGCCTTACTGGTGTCTTACTATTTTTTAATGATTAAACTGTATTGTGACGGAGTAAGAATATAATTCACCACACCATCTCTTGCCTGAAGGTGTCGTAAAAGACGACAAAGGGATATAATATGCATATTATATTTGTGTAAGAGAAGGAAAACTCATAACATAACCCTATATCAACACGTCTGACCAGCGTGGTATAGTAGGTTAATTTTCCTCTCAAGTGGAGGAGGCCAGAGCCCAACAGTGAGACGCGTACGGGTTGATATGATGATGATTATAATCATAGGAACTCAGGTATTTTAATAGCAAATGCCATCACATTTTTCACAATTTAAGTCAGCCATTGCTATTCTTATAAACCGACAGAAAACAGGATGAGCAATCAGCGTCTGAAGTCGTCTTAGAGAGGCCTTCAGGTAAGCGAACCAGATATTCTTTGACTGCAATGCGATCTACGGATATGTGATGTTCCAATAAGCAATTTGACTTCAGAGGGAACACAAAGTGCCATAAAGAGTAAACCACCACGTCAAATATCCATTGAAAAAGTGACGGCCGCATAAATGGTTATAAAGTCATATTTATCATCATCTCAGCTTATATATGTCCCACTATTAGGCCCGAGCCTCTTTAATAATATAAAGGTAACTTATTATATCACATCTTCATGTGTTTCTTTCCGTGTGGTGACAGAGCAAGAAAACAATTCAAATACTCTTTACTACTATTCAAATAATCTTACCCGTGGATGTCGTAAAAAACCACTAAGGGATATAATATCTACATATGTGTAAGAGAAGGAAAACTGGAAATGAAACCCTATACCAACATGTTTTTTTTTTATTTCCGATGGTGGCAAACGAGCAGGAAGCACACCTGATGGTAAGTGATCCTGCCGCACATGGACCCCTGCAATACCAGGGGCATAGCCAGGCCGTTGCCTACCGTGAAGAAAATACTCTTCTTAAACCTCGTTTAAAGAAGGACATGTCATAGCGCTCGGGAAACACAGCAGCAGGTAGTTCATTACATGTCTAATCAGCATAGTATAGTAGGTCTATTGCGCTACTAATGGGGCAGAGGCTCGAGCCCAACAGTGGGACAGGTACGAGCTGAGACGACGACGACGATCACGTCTTACATCAACAATACCACCTATCATATCACAGTAGGTTACTATCGGATTGCATATCGAGTTTTCCTTCTCTTCCATACATGTTATATGGGGTGAGAAAGGGGTTCAGGAATATTTACTCTGTTATCACACGGAATATGAAGTCACCCCTGCTATTAACTACAAAAATCAGACAGGATTAGATGTGTAAATAACTGATCTAGTACGTTATGATTTATTTCATGTAAGGAATTTCAAGACGTGTGGTGACGGAGTAAGAATACCTTTCACCGCCTCCTTTCTTGCCCATAGGTGTAAAAGATGACTACAAAGAAAGAAATGACCACTACTTTCTTGGTTCTTGGTTGAATTTTTATCAACTCCAACTTAAATATATTACTGCTTTGGCTCAATTTATTTGCCACAATTATCACTCACAATCTACGAAACACTGATTTATTAGTAACGCTTAATTCAGCCATACATTGACATAAATTTATTATTTCTCTTGTGGCTGACGTCATTTAACTAGTATTAATTAGACATCTATTATTTACAGCATTGCTGATTAATCAAATTTCTCCCACTTTGCGTTGAAGGAAAATAGAATCCTTTCAATCTCTTCCTATTTTATGTTTTTCTAATTAACTCTCTTGTGGCTTTCAAGACAGTTAAAAGCATCGGTTAAGACATCACGAGTATTAAACTTAGGTGTTATTTATTGTATCATTTACGGATCTTATGCCTATACCAATTGTGAAGCCAACAGTGTGGTGGTATAAGCCCCAAAAAATTATATAAATGTTACCATACAACCTCTCCATGTTAAGATGAAAAGTGACCTTCAATATCACGCTGGCTCCATAAGTAGGTATAGAATAAATGTAAAAAAATGTATTTCTTTAATAGCGTTGTAGTAGTTCCTCAATCAAATCGTTTGACTATAGACAATGAGCAACACAATGTTTTTTATCATTCATTCTATACAAAGTTGCGGTAAAAGCCAACTTACTAGGCTTATACTACTAGACGCATAAATAAAATCGAAGCGACATCATAAACCCAGATTAGTTATCGTGAAGCCACGATCAATCTACATAATCAGGACAGCTCTATGCGCCTTAATAGTCAAATTGTAATTAATCCATTCAAACTCAGATTACATAAAGATTAATTATTTTGATAAGATATTAATGAGTATATAACTACATGTCTTTTACACACATACGCGTTTCCAGTGGCAAAAATGAAATCGTTTATTGGTTTTGCATGCCTAGCGTTGGCCTTAACGGTCTCCGCAGAGAAGATTTCCTCATCTGAAATCTCCCCAGTCTTTGGCTACCATAAACGATTCGGTATTCCTCGCGCCCTCGAACTTCAGAAGCTCGAAGCCGAAGAAGCAACCACTGGCCAAAGAATTGTTGGAGGATCCATTGTTGATATCTCACAAGTGCCTTACCAGGTAACATTTTTCATTCTATTTTTCTGTCTTCTGATAACGTCAACAATTTGTTATAGGTTGAATGTACAATTCGACATTATTTAACTGTCGTAGTAAACTTTGACATCCACTAATTAATAACTTTATTTTTTTTTTTTGATAGGCGTGGTTTTATTCCATCTAAACTGCCCAAAAATAGTGTTTGAATAACCTGAAACATTAACCCTCTCCGGTAATCGAGCGAGCTAACGGGATGGATTCCTTGATCTTTGTAGCAATAACGGCCTAATATCTCGTCTCGACACGCTGTCTGGTTCCCTGCAAGTAGCGGCTTAATCCTTGGTTTAATAATTATGAATCTTCATGATTGATCACTTAACATTACACAGCACCAATTGCTGGCCAGAAGGATCTACAGTTTTAGATTTAGATTCCTTCTATCGTAGTGATTATATGTGTTTATGCTCCTTCACTGTCTTTACGATTTTTGCGAGGAAGAAAGGGTTGACACATTATATACGAAACTAACTGACCCAACAGAAGTTGTTTTGTTCAAATAAGCGCCACCTGCCGGGTCCGATTGTGAATTTAAACCATTCCCGAATCCCGAACATGCACAAAAAATTTCATTAACATCGGTCGAGCAGTTTAGGAGGAGTTCCGTGACGTACACACGTACACAAGAAATTTATATATAAAGATATATACCTAATGACACCAAGAATATTATAGGATGATAAAATGAACAGAATACCACAAGGCTATCAGCCTTGCATACAGAAAAGTATAGGTAGTAATTAGGTTGCTATAGTTACACTAACTTGACCTGTCTCACGCTTTGGGCTTAATTTATTACACTATATCATGCATAATACCTTGGGGTGAGATGATTGAAAAGGTGGCACCGAAGAAGTAAACTAGCAGAACTTAAGTTTGGGCTCTGAAATCGAGATTATAAAATCTGCCTAGTATAAAGTGGGTAATGTGTGCAGAATTTGCTACTCAATGAAATTAGGCATTGAGAACAGTGATAACAAAAGAAATATTAAGTATATATGTTAATGTTTTAGGCCGGCCTTGTGATTACTATTCTCTGGATCTTTACCTCAGTATGCGGTGCAAGTTTGATCAGCGCAAACCGATTAGTGACCGCTGCTCACTGTCAGAATGATGGAAGCTTCAGTGCAAATGCGATGACTGTAGCTCTTGGCACCAATACCATCTTCTCTGGTGGCACTCGTGTCAGCGCCGCACAAGTAATTATGCACCCTAACTGGACTCCTAGCACTGCCGCTAACGACATCGCTGTTATCACCTTAGCATCCAATGTCGGTTTCAGCAGTAAGTAAAATACTATTAAACTTTTTACCTGAATAAAGTAAGCAAAGAATTACATCAGACTTGGTTGGTTACAACCAATGAGATTTTAGGTGATTATTTCTTATCTAGCCGTAATCCGATCTAATTACAATGCTTTATATTTCAATTTCAAAAAATAAAATGTAAAAAGAAATGATAACTAATAATAATTTGTTTTATGGTGACGAAGTAAAAACATGATTCACTATCCCTTATCATGCTCGTAAGTGTTGTAAAACATTCTAAGGGAAATAATATACAAAATCATACAAGGTAGGAAGGTCACGTGAATTTTAAATATACGAAATATCAATGAACTGAGAGTCTTTCGGTGATCATAAATACTATAAATTGAAAACTTCAATCAAATGGAATATTATAAAATATGCTTGTTATATGTATATTGGCTAGTTTCATACTGCAATTACAATCACTCATATGTTTCAATTCCATAATTAATCAATATGATATTAAATTTTGTAGAGAGAAACATCAATTTATAAAATTTAAATTTATAAAAGAGATCTGCCTTTCTTTTTTCTTTTTTTTTTTGAGGTAGCGTTACGGTCAGCGCAAGAGATCAGTTTAGGCTATGATGGAATGCACGAATATTAATTGACTTGATATGTCGCTTCACAAAGATTAAATAAAATTTCTGTTAATTCAAGATTGTCCGTGTGGTGCCGCAGTAAGAGTACAATTCACCACTCTTTCTTGATTGTGGGTGTCGTAAAAGACGACCAAGGGATTAAATATGCATATAAGGTGCAAGAGAAGGAGAACCGAAATAAAACACTGTACCAACCCGTCTGAACAGCGTGGTATGTCGTGGTAGGTCAATTTCTCTACCATTGTGGAGGAGGCTCGAGCCCAGCAGTGGGACGTATGTATGTTTGTGAGCTGTGATCATGATGATTAAAAATTCACCAAGTTTAGATTAAGTTTAAGATTAAGTATATAAAGTTAAGCAGTTACTAGTCAAGGTTTCAATGATTTTTTTTATATTGCTCCTACTAATAATATCTACCCTCATTCTAAGGATTAATCCTTCTCTATGCTAAAGTGGAGTTATTTTACATTTTAAAGCAAGTATCGAAAAGTACCAAAATCTATAATAATTACCACGTTTCCAAATTTGTTTCATGAACGTTCTTAAATAAATGAGATATCAAAGTTTCGCCACTAGTTTACCCCGTTTTACTGCTAGCTACTACGATCACTGTCACATTAACTTCAATAAAAAAAATCTCTAAGCATTGAGTTAGATTAATGAAGACTGGCTTTAAAATAGCATAAAACTTACTTCCTTGAAGCTTATTTCACTCATTATTTAAGATAAGTTATGTAAAAACCAATCGCTGCTACCAATTAGTTGTAAGAATGTTTCGCACTAAAGACAAAATATATACAAATATTGTTTAAACATTTTAAAACAATTTCAGACGTGATCCAGCCTATTGCTCTTCCTGATGGTCAAGCAGGTAACTCATTTGTCGGATGGACTGCTCTCGCTTCTGGATTTGGCCTTACTGTTGATGGTAAGTGATTTAATGTAATCATTTTATTTATATATAATTAACACAATTAATATTTGGATGACCGAAAATATCGAGCTTAGTATTTCTTCTCGAGCTTCTATCGAGCTTGTATTTGTGCTTTTTAATAACGTATTTAGATTTTAAAAGATCAAAAAGGATTATCAGCCCTTAGCCGTCCACTATTAGACGTAAGCTTTTTTTTATTTTGCCATAATGTGTGGTTCCTTCACCAGCGGTGAACAGTTAATCCAGAAATATGGCCTGCCATTCTTCTTACTATGTCGGTTGCACCCGTTTTTCTACGGATTTCTAAATTTTAGATCCTATCCCGTAGAAGAATCCTGAGCAAAGCTCGACATAAAAGCCTATGCAAACAGGTCTGACCAACGTGGTATAGTAGGTCAATGGCCAATGTCATTTGGGGTGGAGACCCGAGCTCAATAATGAGAGTTTTATGGGCTGAGATAAAATGATGATCTCTCTGAAAATAGTTTGTTCATACATTTTACATTTAAGTTTTATGTAGTCCATATTTGATCACATATGCAATAGCACTTGTCCTACAAAATCAGGTCCACTTAAATACGAGTACCATCTCGACTTACTTATCAACTCTTCAATTTTATATTGACAAATATTTTATATTGTTGAGTCTACACAATCTATTCTCCTTCTTGTCAGCCCATATACGTCGCACTATTATACGTCGTATGTGAAATAGGCTCCTCCAGCTGAGTGAAAATAACCTACTACATCACCCAGATTTTATCGTCCAGACAAGTTACTATAGAGTTTCATTTTTGGATATCTTATTTTATCTGCCTAAAGATTTTTACAATACCCTTGCTGGAAGAAGAGGTGGTGGTTATCATATTGATAATAATGTGCCAAAAAATTTACTTGACTTTTATTAAAGATTACATTAACTTCACAGGTGGTAGCATTGGCAACAGCCAGCGTGTTAGCGCTGTGGATCTACCTGTTATCACCAATGCTGAGTGCGCTAGCGTTTACGGTCAATGGGTGCATAACACAAATATCTGTACTAGCGGTGCTGGTGGTAGGGGTACTTGCAGTGGTGACTCTGGTGGTCCTCTAGCTGTCACTATCAACAATGCTCGCAGCCTGGTAAGACCTACAACTATAAAAAATCTAATATATGCTCAAAAGTATATTAGCACAAATAATGGCATTTTTTTCTAAATACCCTCAACCCTGAGTATTGTGCGCTCATCTTTCATAACTGACATATTTCTGTACGATTCACAAATGTTTGTTCTAAATGCAAATTTTCTATTTAATAAACGTTTGTAAATACTCATGCACTGTAATTAGTTATTTGTTGTGTAGAGTTGTATACAAAAAGGTTTTAGTATTCACTAATTAGTAAATAATGTCCAATACTATCTATAAACTCGTGACTTTATTAGGCTGTCATACCTTATCTTGTTTTTAAAGAGTTTCTCATATTTTTTTACTCTTTACAGGTTGGTGTAACGTCATATGGTGCCGCTGCTGGTTGCGCAGCTGGTTTCCCTGCTGCCTTCGCCAGAGTCACAGAATTCATTAGCTGGATTCGTTCTATATAATTTTAGCATACTAATCGTCCCAAGAAATGTTAACGTATCCCAATTTCGATAAACTTATCTGTGATCGTTTTAAAAATAAGAATGAAATGATTATGTGATCTTCTTTTTGTAATCTATCATATCACTGTATTTATTAATACCAATATATTTATCAATTGCCATTTATTCATTTTTTCCTACTTTACAACATGTAATTTTTATTTATGGAACACAAATCTATGTAAATATCGTAAAAAGCCATCATAAATTTGTAAAAAATCTGCTCTTCAGGTGTCCAAAGACTACTTAAAATATAATTTTACAAAAGGCCGCTTGCCTTTGAGTTGGTCGTCTTTAGGTGTTCTTTGATTCAACGGCTCTCAATGCATTGAACATATGATGACATGGGATATGAATAGTATGGCTAGAATGGTACTAAATATGAAGTTGAAGAATGCATAGATTGTATAAAGGGTATTATGAACATATAATCATACTAACAACCCGCCCTCGCTTTATTCCCGTTTTTGTGGGTATTCCGGGAGAAATATAGCCTATATTACTACCTGATATTATAGCTTTCCATGGGTGAAAGAATTTTTGAAATTGGTTAGGTGGTTTAAGTGTGAAAGCGTAACAAACCCACAAACAAACAAGCTTTCGCATTTATAAGATTAGTAAGAATGAGCACAATGATTATTTCTGAAAAAAGTATGAAATATAATTTAAAAAATCATGATAAGTGTAGGAGGATGATAATCGGGCTGGGCTTAGCTTGCTACGCTGACAACAAGCACACAACGATCCACCGGTCGATACAACGGTCTCCGCAACGATCCACCTGTTGGCGCTTCTACCGTCGATCAGCACCCAAGCCCAAATAAAATATCTTTGTCCCGCAGTGGTTTTTTCGAGAGCATTTCCGCCAATCTGCCCCGCGGCTCGTCGGCACGACATCCACCCTGTCATGACTTATGGCAAATTATCTGACTTAAAAGGACCAGGCACACAACTATGGGATCCTCTCAAAAGCACCGTGACGCCTATCTGACTCAGAAGGACAACGTAAGCGATTATGGGGTCATCTGGGGTAAGGTTGAGGCGTATATATCGAAATATTTAAAATAACAGGTGTTGATAAATAACAGCTTGGTACTGTTAGCTATAAATCGTAGAAACTTAATAATCGTAGAAACTTAATAATCGTAGAAAAATAACACCACGGAACATACTTTTCTATATTCTAGCCTAAACAATTTATATTTGTAGGCAAAAGATAGCAGCTGACATATGCTAATATGATGATAACTGTTCTTTATTTGCCTCTTGCATTCATTAGGTCAGATACTCGGAACTATGTTCTTGGGCCTTGGGAAGAAATAATTAATAAACTCAACTCAAATAATAGTAAATCGTAGCTTAACAAATAACAATAATTCGTTCTACTATT
This sequence comes from Lymantria dispar, assembly GCA_032191425.1. Taxonomy (NCBI): domain Eukaryota; kingdom Metazoa; phylum Arthropoda; class Insecta; order Lepidoptera; family Erebidae; genus Lymantria; species Lymantria dispar. The sequence goes on along the minus strand of CM063454.1, from coordinate 18,240,913 downwards.
CTACGAAATGGGTAATGCTAAAAAACATGTCCGTTAATGATTGACAGTCACAGATCAATTATCATCGTCATCAACATCATATTTAAACTTGATGTCCTGTGAAATTCATAGACGACCGCCTTATGTCTAATGTACTTAATGAAATCTAGTTAACACTTATAATCACTTATTGGACCACTGTATACTCTTTCTCCGCCTTTTGAGCGATTCAAATTCAAATTATTTATTATACATAAACCCCGAGAGGGCACTTACATATTGTCAGGTTTACAATTTCCAAAAAAAAAATACTACCACCGGATCGGAACGCTACCGCTACTGAGAAGATCCGGCAAGAAACTCAGCGGGCTTATCTATTATTTTTAATTTTTTTTTCTTCTTACTACATATACAGTTGTGTACATGTTTTGTAAGAACTAGCTCCAGTGTGATGCCCTTCGATCCGCAAGACACATAATATAATTCAAACGATTATGGCTGGACCAGATCCCACAAGCGGCACTCGATCACGAGTTAACTACTAGAGCAGCCATCACTCCCCTCAACGACTATGGAGGGAAGGTAGAGACCCGCTCCACGCAGCTACTGCAAGTAGATCCTTCTGTGAGCATGACCAACACCACAATATGTTATAAACGGTGAAAATACAAAATTTCGTTAAGCAAAACACGCTACACTTTACAATAAAAAGTAAAAAAAGTAAAAGCAAAAAAGTACATTTACAAACAGTATATTTAAAATAACAAGGAAATTGCTGAATGAGGAGCTGCTCACAACCAATCTGTATTATCATCTACATAATCCGAGATTTTATAATAAGCTTTTTTACAAAGTCTATTCTTGATGGCTTTTTTAAACTTTTTCATATGCAGGTCTCGGATATCTTTAGGTAATCTATTGTAAAAGCGTATACATTGCCCCATGAATGATTTGCTAACTTTTTGGAGACGAGTAGTGTGTACAACTAATCTGTCCTTATTACGAGTATTCATTTCGTGTATGTCACAATATCTCTTAAAGTTAGCGATATTTTTTTGACATATAATATATTTTCGTATATATATTTGTGATACAGTAGTTAGAATATTTATTTCTTTGAATTTCTCCCGAAGTGAGATTCTTGGGCCTAGATTATAAATTGCACGGACAGCCCTTTTTTGGAGAACAAAGATTCTATTAAAGTCCGCGGCGCATCCCCACAGTAATATGCCGTAAGACATAAGACTATGGAAATAAGCGAAATAAACCATTCTAGCTGTTTCAGTGTCTGTTAACATTCTTATTTTTTTTACTGCATAAGCCGCTGAGCTAAGCCTACTCGACAACTTTTCAATATGAGGTCCCCACTGAAGTTTAACATCTATGGTGATACCTAAAAAAACGGTTGACTCCACAAGGTCTAGAACCACACCATTCATTTGGACATTGGTTTCCACTTGCCTCACATTGGGAGTAGGCTTAGCACGATCTATTGGTATTAATGTCGTGAAAACATATCTGCTCAAGATCTGGATCGAGGTCCTGACGACAAATTGACAAGATTTCAAGAAATGTGATGGACTAATCCAATCATCCGTAATATCTCCTTTTTGATTTTTCTTTTAGTTGGGCTTTGGTCAGCACACACGCCATCTGTTCCGTTCAGGGTGACGAAAGAGCGGACTGCGGCCTTATAACATTACTGTATCGTCTCCCTGACCTTCACCATTAGGCTGACCACTGGTACCGGGTTTCTTGTCGTCCGTGGCCAGCTCGGGTCCATAGATGTGATATCTCCTATATGATTGTATTTCTAAGGAAGATTCACTTCAAGCATGCGGCTGTTTATAAAACTTAAGTAAAACTCTTTTAGTATACCTATTCACGCAAAGTAAAAGAGGTGTCAACCTAATGTCCTGATAAATGTCCAAATAGATGATATTTGGACAATATTTTTTTTATAAATATTTTGAAACTGTATCCGTAATCCTACTCGTATGTGTTAAGCATACAATGTGGTATCACCGGTGACTTTCCCGTGGAAGTTCTAAAAGCCCGCTGAGTGATTATCCTGGAGATAAGCAGCAGCTCTGGGAAATTCTTAATTACAACTACAATCTGCCTTCCAAACCTTGTGATTATTGTATTATTATAGGAAGACCTATACTCAACAGCCAACGTCGTTTGACTGATGATGATAGTAGTCCCAATGTTTAGTAACAATACAGCTTTCAATATAGTACATCAACTTCAGATGTGGATTACACATAAAGTTTACATCAGAACACGACATAACTTCCCTCTCACTACACGTGCACTTAAGGAAATGGGTAAGGAAATTCCTAGTCAACTCGTATATAAACAGGATTTTATTTACTAACTAGCAACCCGCCCTCGCTTCGCTTCGGTTTTAGTCGTATTACCCGCGTAGTTCCCGTTCCCGTGGGAATACCGGGATAAAATATAGCCTAGTTTACCTGATATTATAGCTTTCCATTGGTGAAAGAATTTTTGAAATCGGTCCAGCCGTTTTGAAGATTACCCGGAATAAACAGACAGACAGACAGACAAAAAAAAAATATAAAATGATTTTTAGGCATGTGTATAGTGCAAATAATGGTATGAGCATGAAAAATGCCTATTATTTTGACATTACAAACAGACACTTCAATTTTATTTATTGGTATAGATTATGTCCATTTTATACTACAAAAAAAAAAACATATCATCATCATCTCAACCTATGTAAGTGACCAGTTGTTGACCAGCTGGCATTAGGTGGATTTAACGCAGGTCGATGTGACTCTTAGTCATGTTTTGCGATACCCACGAGCAATTTGAGGATTGGAAGCATTCGTAGCCTCCACCATACAGCATATTAGCTTCATTTTATACTATACAAAATCCTCTATCATTATCATCATCTTGCTCTTATCCCAATTACTTGGGGTCGACGCAATATGTCATCTGTTTTGACATATTACAAAAAGTTTCGGCAATGACTTTTATGACCGGCCGCCTGCCTGACGTCAACCCTCCTTGGGAATGTAATCGTTGACCCAAATAGTACCAGATGGAGTTGGTCCGGGTCAATCTAGGGCTCTTAGTCGTCTTTTACGACACCCACGAGCAAAGCAAGGGGTGGTAGTATTCGAAGCCGCTACCACACAGCTTCCTACATACAAAATCCTCTATAATAATAACAATATAAATATAATTAGGTACTTATGATGCTAGGCGGAATAGACTGGGCAAATAAATGCATGATAATATTTTTAATCCAAGATACGTTACTGATATTAACGATTGGAAACAACGATCAATTATTGCAAATATATTACATAACTACTTAAAATAATAGATGAATGTGAACTGATTACTTATATCGTTACAGTATAATATTATACAGGTGTTTGTGTGTCTAAGGGTGTAGTGGCGGCTACAAATACTACCAATACTTAAATTCCTCGTAAGTGTCATAAAAGACGACTAAATATATTTCATCGACATGATCTAATGCTATCTGGTGCAATCTGGCCATTAATTACATTCTCAAGGAAAGCCGAGGTCAGACAGGTGGTCAGCCATAAAATTATTGTTAAAACGTTGGCAATATGTACTATGAAAGAAAGGTACATATTGAGTCTGAGAATTTTTTGTCTGTGGTTTATGTTTGTGACAAATGGGCATGCTCACTTAAAAGTCTTCTTGCGGTAGCTACGAGTAGAGGATCCTTGCTTCCATTGTGCTTAAGCAGAGTGACATTGTGCCACTTATGGGATCTTACAGACATAATTTTTAGTATTACATTTGAGAATTATATCTAATCGTTGTTCAAAGAGTATCACGCTAGAGTTATTAATAAGCAACATGTCTGTATATACTTTTTATTTAAAAGCAGTCTGTAAAAAGATAGTAGCAAATAGACAAACCCGCTGCGTTTTGCCCCAATGCGTTCGTTCCGATAGCAGTTATTTGAATTATTTTAAGTTAAAATATAAAAATTGTACACATTGACACACACAGTTCTCCTTGTTGATGTTTATGCATAATAAATAATTTAAATTTGAGTCGATCCCAAGTAATTGGGATAAGAGCAGGGTGACAATGACGATGTTTTTAAATATCTACACGCATATCTATTAAATATTCATTCATTCAGTTGTTCTTAATGCCGATCTATAAAATATAAAACTTCATAAACGCATAAAAACTAAAGAGCAATTAGATGTAACGTAACTCGAACTACGTACAGACTAATAAATATTCGAGAGAGTAATAAATTCAATTTAGAACACGAAACCAAATATGTCAACTTATAGATGACTAGCAACCCGCCCTCACTTCGCTTCGGTTTCAGTCGCCTTACGCTCGTTGTTCCCGTTCCCGTGTGAATACCGGGTTACTAGTAATATATTATTTGGCCGATAATAATATTATTATAATACATGATATTATTGTTATATTACTCATAGCTTTTTTTACTATATGCATATGGTACTTTGTAGTTTTTATAAAATGCATTCAAATATCACACATTCCCCGCGTGGCGACGGAATACGAATACATTTGCAGCCCTCCCACTTACAAATAGTGGCGATTATGTCAATCATCATCATCATCATTTCAGCTCATATAGGTACGTTCCACTGCTGGATTTGAGCCTGTTCTATAATAGGAGCGAACTTGACTTACTATATTTTTTTTTTTATTGCAAACGGTGGCAAACGAGCAAACAGTACACCTGATGGTAAGTGTTGCTGCCGCTCATGGACCTTTACAATGCCGTTGCCTACCGCAAAGAAAGCGAAGGGAGTGTGAATGCGTGCATTGAGGCTCGGTGATACCAAGGGCACCACCAAAACCCTCCACACGCAATCACCCTCAGAAAGTTGGGCTTTAGACGGTTAGATATAGGGTTTTATTACAAACTAGCAACCCGCCCTCGCTTCGCTTCGGTTTCAGTCGTTTTACCCGCGTAGTTCCCGTTCCCGTGGGAATACCGGGATAAAATATAGCCTAGTTTACGCCCTGATATTATAGCTTTCCATTGGTGAAAGCATTTTTGAAATCGGTCCAGCCATTTTGAAGTTTACCCGGAACAAACAGACAGACAGACAGACAAAAATTTTTTAATCTCTATTTTAGGCATAGGTGTCGTGCAAGTAACCGTGTGAGCATGAAAAAAGCCTATTATTTTGACATTACAAACAGACACTCCAATTTTATTTATTGGTATAGATTTTACTTCTCTTGCACAGACTTTATTTGCATATTATATTCTTTAGCCATCTTTTCCAACACCCATGGGCAAGGGCAATTTTCCAATAAATGAACACATTCAGACACAGAAATGAAACCTTCTGTATATTAATATTGTATTAAAAATGATAAGATAATTTAGGTATGATTATATCTTGTAACTTTCAGTCAATATTTGTTTTGTACCTAAAGATGAAACTCGCCGTTGAAGTCTTGTTCCTGTCGCTTGTACTAGCAGTTTCTGCAGAAGAACCATCTTACACGATACCATCTTTGGGATATCATCAACGTATCGGTATTCCTAAAGCTGCTGAGATCAAGAAATGGGAGGAAGAAAATGTGGGCAAGAATATCGAAAGAATAGTTGGCGGCTGGCACGTTGATGTTTCTCAGGTTCCATATCAGGTATAATTAATGTAACAATTTTAATGTTGCATAGCATTTTTACTTATATATAAACCAAAACAACTTTTACACTAAGAAATTAAAATGCCAATAAAAAAGAACGCAAATTAGTCATAAGGACTGCCAATAGAAGGAAAACTATGAGCAAACAGTTATGATTTCTGATGTTTATGCGAGTATTACACATCTATACCTACCAATAAATAAAATTGGTCTGTTTGTAATGTCAAAATAATAGACTTTTTTCATGCTCACACGGTTATTTGCACGACACCTATGCCTAAAATACAGATTAAAAATTTTTTGTCTGTCTGTCTGTTTGTTCCGGGTAATCTTCAAAACGGCTGGACCGATTTCAAAAATTATTTCACCAATGGAAAGCTATAATATCAGGGCGTAAACTAGGCTATATTTTATCCCGATATTCCCACGGGAACGGGAACTACGCGGGTAAAACGATTAAAGCCGAAGCGAAGCGCGTGAAAGTTGCTAGTTGTAAATAAAACTACGCATTTTATAGCGTTTGTATTTCATTTCCGATTGCCCGACGTTTCGACCACTAATCCGCCCTGACCATCAACGCTGTAAAGTCTGCCCGTGATCATGATACAAACCATTATAAAATCAAATACAAACGCGATAAAATCCGTAGTTTTATTTACAAAACAATTGTTCTTTATGGATATTCATATTAATTGTTGTATCTTATAATAACACTAGCAACCCGTCCTCGCTTCGCTTCGGTTTTAGTCGTTTTATTCGCGTAGTTCCCATTCCCGTGGGAATACCGAGATAAAATATATATAGCCTAGGTTACTCCCTGATATCCCTGGCTTTCCATTAGTATAAGAATTTTTGAAATCGGTCCAGCCGTTTTGAAGATTACCCGGAACAAACAGGCACACAGACAGACAAAAATTTTTTAATCTGTATTTTAAGCATAGGTGTCGTACAAATAACCGTGTGAGCCTGAAAAAAGTCTATTATTTTGACATTACAAACAGACACTCCAATTTTATTTATTGGTATAGATTTGTAAATTAAATCTTTTCACATTCAAGTTGTTTAACATCTCAAACTATTAACATAGCTACAGATACAGTGTTAAAGCGTTTATACGTCACATGACCATACCGATAGCGACTTAAATAAATTTACTCCCCATTCAAACATGCCTACAAAAGTTTTCACTTCAAAAACTAGAGTTTTCCAACATTCTTTAGAAGTACTATATTAATTTGAAGTTCTAATAGCGCTGGACGATTAATTTAACAGAAAACGCTTATATAACACACAATGCTACAAAGTATAGGAGTAGAACGAGAACAAAATCAACGAATATTTGTAATTAGGAATAATTAGAAGATATCAGAATGCTATGCAGTGCCATGGCACTTGAAATTGTCATTGGAATATGTGAGGTTGTTTGTAGAATTAGTCGATAGCTACTATTTTAGATTTAAACATATTTATTTTTTGATTTATCTAAATTTTAGGTAATACCAATCCGATATAAAAAATACTCTACAGACAATATATATAACCTAGCTATTGGAGTTAGGTAATTTCTTAATTACTATTAATTTTACAGGATTATTTGATATTCAGCTGGCTAGTGAAAAATTAACGGGTATGTAAAGAAATTAATATATAACCAATTAGCAACCCGCCCTCGCTTCGCTTCGGTTTCAGTCGTTTTACTCGTGTAGTTCCCGTTCCCGTGGGAATACTGGGATAAAATATAGCCTATGTTACTCCCTGATATTATAGCTTTCCATTGGTGGAATAATTTTTGAAATCCGTTCAGTGGTTCAAGCGTGAAAGCATAACAAACAAACAAACATCCTTACTTTCGCATTTATAATATTAGTAAGGATACAGATTTCATAAATAAATCCTTAATCTGCTAGTCTGCACCTCTCATAGTACACTGAATGACATCGGGTAATGAGATAGAAAACAATGTAATATAAGAAAAATAGTTTAAATAGACTTTGTTTCTTTATGTAACAGCCCCATCTACCCAAATTTAAAATTTTGTGTTTGTACTCACACGCAGGTTAAAGTATAACTAGATAGATGGCGCTATAACACAAAGAAACAAATCCCGCTAAATGTTTTTTTATATCTGTGGAAATGTTTAGCTCATACCATATATCTGGCTGAACAAATACAGACAGATTGTAAATAAAACTACTTAACAGATTTTATCGCGTTTGTATTTGATTTATGATTGCCTGACGTTTCTAACACTTTACAGCATTCATGGTCACAGGCGGGTCAGTCCGCCCGATAAAATCCGTAAGGTAGTTTTATTTACAATGTGTAATACTCGAGTAAACATTAGAAATCATTAAATACAGATGTTTCAACTAGACACCTTTTTTTTTTAAATGGTCACCTAAGTAGGCTATATAAATATATAAGATGAAAACTTAACATAAGTTTGTCACACATACATCTCACCTAGTACTTAGGTACCTTTAAGTGAGGCGTCTAATTAAATATCTGTTTTCTGTTAAACTAGAAACAGTTCAGCTATTATTGTCATATCTATATTTTTATTATAGTCAAACATACTATTATGGATTTTACGGTTTATATAATAAATCGGCAAATCATATATCGCTCTTAATTAGGATATAATAAGAAACAGTGTGCCTACTCTTGAATTTCGATTTCAATTCTAAATCCAATCGCAGCTCGAATTTGAACAAATTTGGTACTCTTGAAAGTGACACTAGCGCATGATTGGAATCAAATTCGGTGGAATATTTTTAAAATAAATGAATTCGACTCTCGTCAATTAAGTCACATATTTGCTACTCCCGACGTGATTTTGACGTAGTTTAAAATCGTTAATGTTGCACAATTTCAAGAAAGCGTCTTTGTGGTGATCGAGTTCAATAACGTTATTAATTTAAAGTGAGAAAATATGGCAAATTTGAGGAAAATAACAACGGCAAACGCGAAAAATTCATTCTTGATTTTGTTCAAGAGTACAAAATATAAGTTTGGTGAGATTGGAATTGAATCGCATTCGAAATTAAAATTGATTTCAAGAGTAGGCCCACTGATGGTCCATAGATTACAAGAAAATATGTTTAGTGCACCTAATGTAATAATCTTTTGTTTCTTTTAACAGGCAGGTCTTGTAATCCAAGTCAACTGGTTTTGGCAATCAGTATGCGGCGCCTGTTTAATATCTAACAATCGCTTACTGACCGCTGCCCATTGCAGTAACGATGGTCAATATATTGCTAATTCCTTCACCGTTGTCCTTGGATCAAACTTCGTATTCAGCGGAGGTCTTCGCATTTTCACCACAGATGTGGTTATGCATCCCACATGGAATCATCAAACTCTCGAATCGGACATAGCTGTTTTACGTACTTCCACTATAACTTTCACCAGTAAGTAAATTCAAACTAGTCCAAAATTATTCAATTTTTTAAATAAGTAACTGACAATACAATTAATACAATAAAAATACAATCAACTACAATACAATTATTGCTAATTAAATCTAATCAAATCAAATCATTTATTCTGCATAGGCCCCTTAAGGGCACTTACATATTGTCAAATTACACGTTTGAATACAATACAATAATCTACCACCAGATCGGAATGCGGCCACAAACTGAGAAGATCCGGCAAGAAACTCAGCGGGCAGTCATTTTTTTTCTTAATCTTTTAAATATACATAATATTATGTTTCGTACAACATATATGGTATTAGCTCCAGTGTGATGCCCTTCGAAATTAAATATATGTTTTATATAAATATTATATATTATCTTAACATTTTTATTCAGTGACTTCGACGTTTATTTTCGACACATTTACTAAACATAGAAAAGAAGGGCGACGTGCCCATGACCACATTTCTACCATTATTATGTATTCATAAATAATGACGTGTTTTACTTTACGATATGTATTTTGTAGTTTGCTTTTTTCTGTATAGCACACAGTTTTATTTTCATGTTTGTTTAGAATTTGAATATATTCTATGTAATATATATACTAAACTATTTTATAGACAACTTGAGTATATTTTAATCATAATCGTACATAACAGTTCAATAGAAATTTTCTACGAATTAAAATATTGTTACCCAGTACCGCACATTAATAATATCATAACATAATTATTGTGGGCTTATTTCACACTTGTATATTTTATTTAGCTCATTTATAGAATATCCTTATGAATTATTTCGAATTTATTATTGTAATATATAAGCTAATAATAAGCTAGTGTTGCATCGTAAATTTTCCCCGAAATCTTCGTAGCATTGTTTCTACAAAGCAGTAAGGAACATTCATAAATTTTCGCAAACATTCACTATGTATATGTTATATTAGTATTAGTGGAATGGAATTGTAGTTCATAAGTTAAATGTCGTAAGATCGCCCTAGTTTTCTGCCTATTATTAAACTATCGATATTACGGATACTTTTATTATTAAAATAAATTTAATCATTTTAGATTCAATTCAGCCCATTGCCTTACCCATCAATGATGTTACGACAGACTTCACCGGCTGGACAGCTATAGCGTCTGGATTTGGTTTCACTCGTGATGGTTGGTATCAATTGTATCTTTCTATGTATTCTACTTAGTCATTTAATACCATACCTACTCATATTTAAGTCTTGACTTTAATGATACATAATATAAATAAAATAGCATATATGCTTAAAGTAAGAGATTCTCCAAATTGTGAACTATATGGTATTGCGGAGGATGTGCAATACCTGTTGGTGGAATGTGTCCGATTTCAGTCAGTCGGAACGAGAGACTTTGATGAAGAAATTAAATTTAAATAGACTAGACATGGGTACCTTCCATGGGTACCTTCCTCACCAACTTCAAACGCAGCGAAATACTTATTTTTGTATATTAGTCGTCGATAGATGTACTATAATTATTTTTTTTTTATAAAATGTAATATATTCAAACGGAACTGACATGTACTGAATGTATAAAAGTTCCTTAAATAAAAGAAAAAAAATAACCAAAAGTTCCTTCACAAAATCTCAAACTAAACTGTCATTTCATTACTATCTCACTGGGATAAGTCATACATATCACGACCTACCCCTGTGACATATTGCTCAATACGTAAAATATTTCTAGATACTTTTTAAATAACTTTTTATTAAAAAAATACTAATTTAGTAATAAATTAGTTGACAAGAATTAACTGATATTATTATATTATCTGTGAGAGATCAAAATTTGTAGTCCTAGGTTTATAGAATTTATATTTTTCTATTCAATTTAATCTTTTTTTCTCTTAAAAACCGTATGTAAGAAATAATTATGGAGTAAAATACACTGTTAATAATTTTCTGCCTGCAGCCATAAACCGTCCAGCTTTCTCAATATAACACACTCACATATTCCAGCAGAATTTTCTGCCAAACTTAAAAATTGCCAACGCCTTAATTAAATATTTGACATTGCATTTCGTTTGGTAAGCGGGAAAGTCGGATAATCTAACCCCTGTCTGCCCGTCTCTGCCTGTTCTTATTCTATTGGTCCTAAGTTAGGCAGCGATTGAGCTGGACCCTCGGTACTACTGAAGCTCATGAGCGGCAGTTACCACTTACCATCAGGTTTCTCCTTGTAATGACGTAATAAGAATACAATTCACACCCCCTATCTTACCCATGGGTATCGCTAAAAAACGCTAAATGATTAAATAGGCACGTAACATCTAAGCAAGAGAAGGAAAACTCAAAAGAATATCCTACAACAACTCGTCTAATCAGCGTGGTTATAGTAGGTGAAATCTTCCTCAACAGGAGTGCCCTCCTGTTGAGAAGAAGGCTCGAGCTCAATAGTGGGGCTCAAGGTGATCATGTTGCTTGCTCGCCTATCATCGAGGGTAACAAATAAAACAATTTACGAGTTGCGATTCCAAAAACATAAATTTTCTCTCAATTCATGCGTCGTATAAAGATTTTTATTACTGTTCAATGTTCATTCATCATTTCAGCTCATATACGTCCCACAGTAGGGCTTGAGCCTTTCCACAATAGGAGGGAAATTTACCTTACCATGCTTATCAGACGGGTTGGTATAGAGTTTATGTCGAGTTTGCCTTCTCTTGCATAGATGTTATGCGCTTACTATATCTCTTAGTCGTCTTTTACGACATCCACGGGCAAGATAGGGAGTGCTGATTTGTATTCTTACTCCGTCACCACACAGAATAATTTTCATTACTGTTCCATAATAAAGATTAATAATATGAACATTCATTCTCATAATTATAGGTGGTGATATACCCTTTGACCAACGTCTTAGCGCCGTAACCGTACCCATCATGAGCAACGCGGACTGCACACGATTCTATGGTATCTGGTTCCGAAGCAGTAACATCTGTACAAGTGGTGCAGGCGGTAGAGGTACTTGCCATGGTGATTCTGGTGGGCCACTTGCTGTTACTATCAATGGTAGAAGTACCTTGGTAAGTATATTTATCTTCTTGATTTAGAAGAGCTTTTTCGTGTACCCCAAATAGCATAAAATAGCGCAATTCAAGATTGATAACTTTATACTCGTTGCTTCGGTTTACCCTTAATAGGTAGCATTCATCAAAAATCTATCGTCTATACAAAACTCACATTTCTGTGCGGCTCTGTTTATTACATGTCGAATAATTTTTTTTTTTTTTTTTTTGCGGGTGACGTGACCGGGGTTTAGTCCGTCACCCGCTGAGAGGCCGACCGCGTGAGGAAAGACCGACGTTCTCCCCGAGGGGGGGACGTCAGTCGATGGGAGGGTACCCCACGTAGGGGGTATTCCGTCGGGCCGACCACTGACGACAAGTAAACCTGCTCCGGTGGTCGGCCCAATGACGAAGGCGAGGTGGTTTTCGGGTGGGTTGCGGGAGTTGCGTGCTTAAGCCCCTCTGTCGCCCCGGACGGAGTGGTGCGGAGGCGCGCCGACCGCAGCCCACCCACAAAAAAAAATCATTTTTTTTTACAGAGCGCAACAAATTTTAAGAGGTGTGTAATAAATGAAACTGCGGTTAGAATCTAACATTTATTTTTTGCATTCTTATATCACAGATAAACCTATCAATGAGGTTGAATTGAAGGCCAAATCAATTTTGAAATTGGCATTGTGTATCAATTTTATTATTAAAATAACTTTACCGACAAATAAGAACCTATAAATACTGTTATATTTACCGTAAAGATGCGCGGATTCTTTAAATAATAATTATTCTCGTCGTCAGTTTAATAAATGAAATTGCGGTTGGAGTCTTGACTGACATTTATTTCTTGCATTCTTATATCATAGACAAATCTATCATTGAGATTGAATACACTACAAGATGCAATAAAATAGGTACAATTTATTTTGAACTGCCTATCTATTTACTTCTAAAAGATGATAATCATTGTGGTCATCTCGGCTCATATACGTCCCGCCGCTGGGCTTGACCCTCCTCCACAATAAGAAGGAAATTGATTTTACTATACCATGCTGGTCAGACAGGATTTTGTTGCGAGTTTTTCTTCTCTTGCATAGATATTATATGCGTATTATATCCCTTAGTCGTCTATTAAAATATATATACAAATAAATTTTATGTAAGTGATTCGAAGTTAATCGGCTCATGTTATTTAGTTATATACTTATAAAACTTACTGATAAGTAGAGAAGATTTATTTCCAGCTTGGTTTCTTTTATAAGATAGAAGAAGATAGCTATTTCATTTTTATTCTATCACAACAGTGAGAAAATATCTTTATAATATTGAAATGCGAACGCTAAATGGCAGTCGCTTAAAGAAAATTCCTAAAGTCCTGCTGAATCTTGTTATAGTATAGAGCCCACGTTTATATAATTAGAAGATATTATATACTAATAGGATCGAAAAAAGGAGACATATTTTGTCAGCCCTGAGTAATTATCTTATTCCACTAACAATATAACGATGATGTTGATCATGATCTGTTTTATAGTTTCGTATTTCTCATTTTTTTAAATACAACACTCTGCATTAAGGAAATAAATAACCCTTGTGTTTTTGTTTTTTTTTTGCGGGTGGGTTACGGTCGGCGCACTCCTCTCCCGGCTCCGTCCGGGGCGACAGAGGGGCGTAAGCACGCACACCCATAACCCACCCATATAGCACGTCGCCTTCATCGTTGGGCCGATCACCGGTGGAGAGTTCCTTGACTTGAGTGGTCGACCCGACGAAATACCCCGAGGGAGTACCCTCTTCCATCGACGTCCCTGGGACGCCGATCGCCATTGCGAGGCTAACCTCTCTGCGGGTGCCAGTACTCGCGCCTGCGCCGCCCCAGTCGCCGGTGGAGGACCGTATCGGCGTGGAGTCGTTCCTCCCGCACACGGTCCGCCACCTCCTTCCGCGAGATGACAGCCTCGCAGAAAGCGGCAACGGCGTCCCAGTTCCTGACACTGGCGACCATCTCCCTAGCAATGGTCGGCAGTGTCAGGTCGGCACTGATGATTGCGACGAGTTCACGGCGCTCCCCAACCCACACGGAACTCACCTCGAATGTGTGCTGCGCCGTGTAAATAATCCTTGTGTTGCAGGGAACTCTACAGACATAATTAACAGACATAATTAACAGACACAAATTACACCCAGACTCAGAACAACAATTTGTGAATCACACAAAGTGTTGTCTTGCGTGGGATTCGAAACTACGACACTGGCACATTAGATCAGTATTTTAACCACTGTGCAGTCAATAGTGAAAGTATAACATTTAAATGGGCGTATCTTTAATAGGTAATATCTATTATACTAAAAAAATTGTTAACAGGTCGGTGTGACGTCCTATGGTTCCTGGAGAGGTTGCCAAGCTGGTGACCCCGCTGCCTTCGCCAGAATCACCTCTTTCCTCAGTTGGATAACATCTGTATAATTTTATGCTATATCCGAAGAAACTAATGTTCAGTTTTACAAACTAAATAAATAGAGAAAAATATAATTGCAGTCTTATTTTAACATTAAATTAAGGAATTGGCCATCAATAATAATATCGTGAAAGTAGAAGTAGAATTGGACAATGATATCAACAAAATATATATCATATAAGGACTCTTGCTTACACTAACAAATACGCAGAACCTTAAATAATTAAAACAATATACCAATTGATTGTCTAATGGTCGAAATTTGTCCATAACTCATTAGGTTTAATTTTATTAAAGCTATATTGTCTTGGGTGGAACTTTTAAAATATCTCTATCCATTTGAGAACAAGACCAAGAAGGCAGAGGAATATAGGCCGTCCCGAAACTAAAGAAGCAAATACATGAGAAATACACATTATAAAAATAAGAAAATGCAATAAATGTGCATAACATATCAAGCTAGAAATAAATAAGTAAAAAACATAACCCGTAAAATAAGTTTATGTTATTCTTATATTTATGATATAGACATTCTTGAAAAAGAAATTCTTGAAATCGACAAAAATTTTCTTTAACACTAGTAGATTCATACGTAAATATATCAAGTAAATAAGAGGTCATGTTAAAAATATATACAAATGAGTTATTATTTGATTGTTATATGTTTGCTTTGCCATTAAGAGGAAGCTCGTACCTTGTTATACATTATAGATGTCTCTATAAGCAAGCATGCACTTTGCGCAACGATCTACACTACACGTGCCCTAATTAAGCAATATTCTACTAATAGTTTCTCGGAAGCATTAGGAATAATATGGGTGCTCAGTCCATTTGCAATTACTCCAGGGATAATATACCTTTAGCTTAGCTTTTAGTAAAGGTTAGTAGGTCCGACTTATATGTGAAAGGCTGTCAAAATTGTATAAGGATTGTGGTTAGAGAACGTTGTGGAATATAAGCTAAAATATTCTTAGTAATTACATTATACATGGTCAAATTATTTATGACTATGCATGCATTCGAGGTAAAATTTTATTGCTTGGAGAAATTTTAAACTTTCATATGTAAAGCAATTTGTAGAATAAAATATTGCCATAGAAAATTATACTAAAAATACATGGCAGTATATTTTATTTGAGTATGTTTGTATTTTCTTTTTCATTGCTATGTGAAATAATCTAGGAACTCAATACTTCTGAAAAGTTTCTGCCTTATTTCAGAGAAAGTATTTAATAATAAAGGTAACCATGGATATGACAGAACATAACGGGGCCTGAATGTGAGCCTCAAAATTGATTGCAATTGTAGGTATGAAACACCTGAACGCACGGCAATTATCTCGAATTACTACAAAGTTGTAACATAAGTTCGCACTCATTACACCAGAGAATGTGATGAGCTGTTAGTTCTCAATGGCAGTTATATGTTGAATATCGATGAAACGGTGAAGGTATTAGTTTAAAATAAAATAATTTCTTCTTTGATGCCCAAGACCGGTGAAGAATTGGACTACACAGGGTCAATCTCCAGCCATATTTTCTCTAAACGCCTAAGAACAATAATATACATATTTAAATACAAATATACATATTTAAAAGCTAACTGGGTAACAATTTTTCTAACGGTCATTTGTCACATCATCGACGAGATTTCCCGGTATAAATTAAATTATTTAAGATTTAATATGGAGTCACTCCATTATTGAGTCAAACAAGGAACAACTAGACGTAAAAGACTAAGATTTGCAGATGCGTGTACTATATATATATATATATATATATATATATATATATATATATATACATACTAACTGACGCAACATATGTTGTTCAATCTAAACTATTCTCGAATCCTCTTGAACCCACACAAAAAATTTCATCAACATCGGTCCAGCCGTTTAGGAGGAGTTCAGTGACACACACACGTACATAAGAAATTTATATTTAAAGATCTTATTTATTTCTTGATTCGTATGTGTATATGTGTATAGGGTGTGTGTACGGATTATAATGATATAATATCTAACTGTTACGTACCATATCAAGGATTATTTGGACGATATGATTTAAATAGGAGCAATTATTAGTTACATTAAATATCACGACATAAGATTACGTTTTAACATACTAAGTTTTAAATTTTAGTAGCAAAAACTGAGGGTCTTTGAAGACGTTCGGAGTATGATTAGAATTAGAATTGACTCTACTATAATTGGTATCATCATCATCTTGCGGCGCAGGCGAGATTACCTGCGTGCAATGCCGCACTAGCTGAGGCCGCGGGTGACGTGACCGGGGATTAGTCCGTCACCCACCGAGAGGCCGACTGCGTGAGGAAAGACCGATGTCCTCCCCGAGGGGGGGACGTCGGTCGATGGGAGGGTACCCCGGGTAGGGGGTATTCCGTCGGGCCGACCACTGATGACAAGTAACCCTGCTCCAGTGGTCGGCCCAATGACGAAGGCGACGTGGTGTTTGGGTGGGTTGCGGGTGTTGCGTGCTTAAGCCCCTCTGTCGCCCCAGATGGAGTGGTGCGGAGGCGCGCCGACCGCAGCCCATCCCAAAAAAAAAAATAATCATCATCATCTCAGCCCATATACGCCCCACTGTTGGGCTCCTCTATTATGGCAAATTAACCTACTATTCCACGCTGATCAGACGTATTAGCATAGGGTTTTGTTTAGAGTTTCTCTTCTCTTGCATAGAATTTATACGCATATTACATCTCTTAGTCGTCTTTTACGGTAACCATGGGCAAGAGAGGAGGTACTAAATTATATTCTTACTCCGTCACCACACAAATAATTAGTATAAATTATTAGTGTTTAAAACAAAAATGTAGATTTTTGAACTATGCTGCAACCATATATGAAATACCTCAAAATACATTGTAGGCTCCTAAATTGCCTAAGAGTATTTCGATAGACACACATGACTACACAACCCATCAGCACAACATTCTAATTATCTTAACTTATGCCGAATCTCAACAAACCAAGTGCTTTGAACTGCGGCTGGTGTACATGGAGGGCGTTTAGTTCATAACCCTGTACGGGACGGACAAATGTGTCGAAGCAGGAATTCTGATCATCTGTAATAGGGCTCTCTGGTGGCTATCACATAATCCCACGCCGCACTACACGAGAAAGGGCGGTTGATTGTGAAAAATTATTATATTCATTCAATTAATTGTATTTTTACTCTGTCACAATACGGAAATAATATTCAATATTACACGTAATCAAACAAGTAAGAAATCGTGACGTTAAATCCACCACACAGGATTAATCTTCACACACCTTGCGTATTATATCACAATTTCAGTGATAGCAGATTTAATTATCTATTATTAATTTAATCTACATTTATCAAATGATCCTAGCTACATAAACTACACTATGTTTAAGTCATTTTAGATAGAGATTACCAAAATGAAGGTTGTAGTTGGAATATTTATATTGTGTATAGCAATAACATATGCTATCGAAGGACCAGATTCAAATGACACTGGTGTGTATGACTATCATCGTAAATTCGGTATACCTGCAGCGACGAGGATTAAGAAACTGGAAACTAATATTACGCCAATAAACAGCAGGGTCGCAGGAGGAAGCTCCACTACTACTTTGTCGGTTCCATATCAGGTATGTTTGAATAACGCTCCTAAGGGCTCCCACATATAAACACGATACAACGTCGCGTCGTTTCACGATGCGACGTCGCGTACGTGGAAATCTACGACGCGACATCGTAACGATGCACGGCACGACGCCGTCCATACAATAACGGGTGAATTGTGTATTTTTATTCTTGTATTCTTCAGATGTTTTGTCCCATGGTACGGGACGCTGTTCGATTAGGGTTATTAAATGATCGACCTCAATATCGTCCGTCATCTTTGAATTTCGAAACAGCTGTGGCATCGACGATGATCAACGCAGAAATACATCGTGAGTTTTTACGACGCGACGTTGTGTCGTGCATCGTGACACGTTACGATATCGCGTCATAGATTTCCACGTACGCGACGTCGCATCGTGAAACGACGCCGCATCGTAGTACAACGCGACGTCGTATCGTGTTTATATGTGGGAGCCCTAAATCCATAATTGTTTATAGATTTATATTAATCTGATCTTATAAACCGATTGGACATTTCGATACAATCGAAGCAATATCTCCATTATTATCATCCTGCTCTTATACCAATTTCATTCATCTATTTCAGCTCACATACATCCCACTGCTCGCCTCGAGCCTCCTCCTGGACAGGAGTGAAATTGACTTGATATATCACACCCTGGTCCCACGCTGGGCGGACGAATAACAAGTTCTGTTTCTAAACAAGATAGATCTAATCCGCTGTGGATTTCCATATTTACGCATTATCCTCACCCCCGAACGCAAAACTCACTAAAACCATAGCGACCTCTTCCGACGAGGCGTCGGAAAGATCATCTAATGACATTCAATCCTAAATACACTGGGGATAGTATGGATTACTACTATAATCTATGTCTTGATATTAAGAATATTTCTATTTTCATTCAAAGTAAGCGGTTTACATATTATATCTTAATATATAAATTTCTTGCATACGTGTGTATGTCACTGAACTCCTCCTAAACGGCTCGACCGATATCGCCGAAATTTTTTGTGTGTATTTAAGGGGATCCGAGAATGGTTTAGATTCACAATTGGACCCGGTAGGTGGCGCTGAAATCTTTTTATTTTATTTGAACAGAACGTCTGTTGGGTTAGCTAGTTGAATATATTATTTGTAGATCTCCTGCTGTGTGGTGGTGCTTACAAATACTATCGACCCTTACATTGCTCGTGGATGTCGTAAAAAATCTACTAAGCGTTTTACATAGAGCTGAGCTAACTACATCTAATATAGTGTGGATTGTAATCCTTTTTTATTATGGGTGGGCTATGGTAAGCGCACGCGCGATCCAGTCCGTCCGGGGCGACAGAAGGACGACGCGCGAGCCCATAACCCACCCGTACCCACGTCACCTCGTTGTTGGGCCGACCACCGGAGCAGATGTGACTTGTCGTCAGCGGTCGGCCTGACGGAATACCCTTTCGGGTAACCTCACCTCTCGACGTCCTGGGACGTCGGTCGCCGTCGCGCGGTATGGATTTTAACCCTTAATCGTCTTTTACGACATACACCATTTTTTGACGAGCAAAAAGGGGGTGATGAATTATTTAAAGAGATTCGCAATATTGGTTTTATTTTAGGTGGGCTTGCTTGTCAATATCCTGATAATTTCCACATCAGTATGTGGCGGTACTCTTATTTCGGATTCAAGAGTTCTGACGGCTGCTCATTGCCACAATGATGGAAACAACGTCGCACAATCACATACTGTAGTTCTTGGATCTAATCTTCTATTTAGTGGAGGCACTAGAATTACCACCACCGATTTTGTTATGCATCCTGGATATAATCCATGGATCATTGCTAACGATTTGGGTATTATCCGAATTCCTAGTGTTACTTTCTCTGGTATGTATATGTTTATAAATCTTTAAATTATTTTAATTTTCTTATATTTATCCATACCTAGATCAGCTACTACTATTTTATTCAACTGATACTCTCTCATTTTAATTTGGTTATTTTATATTACAAATTCAAATGATATTTTACAAAATTCAGAAAATTTTAACAGCTATCGAATTTATCGCCTCCAGTAGAAAGTAATAAAAGGAAGGTTCCAAACATTTAATAATTTGCCAAAAAACAAGAAAATCTGTCAATTGAAATCAAAATCAATTTCTTCTTCAATTCAAATTGTTTTGAAATTTATCGGATTTACCTGCTCCAAAAAATCCATTGAATCGCCAATCAGCAATGGCACTAATAAAATATAAAAGAAGTAAAATTTAAAATACAACAAAAATTCAATAGATTGTATACATTAGCCTTTTAGTTTTTATCAAACTGCGTTTCTTTTATTTTTATAATATTACCTTATATTATTATAATATAATTAACAATACTGTTATTGTTGAAAACTTTTATTAAAACCTTCCTTTCGTACATTTTTAGCTGAGGTTGCCTTGAATTTTCTCTTGAGATATATTATTAAGTCGAATCTATATCTGCAGTGAATCTACTACAACTACAACATGACAAGATACTAAAGATCTTACCCGAAAACTTATCAGGGTTTATAGACATGATTACCTAATTGTAACAACACCAAAACAAATAAATTTCGAAATAAGTCGTTTAAATAGCAGTTGAAATCTGATACGAATTTCAATAAAATCAATGTCCTCCCAACTCTGAATAAACTGACAGCAATTATACAATTATTTTGAGTAAGGATCTATTTCAAGTTACAATAAATAGGTATTGTTTTTATTTCTCAGTGACAATCCAACCAATTAACTTGCCGTCGGGTAGTGAACTCAGTTTGGATTACGTCGGCTTCACTGCTCTGGCCTCCGGCTTCGGAATAACAAGAGATGGTTTGTATTTTACCAATCGTATCATATTATTTTTATATGTCATTATTATGGATGGATGGATATGGATATAATTATTATGGATCTTATATATGTAAAAAATATGCTTCAATACATCAAGCCAAGTCAAAACTGACTAGATATACGTAATGTTCACGTAAGTTTAAATCTATGACGTAGAGACTCACTAAGAAAAGAATCTACGAAAATCAACCACGAATGAGATGGAACACAGTAGCAAAGTTTGTATGTGCGGAAAAAAGAAACGTCATCAGTTTTCTTCAAATTAAGTAAAAATACTCTTTAATATTTTTGGAAATTTCATCCGCTAAGGGTAAAATAGGGCATATCATTTAGCAGATACTTTTACTTGATTTCTTATTGAATTAAGAATTAGCAAGAAAGCAGAAAATAGGCACTAAGCACCTTCTTATTGTGATGTACAGACTCATTCCAAATGTAGGTATATTCTAATCTGTGGCCATAGGTCAGAATATGATAAATACAAATTCATTCATCAATATCCACATGAATACTATGCATTGCACAATGAATTTTAAGTAATTTTACAAATTAGTAATACATTGCCTTAATTTTAAAAATATTTTTTGTCATATATACCGAGTGTCTCATATTTTAATAGTCCCTTCAAGATTTCTCAATAATTTAATTTGCTTGTCCTGTAAAGTAATGAATTTATATTTATCATATTCTGACCTATGGCCACAGTAATATATCAGCCCCTCAGCTGACATACGGAGATAAAAAAGAAAATTCATTTCGCTTTGATATTTTTTACCTTACAAAAAAAATAATAAAAATAATGTCATATTTAACGAGCATGGTACACAAAATCTACGAGGCGGACATCGCGGGCAAAAGTTTTCCTAATATATAATAATGTTTGTTCTTTGATGACTATCTCATTAGTTCAGTAGAATATCGAGGCAATTTTGAATTGTGAGGATAGAATTAAATTGTATATTTGACATGAACGTTGGACAAAACTTATTGGGCACTTTAGGATTTTTTTTTTCATTAAAGCATTCTCAATGACAGAAACTAAAGATTTCACCAATGTAAATACACTGGAATACAAATGGGGATATTTATACATTTTGATAAACATACAAAGGTATACACGCGAGAAAACCAACAAATTTTTTTAATGGACACATTAATTATGAAATTGAAACTTATTTTTCGTCATGAAAAAGAAAAATAATATTAAATGAGCGTATAAATAACGTGACCATTATTTTTTATGCCAGAACTGGAAGCTTGCAGGAATAGGTAATAATAAGAAAATTTATTAACATTAAAAAAATGTACATGTAAAAATGTATTTTTTCAAATTCAAATTATTTATTGTGCATAAACCCCGAGAGAGCACTTGTATATTGTCAGGTTTACAATTTCCAAAAAAAATATACTACCACCGGATCAGAACGCGACCGCTACTGAGAAGATCCGGCAAGAAACTTAGCGGGCTTGTCATTATTTTTAATTTTTTTTTTCTTTTTACTAGTTATACAATTGTGTACATGTTTTGTAAGAACTAGCTCCAGTGTGATGCCCTTCGAACCGCAAGACACTTAATATAATTTAAACGATTATGGCTGGACCAGATCCCACAAGCGGCACCCGATCACGAGTTAACTACTAGAGCAGCCATCACTCCCCTCAACTACTGTGGAGGGAAGGGAGAGACCCGCTCCACGCAGCTACCGCAAGTAGATCCTTATGTGAGCATGACCAACACCACAATATGTTACAAACGGTGAAAATACAAAAATTCGTTAGGCAAAACACGCTACACTTTACAATAAAAGTTAAAAGTACATTTACAAACAGTATATTTAAAATAACAAGGAAATTGCTGAATGAGGAGCTGCTCACAACCAATCTGTATTATCATCTACATAATCCGAGATTTTATAATAAGCTTTTTTACAAAGTCTATTCTTGATGGCTTTTTTAAACTTTTTTATAGGCAGGTCTCGGATATCTTTAGGTAACCTATTGTAAAAGCGTATACATTGCCCCATGAATGATTTGCTAACTTTTTGGAGACGAGTAGTGTGTACAACTAATCTGTCCTTATTACGAGTATTCATTTCATGAATGTCACAATATCTCTTAAAGTTAGCGATATTTTTTTTGACATATAATATATTTTCGTATACTGGGTGTGTCGTAAATAGTGGTCCACCGTTAAGGATTCGATAAACCAGATAATTTACTATAACAAATTCCATTTTTAACCATTTTTAGCCGAGGGTTCCGTAAATATTAATTTTTAGTTATTTATTTACCAAATTTCTACCTCTTGTAACAAATTTGGTTGTAGTTTTATCAAAAACCATTATATTTTCATTTTGATTACTGTTAATTACTGCTGAATACAAGAGCTATCGTTTATTAACATGTTATTTAATGTAGATTTAGATCTTCTGCAAAAAAAATGATTGTACTCGAATTTTAACGGATTTTTTTAACATATCATGCTAATTCAAAAGCGATTTATGTAAAAAAAATGTACTACACTGTCAGTGCCCATTAATTTAATAATATGCCTATTTAATACCAATTTCAAAATGGTATCATAATACCAGATCCCTATAAAAAACAGCAAGATATCTAATTTTAATTGAAGAAAGTAAGATTTTCATTAAAATTAATTTTAAAATTTATTGCTATAATACTTACGATTTTTGTAAAAAAAAAAACTTTACTATCAGTGCCTACTTATTTAATTATATTCCTACTTAATACCGATTCTAAAAGGTTTACTATCCCATTAATAAAACAAGTAATGAAATTTTAGTTAAAAACGACTATAAAAGACAACTTTTTACTATTGTTGCAAAGTGATCTAGACCTAACTTGTAAATTACAACAAGGCATTGAAAAAAAACAAGTCATACATCATCATACATCATTTATTGTTATCCTTTAACATTTAAATTACACCAAGTGCTCGAAATGGCCCCCATTTGCAGCTATGCATGCTCTGCAACGTCGAATAAACGACCGTTTAAGTCGCCGAGCAAACCCACTCTCGTTTATTTTTCTAGCTGCTGTGTGTATGCTAGTCCTCAAGTGATCAATGGACGTTATTTCTTCTTTGTACACATGTTCTTTCAGGCAACCCCAGTAAAAAAAATCCAGGGGATTTAAGTCTGGCGAGCGCGGTGGCCATAGTACTGGACCTAAGCGTCCTATCCACCTATTTGGATACGCTGTGTGTAGGTGCTCTCGTACTCTAACAGCATAGTGAGCGGGACAGCCATCGTTCTGGAGCCACATATCTTCTTGGACTTCAGGAGCGACGTTTTGAAGAAGCATTGGCAAGTCAGTCCGCAAAAAACTTAAATATCTGTCTGCAAAATGTTTAAATTAATTTTAATGAAAATCTTACTTTCTTCAATTAAAATTAGATATCTTGCTGTTTTTTATAGGGATCTGGTATTATGATACCATTTTGAAATTGGTATTAAATAGGCATATTATTAAATTAATGGGCACTGACAGTGTAGTACATTTTTTTTACATAAATCGCTTTTGAATTAGCATGATATGTTAAAAAAATCCGTTAAAATTCGAGTACAATCATTTTTTTTTGCAGAAGATCTAAATCTTCATTAAATAACATGTTAATAAACGATAGCTCTTGTATTCAGCAGTAATTAACAGTAATCAAAATGAAAATATAATGGTTTTTGATAAAACTACAACCAAATTTGTTACAAGAGGTAGAAATTTGGTAAATAAATAACTAAAAATTAATATTTACGGAACCCTCGGCTAAAAATGGTTAAAAATGGAATTTGTTATAGTAAATTATCTGGTTTATCGAATCCTTAACGGTGGACCACTATTTACGACACACCCTGTATATATTGTGATACAGTAGTTAGAATATTTATTTCTTTGAATTTCTCCCGAAGTGAGATTCTTGGGCCTAGATTATAAATTGCACGGACAGCCCTTTTTTGGAGAACAAAGATTCTATTAAAGTCCGCGGAGTATCCCCACAGTAATATGCCGTAAGACATAAGACTCTGGAAATAAGTGAAATAAACCATTCTAGCTGTTTCAGTATCTGTTAACATTCTTATTTTTTTTACTGCATAAGCCTGTGAGCTAAGTCTATTCGACAACTTTTCAATATGAGGTCCCCACTGAAGTTTACCATCTATGGTGATACCTAAAAAAACAATTGACTCCACAAGGTCTAGAGCCACACCATTCATTTGGACATTGGTTTCCACTTGCCTCACATTGGGAGTAGTAAATTTGATACATTTACTTTTTTTCTCATTGAGAACCAAATTATTAGTGTTAAACCAATGAACAATGTTAGACAGTGCATTGTTCACATCGTCATAATTAAACATTTGTCTTTTAATTTTAAATAACAAAGAAGTGTCATCTGCGAACAACACAATGTCCAGATTGTCCCCTATATGGTAGGGTAGGTCATTAATATATACAAGAAACAGAAATGGCCCCAGAATGGACCCTTGTGGAACGCCCATTTTTATAATAGAACCAGATGATCGTGCACCATTAACATCAACCCTCTGGATTCTGTTGCTTAAATAAGAAGTTACAAGTTCAAGAGTGTTATTCCTGATCCCATAGTGGTATAGTTTTCTGATGAGTGTTTCATGTTGTACACAATCAAATGCCTTGGATAAATCACAGAAAACACCTAAGGCCTCATGTGATTCCTCCCAGGCTGTAAAATATTTTTCAATAACTCTACGCTCGCATCAGTAGTAGAGCAATTCTTAGTAAAGCCAAATTGATTTTTGTGAAAAATACCATGTCTCTTAAAATGAATCAACATCTGATTAAGCATAATTTTTTCAAATACTTTTCTGAGTGTTGGTATTATGGAAATAGGACGAAAATTATTAATATCTGACATACTACCAGATTTAAATAAAGGAATTACTCTACTAATTTTTATGAGATCAGGAAACACACCCTGAGCAACACAACCATTAAATACAAATGCCAGGTGGGGAGCAATAACAGGTATTATAAAATCAATAGTCTTTACTGATAAACCCCATAAATCTGCTGTTTTCTTAATATTAAGATTTTTAAAAGACTTTAAAACATCATCCACACCTACATCTGAAAATTCAAAGGAAGTGTCACATTTTACAATGCTTTGTTTAAGGAGCGATTCAGCCAAAATAGGGCACGACGCTAAGAATTTTGTTGTTAATACAGGAACATTTGTAAAATAGTTTTCAAATTCATGTGCCACTTCTTAATTTACTGTCACATTTTTATCACCAATCTTTAAATTAAAGTCTTTCTTCCGCACAGTGTTCCTACCGGTTTCACTATTAATCACTGTCCAAGTCATTTTAATTATATCACTAGATCCTTTAATTTTCCTCCTTCAATAAATGGATTTAGCACTAGAACAGGCACGTTTAAAAATTTTTGAATACTTCTTAACATACTCTAAAAATACTGGGTTATTAATATTATATAATTATAATTAAGAATAATAAAAATACTCCGTGTTGTGACGAAGTAACAATACCCTTTTTTTACCCATGGATGTCATAAAAGAGGTCTACGGGATATAATGTACATACAACATCTATGCAAGAGAAGGTGACTAGAAATGAAACTACACCAACACTTCTACCCGGCGTATAGTAGATCAATTTCCCTCCCACAGTGGTGGAAGCCTGAGCCCAGTAGTGAAACGTATTTGGGCTGTTATGAGATGATTTAATTTTACAAACATTAAATTGCAGTCTATATGCAGTCATATATATTAATAAAAAATAAAAATTAAATAATGAAAAAAATATAAAAAATTACAAAAAGAGAATAATAATAACACCGAGATTCGATCCGACGCTGTTTGAATGCCAAAGCAAAACTAAAAGGAAACTGGACAACTTCCCAACTGAGCTATCGTAACTCATGACGTTGACAACGAAATTTGAATTCATGTTCTTTTAAAATTTAATGTCATTGTTTGTTTTGCTAAAAACACGGACAAAACAACATTTTCTATAAATAAAACCTAGCTCATAAATTTTTTGGACCCGAATCCTCTAGTATGCCAAGTTTCAACAAAATCGTTGGAGCCGTTTCCGAGATCCTGAATATATATATATATATATATATATATATATATATATATATAGGTATATATATATATACATATATACAAGAATTGCTCGTTTAAATATATATATATATATATATATATAATGTGTTGCAGCGTCATACTTAATACTTAAGAAACACTTGATTATGGAAACGAAAAGTGCTACACTTTGGTGGAGTCGATACAGCGATTGGCAATAATTTATGACCACTTGACATGACCGTTTACATTTGGAATGTTATTATGAGAGTTTGTTTTAAGACGGTCCCATGAATATTCAGATGGGAATGCGACTCTAAGGCGATCGGTTGTAGTTGCCATGTTGCATCGAAATCACGGCGTTTCCTTAACTTGTGGTTTATCCGCCGTCATCCGTGTAATTAGTGGTTATAATAGAACATTGTTAACGCTAATTGTTGAATACGTTTAAAAGCCATCCGAAGTGTTATTTCGGTTACATAGCGATGTCTAACCCATTCTGATAGTGACGGGGTACGAGAAGACACCCCTCGTCTCGAAATATATATATACAAGAATTGCTCGTTTAAAGATATAAGATAAGTTGTATGGTCATGTTAGGTGCAAAGCATTAAAAGTGATGAAAGTTATTAGAGATATGTATTTATAATGACAAAAGAACTTGAATAATACTAATAAAGGAAACCATTTGCCCATATAATACTTACTTTGCGATATACGGTTTTAATCTTTTATCAAATCTTAATACACTGTGATACTTATATCGCAAGTATTAATTTCGGTAATCTCATAGGCATGTTGCATACCTGCAGTGCTAGGTAACAAAACTATGAAATAATCGATGCAACCCTTTATGAGTAGTTGCACCGATTATTTCATCAGCCGCAAGGGAGCTGGCCACATGTTTGCGACTCTAGAAGGTAAGCCACTGAGCAATCCATCAGAATTTATACCGGTGGCCCGTTAAAGGGCAATATACCCAGTAATGAAACAACATCAAAATGTTTCTTCGCCCCGGACAGTTTGTACAGGGTGCAGCCAACGCATATCTTGCAAAAGAGACTCGTTGGCTTACCACAGATGCACATATTTGGATTTGATACATTTTTTTTAAATTTTTTCAAATCAGCTCTTTACAACATTTTACCCAATAATAACAATTTGGTATCAATAAAGTCTTAAGATTCACATTTTATCAACAAACTTTAAAGATTATTATATATCAGTATTAACCTGCTTTTATCCCAATTATATGTGGTAGAACTACCACACTATCGGCAGTCTTCTGTCTACTACGCCGGGCCCATCCGTCCGAGGTATTACCACACTCTCCCAGAAAATCGATGTCTGAATAATAGCAATTTGTTACTAAACTTCGTTCGGTGAGTGAGAGAGCCGGCAGCCCAACTTTCTGAGGATGTTTGCGTGTAGTGGGTTTTGGTAATGCCTTTAGTATCAAGGAACTTACGTGCACGCATTCGCATTCCCTCCACTTTCTTCACGGTAGGCAGCCGCCTAACAAAGGTTTATGAGCGGAAGTATCACTTACCATCAGGTATGCTGTTTGATCGTTTGCCACCAACATGAATAATAAAAGAAAATATACATATATTACTTGGGGTCGACTCAGTGTGTATTTTTCTTCGATAGTATATATTACAAAAGGTATAGTTTTATGAGCGGTCGCCTGCTTGACGTCTTCCCTCCTTGGTAATGTAATTATTGACCAGAGCATCATATGGAGCTAGCCCTGGTCGATATAAAGCTCGTTTATAATATTGGCTATATATAATGTTTGCGTTTCTAATGACGTTCTTTTTTTGTTTAAAATTATATTTGCTATATGTGTAATGACTAGTGCTGTTACTTTGATATATGCTGTCTATAACGATATTTGCTGTACATAATGATGTTTGCTGTACTAATGATAATTACTGTCTATAATGATGTTTATGCTGTGTGGTAGCGGCTAAACATAATACCAACACTTCCATTGCTCTTAGGTGTCGTAAAAGACAATTAAGGGATTAAAAATGCATATAACATATATGCAAAAGAAGGAAAATTTGAAATGAAGCCCTATATCAATACGTCTGACCAGTGTGGTCTATTGACCACGAGCCTCTTTCGCATTAGGAGGGAAATCGACCTAGATCAATTTCCCTCCTAGTGTGGAAGAGGCTCGAGTCCAATAGTAGAACGTATATGAGCTGAAATCATAATGATGATTATGATGGTATAAATATGATTCGAATTTCAGGTGACAGTATTAGTGTCCTCCAGACGTTAAACTCCGTGAACCTTCAAGTGATAACGAACAATGTATGCAGCCAAAGTTACTCCGGCATATTGTACTCACATTTGTGTACAAGCGGTGCTGGCGGAGTTGGTGCTTGCGGCGGTGATACTGGTGGACCTCTCGTCACCACCTTTAATAGCAGAAGGATCCTGGTATGTATTTGACCAGCATCTTGAAATATGAAACATTGCGAGGGTTTATTTACCGCTGGGCAAGCAGCAAAATACAAAGAGTCCACAGAATTGCACAGCATTGTCCGTAGTCGGTGAAAAGGACAATGAAATCGCACTACAGGCATATGATGCTTCCAGTTTTAGTAAATATATCGACATTGATTAATTTATGTAGCTCTTAAAAATGCTGTAGCATTTGTCAAAATGTGAAGGTATAAGTACAAATATATCTAAAATCAAATAACTAAGTACTTTAAAGGATTTGCCAACAGATAGCGACTTTTGAGTTTTGGTGGCAATATGTCACATGGTGGTCCTGCATTAAATTCGATATTTTAACGTATAATATTCAATAATTTTGATGGAATTTTATACAATGTGATGCTGAATTAATATAAAAATTCTTTACAAATATTTTCGTTTTCCACCTAAATTCCCAAAAGGTCATTAACGATATGGCCAATTAAAGGCGACGATTACACTTACTGACGGATAGTGACTAATATCAAGAAAGCAAGCATTCCCTCCCCGCCTCAGCTCGGTGCAGTGTGAAGTTGATTCGTGTGCGGATTAAAAATTAGTTTTGTCCTTTTAAGGATACTATTGGGCTCGTGCATTGTTTCCAATTGTGTTTTATTGTGTTTAGTTCGTGTTTACGTGAATTACGATAAGTATTGTTCTTGTTTATACTTAAATACAGCTGAACTCGGTAAGTTTTTTATTTTCTTAAGTAGTAGGTAGATTTAAAATTATTATTGAGTTAGGCATTTAAGTTTTATTTACTTCGATTATTTTACATATTTTTAATTCTGAAATGCCGAAATGTTATAACGATAACGAACCGCCTGATCGTGGCGCCGATGTATTTCGTTTAAGTCAACTAACACCACGCTCGCCACCGGCCGGTACCAGCAGACGTGCCCTTTACAATGAGCCGTCTCCAGCTTACGTTACACCCGAGATGAAACCTTTACCCGTACCTAGTGCGATTAATTCGTTACCATTAAGTGTCAGCGACGGCGGACAACCTAATTATTGTGAACTAGTTTCAGAGGCCTCCACATGTCTGTCAAAAATAAACGAACTTGTCAATGACCAGGGTTCACGTATGAATAACGCGAATAAAACGGCAATAATGGACTACACTCAACGCATTACTGCCATCGTATCATTACTAGCGTTAAAATCATCTTGCAATGAGACGAAACTAGCAAATATTGAACGGGAAATAAACCAAACTCAAGCTACACGGCCTTTAACCGATATTAAGAAACCATCGTACGCCGATAAATTAAAATTATCCAATGTCGTGCCACAAGTGGACGTACGTTCGTCACGCGCTCCCTGTGTAATCGCATATCCTACGGCCGAGCGTTCAGCTGACTACGCGTCGTCTTCAGCTACCAAACAGGCGTTACTGAAGGCAATTAAACCTATGGACGATGGTTTTCAAATTGTAGGCGTTAAAAAAGCCGCGAAATCGGGTGTCGTCCTTCGCGTCACAAATGAGAGGCAAATTAAAAAGTTAGAATCTGTCGATGCCATTAAAGCCGCGGGCTTACGTTTAGAAAAACCGAAAGGTAGACGACCGCGCTTACTAATCAAGGACGTTCCCATTTCTATGGAAGACAACGCGTTCCTTGTGGCACTTTACCGTCAAAATATCAAAGACGAAATGTCCCTTAAGGAAGACGATTTTATTAAAGCTACGAAAATTATTCGCAACCGAAAATTACAAAACGGGCGTAAATGGGTCGGTATCGAACTCGATCCCGAAGTGCGTGTTCATTTGCTAAACACCAAGGAAAAAATATTTATAGACTGGGCCAGCTGCCGCTTCTACGATGATTTGGAAGTAGTACGCTGCTCAAACTGTCAGGTACACGGACATGTCGCGAAATATTGTACGGAAAAAACACCTACGTGTGGTCACTGCACAGAAGGACATATTACGAAGTCCTGCCCAAATAAGGACAATCAAGATTTTAAACCTAAATGTGCGTCTTGTAAACGTTTTAAAAAACCGTATGATCATCCTTGTGGCGCGTCAGATTGCCCCACTTACAAACTGAAGCTAGAACAACTGGTGCTCAATACTAACTATTAGAAATGGATAGTTTGAATATTGGGCAATTAAACCTCCATAATGATAGGGTTGCGACTTCAGAGTTAGATCGTATAGTTACGGAATATAATCTAGATATCGTGCTTGTACAAGAACAATACCAGAGTAGTCGCTTACGTAATAGGGTTGTACAATTGGACAACAAAGCACGAGCCGGCATTTATGTTGCAAGTTCCAAATTTACAGTGACGTCACTACAAAATCTCATGACGTCACACTGTGCTGTCGCAGAGGTCACATCCCCATCCTGTAGGGTATACATTGTGAGCTGTTATTTTCAATATTCAGACCCCGTTAGTCCACACTTACACCATCTTCGTCATGTCTTGCGGTCTCTTACGGGCCGTAAAACAATTATAGGAGCTGACGTGAATGCGTCATCTACTCTCTGGTATGGCAAATTTAGATACACCGATACGGACCGACGGTGTGCTATAGAAGATTTCATCGCTGAGATGAATCTGTCCATCCACAATACACCCGATGCACCACCAACTTTTTGCAGCCCTTTAGGCGAATCTTCTATTGACGTCACGCTTTCAAGTGCAGACGTCCGTTTGAATAGGTGGCGCGTTCTTCCGGACGCGTCATGTAGTGATCATCGCCTGATCGTGTATGAATTTGGATCGAGACTGTTGCAGGCTCCTCCCAGACAAAGTTATAATTTTAGATACAAATCTAAAGGCGCAAACTGGGAATTTTTCAGTTCTCTCTTTTCTTCGTGTGCCAGGGATTTCACTCGTAGACAATTAACCGCAGAAGAAGGCGCTGAACTAATGTCACATTCTCTTATATACTGTGCTGATGTAGCCCTAGGCCGAACATCCCTGCCTAATACTAAGAGATGTGACTGGTGGAACAATCACCTAGTGGAACTCCGCAAACGCTTTCGAAGGGCGCGCAGGAAGCATAATAAACTTAAAAAGTCACCTAACGTAGGAAGGGCCTTTGATGAATCTCTATCTGTACTGAAAGCTGCCAGGTCTCGCTACCGGATTGTAGTAGAAAAATCGAAAGACGCTTTGTTAAATAAGATTGTGGCAAGATTAGAAAGTGAAGGTCCATGGTCTCCACTATATCACGAGTTTAAAGCGAATCGATCAGTCGACTTAGCGTACATACAAAACATTAAACTGAACGGTAAACACACTACGGGTATTGAGGAGACCACGGAAGTTTTATTAAATACGTTAATCCCAGACGATGACATCTCAGTCGACAGCGAACATCATAAACAAATACGTGCATGGGCCGCCGAGCCACCTCTCTCGCCTATGTCTGACCTCCCATCTCTTGCCGAGTTTATGAATACCGTTAGAACTCTTCCCCTCAACAAGGCTGCTGGCGAAGATAAAATATCAAATAAAATGATCAAAGAAGCTAGTCGAGCATCGGGCGACTCAATGTTAATAATTTTTAATCGTTGCATAACTGAAGGCATTTTTCCTCGTATATGGCGGCGCGGTTATATACGTATAATTCCTAAAGGCGGTGATAAGCCACCAGACGACCCGAAGTCATATCGACCAATCACCTTACTGCCTTCATTAGGCAAGCTCTTAGAACGTCTCATTGTTCCTCGTTTATTGCCGGGTGGACCAACGTTCAATCATAAACAATTCGGCTTCACTCACGGCAAATCAACTATCGACGCGGCCGTTGCGGTAAGACGTGTCATTAGCGCATCCGTTTTTAAATACGTACTGGGTGTCTTCCTGGATATCTCAGGTGCTTTCGATAACGCCTGGTGGCCAATGCTACTTCTTAAATTAAAGGCTCATGGTTGCTATAGAAATATCTACCAAATCATACAGTCGTACTTTTTAAATGGCTCGACTAAATTGAAACTTGGTCACCATGCTGTGTCGAAACCACTGACGATGGGCTGCCCTCAAGGTTCGGTATTAAGTCCATATCTATGGAATTTAGGTTTTGACGATTTTCTCGAGTTACCTCTACCGAAAAATTGTCTACTGATCGGGTATGCAGACGACGGACTTTTACTTATACAATCGAACACAAGGGATGGTTTAGAGAAATTAGCGAAAACATGCCTCAATGATATATTCGATTGGGGTACACGAAACCGGCTTGCCTTCGCACCACAAAAAACATATCATCTTTTATTAAAAGGACATTTACAATCAGCGCCGCGTATAAAATTCAATAATATGACTGTCAAAAAGAAAGAATCAGTTTGCTATCTCGGCCTAGTCTTAGAAAAAAATTTTTCATTTATTGAACATATTAAAACTGTAGGCGAAAAAGCGAAACGGAATTTCTACGCGCTTACTAGAATATCCACATCTACTTGGGGCCTTCGTTTTAATACACTTAAAACCATATACATGGCCACATATTTGGGGTGTATTTGTTACGCTGCACCTGTATGGGCCGATAGGGCCACCATAGGGG
This sequence comes from Lymantria dispar, assembly GCA_032191425.1. Lineage (NCBI taxonomy): Eukaryota > Metazoa > Arthropoda > Insecta > Lepidoptera > Erebidae > Lymantria > Lymantria dispar. The sequence goes on along the minus strand of CM063454.1, from coordinate 18,206,726 downwards.
CGGCTCGCCTTAAATTACTACAGAGCCAACGATTGGCCCTAATATTCTTATGTAAAGCCTATAGAACGGTTAGTACCGAGGCCTTACCAGTACTCGCGGGTGTACTTCCGGTTGATTTGGAGATTCAGAGACGAGCGTCAATGTATTACACCACAAAGGAAACTATGAATACAGATTTCCTTCTACCGCGCGACCGAAATAAAATTGCTAGATTGTTTGCACCACAATCCATTGTTTATGAGGAACTTTTAACTGAATGGCAAGAAAGATGGGATTCATCATCGAAAGGTCGTCATCTTTATCTATTTTTTCCATGCATCCGGGAGCGCCTGGAGAAGGTGTGGTTGGAGGTTGACCACTTCGTGGCCCAATTTTTAACTGGCCATGGCAACTTTAAAAGTAAATTATTTTCTTTTAAACTCGTACCATCACCATTATGTCAATGTTCCACATCTGACCACGAGTATGAACAATCAGCACATCACATTCCCTGGGAGTACGATCTCTGGCGAAACGAGCGTAACCTTATGTTAAACAGTTTGCAAGTCACCTGTGGGGTAGTATACTATACGGACCTTGTAGCAACTCGAGAAAATTTCCGTGCGGTCATGCGTTTCTGCCATACCTACTGTAGCAATCAATCTTAACGCTCACATATAGGCCCCGTTAAGCTCTTCCGTATCCGTGGTGCCGTACTGCTGCGCTATCGTAGCTGTACTCCTGTTTACTTATTGGCTGACTAGTCATTTTGTTTTCCTGTCTCCCGCTTTGCCTGGGAGGGAAGTGGAATCTCTCTTTCCAACTCCTCCTCTTTAATCTTTTCTAATTAAATTTGTTGCGGGTCCCAAGACAATTAAAATCATATCCCGGGACTGCCTGAGGGTCAAACCTCGGTGTCATTTATGGAGACCATTGTGGATCCTGGCTTACAGGAGTTACAATGGTGGGAATGTGTGGTGGGATTAGTCCCAAATAAAAAAAAAAAAATACCCCCAAAAAAAATACCCTCTGGGCCAGTCGTTATCTCACCATGAGACTAACACAAAGCTCAGCGGAACATTATATGGCTCTCTAAGTTCTCTTGTTATAAAAGAAAAAATGTATCACAAGATCTGTAAGATAGCCAACCCCCCCCCCCCATGCCATATGGCCTGCGTGTCTATGGTGACTGATTAGGAGGGCCCATTCAGTGAGTTGGCGAGTCACCGTCTGCCAAAGTTCAAAACATAATGGTATTGAAGGCGACGACAGTTTTTAAATCAATAGTCTTAAGTTAGACCAGTCCATCGAACCTCCAACCCCATAACCGTATATTAGATACCATCATCAACAATAGTTTTACACCTACCGTTGGCAGTCCACGAGTGTTATGTGCAGACGTGGAGTGTCATCGGTAGATATCCCATCCCGTTTTTACATTAAATTTCTCCAAAGGCATCTGGGTGTTGGATCCATATCCCCATGTAAGCCTTATAAAGGACCGGGTATCTTCCTTTGGAAGATATCCGTGAATCAGAGGTAAATAAATATTAGCACAATACAAAATAAAAAAGAGGCTGACTGATTGGTGGTAATGTGCCCAGAATAATAATACCTACTAAGAACTTTCCATTCAAATGTATTATGAAAAGACTTTAAATTACTTAATAATATAAAAAATACATTACAATTGCGATCCTATCCTTCTTTAGTATATATAATTCTAGTTTTATAGTTATTATAGAAAGTTACTGGTCAAAGTAATCTGCCGTAGCAATAAAGCACTTTGAACGAATTTCCATTATATATATACTTTATCACGTCTCATCTTTGCACAGAAGAGTTATATAATATTAATATTATAACCTTAGAATAATAACGTATTTAGGTAAGTTCACGCACAAAAAGTGAGGCATTTCAATTGGAGCCTAATGGAGCTTACGCCGGAACCGTTCCGTAATGAACAAGTCATTGTACTGCACGTACGTACGCAACTCTTAAAAATAAATTGATAATTATGACTGTTTGTGCATTCAAATGGTGTCACAACACATTTGAAAAACTTAAAAAGGTTTTTAACATTACTTTTAAAAGTATTTCGACGATTTATGTTAATAAAAACAAAATTTGATTTCATAATTTGTATAGTGGTTTGCGTGTGTACGTGTGTAATCGTCTGCGCACCATTAGTATTTTTTGATTCAAATTTTGAAAGTTCGAAGTATTGACACTATCCTTCTATACGTTATTATTCTAAGATTATAACTTTATTTATTTATAAAATAATTTAGAAGATAATGATAATGTTTGTTTTTTTCACATTACAGGTTGGTATAAGCTCCTTCGTTTCTGCGAGAGGTTGCCAAGCCGGTCTACCTTCTGGTTTCACTCGAATTACTACCTTCACTAACTGGATTCACTCGATATAAAAATCTAATAAATTTAGCTCAATTTATTAATTTTATTTTCTAGTTCCCTAAGATTTCTTCAATTGTATGTCTATTCCTTATATTCGATAAAATAATTTGGGTAGCGTTTAAATTATAGTATATCAAAGCTTCTTATTTACCAACATATATCTAAACACAGTAGAGATAATTTAGATAGATGATTTGAAATAAAAATACATTTTTATATGTACTCGATGTATAAATATTTATTTTTAATTCAAACCATCCGCCCACTAATCCCTATACTGTTGGATATCTCTAAGAGGTGATAGTACGGCGATAGCCGGTCTGGTCACGGACGATAAGGAAGTCGGTATCGGTGGCCGGCCCAATGTCGAAGGAAGGTGGGTTATGGAGCCACGCCGTCCTTCCGTCGCCCCGGACGAAATGGACGGCGTGTGCGCTGCCCATAGCCCACTCAAAAAAAAAGTGAGTGCTATAATAACTCCGTTTGACAGTGAGTACTATCGCAGTTTGTATTACAAATTTCATAAAATTCTACAGCCAGTTTTCTTCTTCTTCTTCTTTTTTGTCTTGGCAATCAGCTACAAATACGAGCCATTTTTGCCAGTGTCGAGTTATAATTATCATTTCAAGTTCTCAGTTTCTTCATGTCAGTAATGGTCTGTCAGTAAGTCAAAGTGTCGCGCTCAACAGTGTAATAGCCACTGTTAAGGGTATCTTCTGAGAATTTTGGTGGAAACAAAAAGGTATGTATAGCAATTTTATATCATATTCACTACACCTCAGCAGTTTTGCCACTATATCTATACCAATAAATAAAATTGGAGTGTCTGTTTGTAATGTCAAAATAATAGACTTTTTTCATGCTCACACGGTTATTTGCACGACACCTATGCCTAAAATAGCAATTAAAAATTTTTTGTCTGTCTGTCTGTCTGTTTGTACCGGGTAATCTTCAAAACGGCTGGACGGATTTCAAAAATTCTTTCACCAATAGAAAGCTATAATATCAGGGCGTAAACTAGGCTATATTTTATCCCGGTATTCCCACGGGAACGGGAACTACGCGGGTAAAACGACTATAACCTATAACCGAAGCGAAGCGAGGGCGGATTGCTAGTATTACATAAAATGCCATCAAAATTATTTAATATAACACGAAAAAAAACTAAGATATTGAATTTAATACAAGAACACCACATGACACTTCAGATTTCCTCCAAAAACTCTTCAGCCAGTTTTCATGACTCAAACATATTTTTTATTAAACTTCATATATTGAGTACAATGGCGGACTTAATGCCAGAGGCATTCTCTACCAGTCAACCATAGGCAGTGCAGAGATAATAATGGGTACCTTACATGTGTCGAGAAAGTCATATGATTAAAAAAGAAAAGAGAATACATAAGAATATACAAGAATACATAATTAAGGCTGATAACAAATTTTATTCACAACCATACATATGATAATTTTTATTTTAATAAATATTTGTATAATCTTAATTACCCATCCGCATTTGTTGTTTTTTTAGTAAAAGTCACTAGAACATTAAATTGGTCTTCATTTTTTGTTATTTTAATTTAAGAATCACAACCTGATAGCAGGTAAGGAATTAACATAATCCATGTAAGTAACTAGGCCATAAAAATATTACAGCTTAAAAATTTCTTCTTTTTTTATTTAAATTTGGAACGGGTTTTTATGTTTGAAACTTCGGTAATTTAATTTGCCGCCATTCCGATTTTTTTTTGGGGTTACTATCATTTTATATATTTATGTCTCATTTTTATAGTGAATTATCTATGGTTACTTTTAAATCACAATAATGGAATAGGATGTTGAGAAAACAGAATTCCAATGCCCAATTGCCTTGCTCCGTGGTTATAATAATAATAAGAGTTTATTCCAGATAGCCATCCATATGTGTTAGTCGTACAAAAAATCTTACAAACTATGTTAGTAACAAGAATATACAAATAATCAAATTGTTATGCAGTCGTAAGTCATTTTCAAGACACTTCAATAGCTAAGTATCAGACGAATTTGTATATCGTAGTATTGATAAGATATACCAGCACATCTTCTGTCGAAGGCCATAAAAGATAGAAGCAGCCACGTGATGTTAGAACTAAAGAAGCGATTAATTCTGTTAAAAGCAGAATTTCAACTAATGAAATCCTATAAGAAAACAAAAAAAATTGTCATGAGAAGTAATATAGATATAATATAGATCTTATTATTTATTTATTTTAAAAAAGAACCAATAGCTTACATGTAATATTTATAGCCCAGTCGGGTTAGCTCAAAAATAGGGGTAACCTGGAATTAATTATAGTCAGAAATTTTTTGCGCAAATGTTTAGGAGGGGTCATAAAACGCGACCAAATCCGCCCGGTGCGTTAGCCGCCATATTGGTTTGAAGGTCAAATCTTTTTTTAGCTATATCTCCTTTATTTTTTATTTTTTTACAAAAATAATATGAACCAAAGTTGTTGCAAATTTGATTTTCTATAACTTAAGTTCTCATAATTTTCATCGTACAATCAATATTTACGGAAATAACTGCAAATAATTGCAAAAATGAGGTCAATGTATAATTCGCCTGAATCTCGATTACTGTCGAATTTAGCACAAAAAATTAAAGAATCAAAGTTGTAGATCATTAAATTGCCTACAACTTTGATTCTTATGAATTTTTTCAAAAATTAATATTTAAGCCCTTTGCCGCACCACCGCTGGGATAAAGCTCCAGGCGCGTTTTTTTTACGTGATATCCCCAATCCACGTTTCATTTTCTGCAACTTTTAAGGAGTCGGGCAGGGTATTTTTCTTTATTTTTTTTTATAATATAAAATATATATTATTATTTATTTTTGTTGGTATAATAGCATCTGCCGATGACGTCACCGCCGCAAAAAAATTTCAGACTATAATTAATTCCAGGTTAAAGTCGAACCCGACTGGGCTATTAACAGCAGAATAATAACAGATAGCCACTTATAGGTTCTTACAGATAGAATTCATTCAATTCATCAGTCGACAGTGAGGAGAAACCACTCGCATACTTAAGCGCAAAGATTGAAGAAATGAAAAAGAAAGACAGAATAGTTACTTATACTAAAGAATGCTACCACTGTCACTTCCATAAATAGAGAAATACTCATTATAGAGAAGGCTCCGGCTCAGCAGTGGGGTGTATATGAGTTGTCGTTTATGATAAAATATAAAGACAAACTAGCTAGTGATAAATATAAAACATATATTATAACCTCATGCTTTATCTCGGAGAGATAAACAGAGGTGTAAATACACTCACCCTTTGTCATACTAATAACGTCACATTTGCCACAACCCTAATTCCATTTAATACGTGGCGACCCTATTAAAGCTATTCGGATACTGTGCCAAATTCCGAGCTTGCTATTAAGAATTGTCTAATAAAAATCTCAAAAACTTAAGAACTGCAGAAAAATCTAGTAACATTTTTCTTTTTGTTTCGACCCAAGATTAGAGTCCGTAGATTCACCATCACCGTTACTTATATCACTGAAGTAATGACTCAATCAAACTTAAAACATAAACAGTGTATATGATAATTTAGTTTACATTCTAGATATTAAACCTCGAATAATCATTTTAGCTTTATACTATATAACATCCTACCCTATATTTGACGCCGTTTAATCCAAAAACCATTATACATTGGGCCATCATTCAAATCACTTCTACCTCGCAACAAATATATCAATACAGAAAAACATCCGATCAGTCTGTTTGAAAAATGAATGAAGTTATCAGTCCTGAGATGGGAATAATTGAGAGTGGGGTCCACAATTGAGATATGATTGATCTAACACCTCACGAGCCCATCAAATAGCTCTTCAAAGGGTAAATCTATATTTAAGTGGGCCGCGAACTTCCCACTTGTAATTACATTTTTATGTTGTTGGAGGTTCAAGCCCCGTAGGTACTAAAATCTCATACAAATTCGAATATAATAGACCGGGGGTCTGCAATTTAGCCCAACTTACATCTCTTTCGGCGAATATTAACGGAGGGCTTCTTTTTATACAACTAAGGGTAATTTATTAAATAACTAAATACAAAATTTATTTACGAACCTATGTTCAGATTTCAATTATTTATAGGAAATTAGTAAAAACGTGATATATATGTATATCTTTATATTTATACTAGCTGACCCAACAGACGCTGTCCTGTTCAAATAAGCGCCACCTCATCATCGTCATCATCGCAGCTCACATACGTCCCACTGTTGGGCTCGGGCCTCCTCCACTATGGGAGGGACCTACTATACCATGCTGGTCAGACATGTTGGTATTTTTTTTTTATGGGTGGGCTATGGTAAGCGCACGCGCGGTCCTGTCCGTCCGGGGCGATGAAAGGACGGCGCGCGGGCCCCTAACCCACTGTGACTGTGATGTGACTTGTCATCAGTGGTCACGACATGTTGGTATAGGATTTCATTTCGAGTTTTTCTTCTCTTGCACAGATGTTATATGCATATTATATCCCATAGTCGTCTCTTACGACATCCATGGGCAAGATAGGGAGTGGTGCATTGTATTCTTACTGAGTCACCACACAAATACCTACCGGGTCTAATTGTAAATCTAAACCATTCCCGAACCATAACCAATCTCGAAATTCTCGAATCCCCTTGAACATGCACAAAAAGGAGGAGTTCAGTGACATACACACGTACACAGAAATTTATGTATAAAGAGAGAGAGAGAGAGATATATATATATATATATATATACAACTTGTTGACAGAAATCCATGCTTAAGCAATCAAATCTAGTGTCAAAAATACCCACCGTCAATCGCCGGCTTATCTGCCCCAGTGTATAATAGAAAACATACCCTCACTGTTTAACGTAATTTGAACAACAGGCTAATGTAAATAAATGAAAAGCTTTTTAGCTCCAAAGCCGACTTAAGACCGTAAGGTAAGCAGGTTACAAGTAAATAATGCCTTAGTATTAAACCATAATTCCTTTTAATCCCTCAGTCTGGAGTTTGTTCGATAGTTAATAGGGCTGTCAATTATGTTAATATTATGTTCTTTCGTCGATGCAGAAAAATAAGAATTGTAGAGAAAAATTACTACAATTCTTATCTTTACTAATAAACAAATGTAATAAAATTTTTATCTACTTGGAATTTGGTAAATACTCATATTTAATTTTATTAATCAGTTTAATTATTAACTTAAATGTAATATTTTTTTTCATCCATGTGGTAAAGCTAAGCAGAAAAATAATAAATAGTAGTCATTCTTTATCTCTCCTATACACGTCTTTAAGAGAAGGAAAACTTGAAATAAAACCCTATACCAACCCTTCTGACCAGCGTGATATAGTAGGGCATTTCGACAGAGATTCGAGCCCAACAGTGGGATGTTATGAAATGGAATACACGTCTTTTATTCTATGCTTCGACAGATAGTGCTGTGTGCTGATGCAGCATCGTACTATTGTTTCGACATATAATCATTGCTACATTAAATTGTTATTTTTAAAATGTTCCTAATTCAAACAAAATCCAACGGCAACTTCTTTTACATTTTTCTTAATCTGTATTAATATTACAATACTAAGAAGTTTGTATCTCTCAACCCATTATATTTAGATAATATCAATCCGACAAAGTTTTAGCTTTAAACCATCTGCTTACTTACTGTTGTTAAGAATGTTTTATACACTTTAAGACATCATAACAAAAAACATTTCGTAAAACAAAAGAGTCTGAATGTAACATAAATAAACCTGCCAAGTGATACAGTAGCAACTTGACAATTTGTGGAAGCAATGCAGTAACCATAAATACACTGGTCAACAATAGTTTTGTTGGCCTTGATATAAGAGTGGTTTTAATTATCTTTCTAGTAACTATTCCCGAAATTTAAGTTTAGAAGATTGGCTACTATTTCTCGGTACAATCTCTCGAATTTTTATAAAATCTATCCAGATGACTTAAGAATTGTAGCTTCATGCTCATAACCACTCCAATAATTTTTAAGGTTTCCGACATCATTCATACAATTTTATTATAATTTGATGCTTTATAGTTAGTTGTAGCTTATTACTACAAATTGTTTCACCGTCAACACCAAACTTCTCCCAGCTGCATTTTAAAATTAGGCATAAATTCTACAGTGTTTGTATCTCTTATTAACGTCCGATTTTGATGAATTAAATAGTACAGTTCTCGACTGCCGAAAGTGGAGAGACGGGAAATAATACAAATTTAGTTGAAGCATTCTCCTTCTATGTACAATGTTTTCATAAATTGTTTACCTAAGTCCGTGTGGTGACGGATTAAGAACAAAATTCACCATATCCACTTTTACCAGGGTGTCGTAAAAGGTTAAGGAATAAAATATAAATTCTGCGCAAGTAAAGGAAAACTTGAAATAAAACCCTATATCAAACCGTTTGACGAGCGTGCTATAATAGCTCAATCTCTCGTCTATTGTGAAGAAAGCTCGAGCCCAGCAATGGAATGTATTTCTTTTGATGTGAAGCATCTATAGTCGAGGGTGACCGTGATGGTCGCGTGGCGTTTAACGCCACGCTTCGCGGTTCCCTAATAATTAAATATCAAATAAATATTTGGATGCATATACCTACATTTTTGTAACGAAACCATAGTGCGATTTAAAATTTTGTACAACGCCATCTAGTGAACTCAAAGTAAATTGTTACTTATAATGTATATTAATGAAAATAAATGTTTATTGAATAAAAATCATCATTTTTTGGAAAAAAATCGCGATATTTTATTAATACTTTATGCCTTAGTTTTATCGTATTAGTTCCTGTCGTAATCTAATGTTCTTTCATGCATAAATACTTGTTTTATAAATTAATGTAAAATTCTCTAACTTAGTAATATAAATACACCAGTAGGTATGGTATTTAGTTTACTTTCAGCTACGAAAACTGGAGAACCGTTTTTTTATAGGCTTTTATTAGTTTCAGGTGCATATATATTTATTTCTTTGTATATTACCAACTTCATAGGAATTGGATTTTGACTCACTTTAAACAGTCAAATTTCATTTAAAAGTTGAAAATTTAAGGAGGAACAATGACGTTAAAATTATTTAAATAGCTTGTCTTATTATCATTACAGGATTAAAAATTTCTTTATTAAATATATTGAAGCTGAGAGTTGGTCAGACAGAATGAACAGAAGAACAGTGCGGACAGAATGTCTGTGAACGGATGAAAGCATTTCATTTTTTATAGGCTTATATTAGTTTCAGCTGTGTATTTATTTGTTTGTATGTCACTAACTCCTTAAGAATTGGATTTTGACTCACTTTAAACAGCTTGTCTTATTATCATTACAGGATTAGAGATTTCTTTATAAAATATATTGTAGCTTAGAGTTGGTCGTTTGCTCGATAGATGTCGCTATTTCTGGTTTATAAATCGCAAATTATTTCAAGCTATGTTTTAGAAGGTTCATTTCGTTTGTACTAAATGACGTTACCATAAATATAGGTCGTAAAGTCATTTTTAAAATGGATAATTTATTCGATACGATACCTACCAAAAAGTAGTTATTGACTAAAATATCCAATACAAAAGTATCGGTATCGAAAGAAAAGTACTCGATACCTAAAGATAAAGTAAATAAAAGTACTTGATACTTTAAACAGTACGTTACTTATCTTTCGATACAATTCATGAGTTCAGTATCGATACTTTATATTCGATACCGTGTCTCTACTCGTACAAAATAGTTTCAATGTTTCACATCTGTCAGGCGTCCTGAGCGACGGCTCACTTTTTTTATTATTGTTGGAGGTAAACGAACCTGTAGCGCCCCTGATGGTAAGTGACATTACCGCTCAAGAACCTTTGCAATACCAGAGGCACAGGTATGCTGCCTATCATGAAGGAAGTGCTCTTTCTAATCCTCGTTTAAAGACAGATATGTCGTAGTGTTGCAGAAACACAGCAGCAAGTAGTTAATTGCAGACCCTGCACGTACGTAGGAGAAGGGGTACCCCAAAAAAATTACTGTTCAACCTACCCATATTGAGTCTATGTTGTCGTTAGTCTATATTGTCTTTTATATTGTTTCTGTTGTAGAAATTAGCGCTGACATGTATGTGTACTTGACTTTTCAAAAGCGTCAATGCAAAATTTAACTCCTTTTTTTACAGCCTTAGAGGATGAAAATTGGCAAATACTGAAACACGTGTTATTTATTTTTATTGAAGAGTATTTCTACTTAAATAATAAAGCTTTTTTTACCTAAATTTTTTCGATTTCTTCACTGCAGTTGGATTTCAATTTCGTAATTTTATTTGCTATGCATTACCAATAGAAAATATTTCAACATTTCATGTTTTTAGCTACAGTTAATCAGCTTGCTATATACAGGTATAAATCATATATTGTTCATGACATGGTTTACTATAATATAGCTGGTATTAATAATCTTTTAAGATACATTTTAGATTTTTTTCTCGAAAAGAATCATTCAACTAGGTACTACATTGAAACATGGTCTCTAAATGTTGGCCTCATATCCCAACTACTTTGAGCTTAGCGTGTTATAGAGAGCGCTATGCTCGGGTATTCGTTGCGAGATAAAATCTTAAATACGGAAATACATAAAAGAACAGGTGTAACCGATGGTACGAAGAATTAACATAATAAAGTGGCAATGGGCAGGCCAGGCCACATTGCTCGACTAACCGACAACCTCTGGAGAACAAAGTTTCTTGAGTGACGACCATGCATCCAACGACGTAAGACGCATGCAAAACTAATGGACCTACGACCTGGAGAAAATTCCTGGGCGTCGTTGGATGCAGGCGGCATAAAACAGCACTTTGTGGTGGAACACAAGGGAGGCGTACATCCAGTAGTGTACGGCGATAGGTTGAATGTTGTTGATGATGATTAATATATTCAAATACTAACACGATGGGTACAAGTCGTTTAAATTTTATTTCAAAATGCCAGCAGAGTATTGACTTACACTATTTCCATCACACCTATATTTTAGGCAAAACCTCAAGGAGATTTAATCATAAATAATAGATCATAAATGTTCATATTAAATGACACAAACCAACAAAATCAATGACTGGTGTTATCTTAATATATATAAATTACGTGTCACGTTGTTTATCCGCGATGGACTCCTAAACTACTCAACCGATTTTAATCAAATTTGTACACCGTGTGCAGTTTGATCCAACTTGAAAGATAGGATAGCTTACATCTTAATTTATAGTCGCAATATTATTTTATTGCAAATTATTTATATTACCCATATATACCTATCATTTGACATTCACAATTATCTGTTAACTCCAAACGATTTTAACAGATGACGATATCTGTCGACTAGATTGAGTAATTAATTAATAGATGGCACTGCTATGTCAAACCTACAAACGTGTCATATACGATTTTAACTTGCTTTTTTACATAGATGTCATTTGTAAAAAAATATGACGACCTCCATGACAGATGTTCTCCTACAGTTCCACTTAGTTTAATAAAATGTAATATAACAAAAACATTAGCCCTATGGCTAATGTTTTTGTTATATTACGTTGCTATCAACGCGTGACCGGGTCTGCTAGTTTGTTATATAAATTGCTTTAGGTTTTACACAACATTTAGGTGTCGTCATAAACTCGGGATGAAAACGAGCATTAATTTCATAATCATTTCTTACGATAATCTGCAGCATTTCGGGTAACCCAATCAGTATTCTTACCCTCCTATAATGACGAAAGCTCAAAATTATAATTTATGAGTAACCCTAAATGAAACCCTATGACGGTGTCTAGTCGCGGTGACAAATGACGACATATGGCAATACATAGCTGTAGTGACAGCCATGTTTTATTTTATTTCAATACTAAGATATTTAACTAAGCTGGATAATTTTAGGGCTCAGTTGAGCATAGCATTTTTTTGTTAAAGACTAAGAACTAACCTTTGTAATGCGGGGGACTTTACATACATAATTTAAAGGACACAAATTATACTCGGGCTCAAGGCATTAATTTGTGGATTGCACCTGGCGTATGGTGACGGAGTAAGAATAAAATTATCACCTCCTTTGTATCGTAAAAGGCGGCTAAGATATATAATAGGCATATAACATCTATGCAAGAGAAAAAAAGTCGAAATAAAACCCTATATTAACACGACTGACCAACATGGTATAGATAGCGTGGTTAGATTAACTTCTTTCCCACACGAAGGGCGAGCTCAACAATACAAAGTATTATCTTGTTTGCGAATTAAAACCTCATCACTTGACATTTTAAGTCGGTCTTATCTTGACATATGAAAGGAGTATTAACATTGATTAACTAGCAAAAATTATGAAAAACGGTGCAGTATACTAAATTTGGGAGACTGATTGCATTCGAAAAATGATTCCTACTCTTAAAAATATTAAATAGTCACACTATAATTGTAATTATATTTTATTATACATAACTATTTTTAATATCCGTCACATTGTATTAAAATTTTCACATGACAGCAAAATTTTAATATAATATGACATTATCATACTGAAACATTTTAAATATATAATATTATGTACAGAAATTCATCAAAATTGATTTAACGTGAATATCATGCTGATACATAAAGTTAAAATATTCCGTGTTCTTATCCGTGGATGTCGTAAAAGACGACTAAGGGATATATTATGCATATAAAATCTATGAAAGAAAAGGAAAACTCGAAGTAAAATGCTATGGCAACACGTGTAACCAACTTGGTATAGAAGATCAATGTCCCCACATAGTGGAGAAGGCTCACTCTTTCTTTGTAATGGTGGCGTTAAATGTAGAGGAATCTTCAGTAATTCAAATTTTGAAATTGTCTCACTCTTTCTTTGTAATGGTGGCGTTAAATGTAGAGGAATCTTCAGTAATTAAAATTTTGAAATTGTCTCACTCTTTCTTTATAATGGTGGCGTTAAATGTAGAGGAATCTTCAGTAATTCAAATTTTGAAATTGTCTCACTCTTTCTTTGTAATGGTGGCGTTAAGTGAAGAGGAATCTTCAGAAATTCAAATTTTGAAATTGTCTCACTCTTTCTTTGTAATGGTGGCGTTAAATGTAGAGGAATCTTCAGTAATTCATATTTTGAAATGGTCTCACTCGTTCTTTGTAATGGTGGCGTTAAATGTAGAGGAATCTTCAGTAATTCAAATTTTGAAATTGTCTCACTCTTTCTTTGTAATGGTGGCGTTAAATGAAGAGGAATCTTCAGTAATTCAAATTTTGAAATTGTTCTATGAAGTTATACCATTCCCGAAGTTTTTCACGTGTTAAATCTCACCACATATTCTCCTAATTGTTGTAACTAGGCTACATCATTATAAATATTTAAGCTAGTGTTTTCATAGATGGTTTTTATCATGGCTTTGCATGGATTTGCTTTCTCGGTGATATGAAACTCGGACAGTCTTGAACCACTGCTTAATCGCTAGAAGTAATATAAAAGCTAAATAACGGGAGTTAAAAAAACGAATTTCAACTGCCTTTTATGTGTGCGAGACCTCTATTCTTTAAGTTAGATAGATAGGAATTTATATACTAATTCAAACCCGTAATGATAGCCGCCATATCAGCTAGTCCATAACGTCGGACAATGACTTTCCCCCACTCTCAAAGAGAAGTCCGGTCGGTTATAATCTACGCGGCGCTTGTATTACTTTGTGTCTGTTTATTAAGTAGATGTAGACAATAGATTCTAGCTTTGTTTTATGATGCAACTTAAGATCGTAGTTCACTGACCCGTAATAGTTTCCAGTCTAGAGAATGTAAATAAAATAAACAAATTTAAATTTGAACTCAGGTGAGAATTACACATTTTAAATGAAACTGTTTTTACTGGGGGACTACTGGATCCTCCCGTGACTATGAGCTGAGAAGAAGAAAGAGAGAGAATTAAAACTTAAATACAAACTCGAAAATGTTGTATTTTAAATACAAAATTTTTTTGAGATTAAATTTATTTTTGGTGTTTAGAAAAATCAGATGAAATCCAAGACTAAAAATGGTAAATTACACTAGACTGACGTACTATTTATTACACAAAATAGTTTGATTTGTCACAACTCTGATTACGCCTTTGTAAATAAATGCGTGAATTACATAAACATTGATAAATTATGTCAATTAATAGATAGCGTCTAAATATAATCGTCGTTACAGCTCATATGCGTCCCACTGTACTCAAGTCCTCCATATTGGGAGCGAAATCGACCTAATATACCATGCTAGTCAGACAGGTTGGCATAGTTTTCCTTCTCTGCATAGTTATTATATGCCCGAGACATCCCTAAGTCGTCTTTTACGACACCCATGGACAAAAGAAGGGTGTGGTGAATTGTATTCTTACTCCGTCACCACACGGTACACTAAATATAATAGTTACACCAAATATAATACAATTGTTATATTAATATAATTATAGTTTACTTGGTAACACAGTTAATTACATGATAATTAATGCACTTATCGGTGTCATGCAAATGATTTAATTCTATAAGTATAGAGTCTAGCATATTAATGCAGAGATAGAAGAAATGAAACAGTAAACAACTAGCCGTCGGTGCAGCAACATGCTCGCAAATAAAACGTGAATCGAGGTCACGATCAACGTTTACTGTTTAGTCACCAAATATTTCTGTTTCTTACGACACCATAGTGGCATCATCGGACCGGTTACCTCACAACATAACATCTACCTATTATTAGATAGCTATGTAAGCCGTATTCATTACGCCCTAGTAACCAACAAACTGTGCAGTAACACGAACGCGTGCGTATCGAAAAAATGTCAAAATACACAATTTTTATATTTTACTTCATCGCGACTATATTCGCTACGGACTGTTACAAAATACTCGGTATATTCCCATCCTATGATAAAAATAATTACTTAACCTACAGCGGACTTTTTCGTGCATTAGCGAATCGAAATCATGATGTGACTTTGTTAACAAATTTCCCAATGACAGATGCACCGGATTCGTATAAAGAAATACTTCTCAGTAATTATAAAGAGTCTCAGCGTTTATCTTTCGAATCTGTGATAGTGAATGACGTGTCGAGAGTGCCGTTCGAAACCTTAGTGGCAACTAAAGCCGGCAACGACGACTGTAAGACTTTAATGAACAATCATCAAGTGCTGCATATGATAAAGACACGACCTCGATACGACGTAATATTAGTCGAATCGTATAACAGTGACTGTGGGTTAGCATTGGCCGCAAATTTAAGTGCTCCTTACATTACCTTCAATCCGCAACCTTTACAACCATGGCAGTATAACAGGCTAGGTATTCATTTCAATTCTGCCTCTGTAATTCAAGCAGGCCTACCTTACGGAAAGGAACCTTGGTATTATGAAAGGTTAAAGAATTATATATTATATCATATTGGAAACTGGGTTTATTATGTTGGTTCACAAATTACCGATCACGTTTATTTATATAAATACTTGGGTGATGATTTACCGGCGTTAGAAAGTATTGCATCGAACGCTAGCCTGGCGTTTGTAAACACACATCAGTCACTATACGGCGGTTTTGCCAGGCCTGACAACGTGATTGACATCGGTGGCATTCATGTCCGACCGACCAAAATCATTCCGACTGTGAGTATTTTATTGATCTATCGCTATAAATAGAACTAAGAAATAACTATATGGTATATTTGTTTGGAATTACGTAATTTATACTAATGTAATGAAGTTTGTTTACGTTTATAGCAATGCCACAGATAACTAAGCAAAAAGATATAATCTATAGTCTTATAGTTAATATATTTTTTCTTACAGTTAATATATTTTTTTATTCTAACCTTTTTATTAAAATTTGAGCAACAAATACATGTGTATTGTTACTTTATTATTGTAAAACTATCATAATTTTTTAATCGAATAATTTTCGTTTCGATCCATGTCCTAAATCTGAATTCTGATTAAGTACAGCAATAAATGTGGTAGTTCTCTACGATAACTCCGATTTTTAAGGACTCAATTCCAATATTAGTTTGAAAGTTTGAAACTATGCCGAATAATCAACAATAGGTTTGGTTGAACAGTATTATTTGAAACTAAGAATATTGGAATGTGGGTTTTGTATGTCTCTGCTTACCTCTTTGGAAATAAAAACTATAGTCTATGTGTTAACTAAGATATTTGTAAGAGTCGTATCTAGTACCTATAAATATATTCAAATAATGAAGTAGACTTATTTAATATCAATTTGAATGGTATATTTGTTTGGAATTACGTAATTTATACTAATGTAATGAAGTTTGTTTACGTTTATAGCAATGCCACAGATAACTAAGCAAAAAGATATAATCTATGGTCTTATAGTTAATATATTTTTTCTTACAGTTAATATATTTTTTTATTCTAACCTTTTTATTAAAATTTGAGCAACAAATACATGTGTATTGTTACTTTATTATTGTAAAACTATCATAATTTTTAAACGAATAATTTTCGTTTCGATCCATGTCCTAAATCTGAATTCTGATTAAGTACAGCAATAAATGTGGTAGTTCTCTACGATAACTCCGATTTTTAAGGACTCAATTCCAATATTAGTTTGAAAGTTTGAAACTATGCCGAATAATCAACAATAGGTTTGGTTGAACAGTATTATTTGAAACTAAGAATATTGGAATGTGGGTTTTGTATGTCTCTGCTTACCTCTTTGGAAATAAAAACTATAGTCTATGTGTTAACTAAGATATTTGTAAGAGTTGTATCTAGTACCTATAAATATATTCAAATAATGAAGTAGACTTATTTTATATCAATTTGAATAAATTTAAAATTTTCATGACGTAAACATAAGACTACGTAGTATATCGTAACTAGTCTCTCTCTCTACAGTTGGTTTTAGTCTCAGTATAAATTGCTTATTTTTTAGTAAATTGAATATTTGTACAATCCTACTTTGTAATTTTTTTTGTGCTATAGCTGTTAGCCGCATATGGCTTTGACAGCTTATGTGTGGGTGAGCGCTGAGCGCTATCAACCCGATGCAAGTAAGCTAAGCCCTACTTTGTAACGCACAAATCAAGAGCAACCATTTATACTACACACGTAAGAATCGAAGCATGTTATGTATAGGGCATAGGAGTTAGTTACCTCTCATTTACACCGTCTGTATAGTCGTAAGTCATCGCCGTCTGGGGTGACGAAAGGGCGGCGCGCGGCCCCATAACCCACCGTGTTCCCTTCCCATCGACATTGGACCAACCACCGGTACCGATTTCCTTGCCTTTTGGGTACCCTCCGTCCCTAACGCCTCTCCAGGGACGTGGTTTGCCCTCACATGATCAGCCTCTCTGCAAGTGATGGACTATTCCCCGATTCAGTCACCCGCGGCCTCGACTAGGGTGGCATCAGGCGCAGGATTTATCCTTTCCTAATAATGTTATCTGCCTAATTACCGTAGTTCTTTCATATGATACATATGGAAAGGCAAGCTTTAATGGCACATTATATTCTAAATTTTATATCATATTGCATAATATTATAGTACTTATAGGTAACCATGTGTGGTAGCGGCTACGAATATACCAACCTTTACAGTGTTTGTAGGTCTTATTATTACAGCGACCTGGGTCAATTCTATTTGATGTCATCTGGTTAGCAATTACATTTTCAGGGAGGGCTTACGTCAGGCAGGCAGCCAGTGATAATAATATTGCCATAAATTTTGTAATATATACATATTGTGACGACTCCAAGTAATTGGGATAAGAGCAAGCTGATAATGATAACGGATTATATCATCATCACAGTTCATATATATCCCACAGCTGGGCTCGAGCCTTCTCCATATTAGAAGGGAAATTAACCTACCATGCCACTTTGGTGAGGCGATTTGGTATAGGGTCTTAATTCGAGTTTTCCTATTGTCGCAGTTGCTATGCACGCAATATATGCTTTAGTCATCATTAACTACACCCACGAGCAAAATAGGGTGTGGAAAATTGCTTGCTGAAAAATTGTGTGCTCTCTTCGCTTCGGTTACAGTCGATTCACCCCGCGTAGTTCCCGTTCCCGTGGGAATACCGCGATAAAATATAGCCTATATTACTCAAGGATAATATAGCTATCCAATAGTGAAAGAATTTTTGAAATCGACACAGTAGTTTTTGAGTTTATTCATTACAAACATACACACAAAAATTAAAAAAATCCTTTTTATAATATTAGTGTAGATATATGTAGATTATAATCTTAAAGAAACTTTTATAGTAAACAAAGTAATTTAAATATAACTAACAGCTAATGATATAATCTAAGAGCAGTTTCATTTGGTACATTACAGGAAATAGAGAGATTTATTAACGAAGCGGAACACGGCGTGATATATGTGAATTTGGGTTCTACGGTGAAGGACTCAACACTCCCAAGTGATAAATTAAACGAGCTGCTATCAACCTTCGCCAAATTGCCTCTAAGAGTCCTGTGGAAATGGGACGGTGCCAATCTGCAGACGATGAATGTTATGACTATGGGATGGTTGCCACAACACGATATCTTAAGTAAGTATTCACACTTATAATGTGTGTAATATATTTAGAAAAATATGTCCGCCTAAATTTCCTTATTGAAAGCGGAAACACAACTTATAAAACAACTAACAGACCCGGCCACGCGTTGCTGTGGCTAATGTTTTTGTTATATTACATTTTATTAAATTATTTAAGTGGAACTGTAGGAGAACATCAGTCACGGGGACCACCATGCTTTTTTTACATAGATGCCATTTGTAAAAAAAGTGAGCCGTCGCTCAGGACGCCTGACAGATGTGAAACATCGAAACTATTTTGTACGAGTAGAGACACGGTATCGAATATAAAGTATCGATACTGAACTCATGAATAGTATCGAAAGATAAGTAACGTACTGTTTAAAGTATCGAGTACTTTTATTTACTTTATCTTTAGGTATCGAGTACTTTCCTTTCGATACCGATACTTTTGTATTCGATGTTTTAGTCAATAGGTACTTTTTGGTAGGTATCGTATCGAATAAATTATCCATTTTAAAATTGACTTTACGACTCATATTTATGGTAACGTCATTTAGTACAAACGAAATGAACCTTCTAAAACGTAGCTTGAAATAATTTGCGATTTATAAACCAGAAATAGCGGCATCTATCGAGCAAACGACCAACTCTAAGCTACAATATCTATACCAATAAATAAAATTGGAGTGTCTGTTTGTAATGTCAAAATAATAGGCTTTTTTCATGCTCACACGGTGATTTGCACGACACCTATGCCCAAAATAGCAATTAAAAAGTTTTTGTCTGTCTGTCTGTCTGTCTGTTTGTTCCGGGTAATCTTCAATACGGCTGGACCGATTTTAAAAATTCTTTCAGCAATGGAAAGCTATAATATCAGGGCGTAAACTAGGCTATATTTTATCCCGGTATTCCCACGGGAACGGGAACTACGCGGGTAAAACGACTATAACCGAAGCGAAGCGAGGGCGGATTGCTAGTATTTTATAAAGAACTCTCTAATCCTGTAATGATAATAAGACAAGCTGTTTAAAGTGAGTCAAAATCCAATTCTTAAGGAGTTGGTGACATACAAACAAATAAATACACAGCTGAAACTAATAAAAGCCTATAAAAAATGAAATGCTTTCATCCGTTCACAGACATTCTTTCCGCACGAAGAGTGTGATTTAGGAAACAGAAATGTCAGCATTTATCGAGCTAACGACCAACTCTCAGCTTCAATATATTTAATAAAGAAATTTTTAATCCTGTAATGATAATAAGACAAGCTATCTAAATAATTTTAACGTCATTGGTCCTCCTTAAATTTTCAACTTTTAAATGATAGACTGTTTAAAGTGAGTCAAAATCCAATTCCTATGAAGTCGGTAATATACAAAGAAATAAATATATATACACCTGAAACTAATAAAAGCCTATAAAAAAACGGTTCTCCAGTTTTCGTAGCTGAAAGTAAACTAAATACCATACCTACTGGTATATTTATATTACTAAGTTAGAGAATTTTACATTAATTTATAAAACAAGTATTTATGCATAAAAGAACATTAGATTACGACAGGAACTAATACGGTAAAACTAAGGCATAAAGTATTAATAAAATATCGCGATTTTTTTTCCAAAAAATGATGATTTTTATTCAATAAACATTTATTTTCATTAATATACATTATAAGTAACAATTTACTTTGAGTTCACTAGATGGCGTTGTACGAAATTTTAAATAGCACCATGGTTTCGTTACAAAAATGTAGGTATATGCATCAAAATATTTATTTAATATTTAATTATTAATTACTAGGGGACCGCGAGGCTCATCTATCCGACGTCCTCGTCACGTCCTCGACGAAGAGGACGACATTATCACACTCGCTCAACAAAGAGCCTACACGGCCCGCGAGGCCTTAACAAATAAATATCCGCGGTTCCGCCCTCGCCGTCGAGGTGCGAAACCGCGCCGCGCAAAAGTCACTATTAAAAACGTGGGCACGCCCACTTTGCCTCCAGCGACGCCCCAAGCCGAGGTCCGTTCCCCACAGGGGGAGCCCTTGGGCGATGTCGCTTAGCATACTTTTCTCCGGGTTGAGAGCCCTCAGCGCTCACCCATAGTCCGCGTCAAGCTGTCAAGGCCATCTGCGGCCAACAGCTGTACAGACACAAAAAAAAAAAAAAAAAAAAAAAAAAAAAAAAAAAAAAAAAAAGGGGACCGCGAGGCGTGGCGTTCAACGCCACGCGACGATCACGGTCACCCTCGCCTATAGATGTTTCATATCAAAAAGTCTATTATTTTGACATTACAAACAGACACTCCAATTTTATTTATTGGTATAGATAATTACATTAATGTAAATTGTGTAAAATTGACTATTTGGAATTCTGTTAATTGCGTTAGAATATTATCATTATTATTTAGCTATATTTCGATAATTATTTTATAGTAGTTTTATTTATTTGTTATAAAAAGTAGTTATAGTTATTAAGACTAGAACTGTTTCATTGTAAAGCGGATGTTTTACAGTTTATACTGTTATACAGTTTAGACAAAAAAAAACAGAAATAGCGACATCTATCGAGCTAACGACCAACTCTAAGCTACAACATATTTTATAAAGAACTCTCTAATCCAGTAATGATAATAAGACAAGTTATTTAAATTATTTTAGCATCATTAATTCTTGCTAAGTTTAGAAATCTTAAATGAAATCTGACTGTTCCAAGTGAGCCAAAATCCAATTCTTAAGAAGGCGGTGACATACAAACAAATATACAGCTCAAACTAATAAAAGCCTATAAAAATTAAATACATTCATCCGTTCACAGACATTATTGCTGCACGAAGCGTGCGATTTAGGAAATAGAAATAGCACCATCTATCGAGCTTACGACCAACTCTCAGCTTCAATATATTTAATAAAGAAACCTTTAATCCTGTAATGACTCTCCTCGTCTAGTCGTGTAATGATAATAGGACAAGATTTTTCGTAGCTGAAAGTAAATTAAATACCATACCTACTGGTATATTTATATTATGAAGTTAGAGAATTTTACATTAATTTATAAAACAAGTATATATGCATAAAAGAACAGATTACGACAGGAATTAATATGCCTAGTGTTAATAAATAAAATATCGCGATTTTTCTCAGAAAATGATGATTTTTATTCAATAAACATTTGTTTTCATTAGTATACATTATAGATAACAATTTACTTTGAGCTCACTAGATGGCATTGTACAAAATTTTAAATCGCACCATGGTTTCGCTACAAAAATGTAGATATGTGTATCCGGATTTATATTTTGTAGTTAATTAAGAGGACCGCGAGGCGTGGCGTTAATCGCCACGCGACGATCGCGGTCACCCTCGCCTATAGATGTTTCACATTAAAAATATGACGACCTCCATGACAGTTTTAAAATAAATTTAACTTATACTTTAGCCTCAACAACATGTGGTGGTTATACTATTGAATTGTAGCTTATATGACACGTTTATAGGTTTGACATAGCTGCGCCATCTATTAATTAATTACTCAATCCAGTCAACAGATATCGCCATCTGTTAAAATCGTTTGGAGTTAACAGATAATTATGAATGTCAAATACCCAATAGACAAACAATTTGCAATAAAATAATATTGCGACTATAAATTTCAAGTTGGATCAAACTGCACACGGTGCGCAAATTTGATTAAAATCGGTTAAGTAGTTTAGGAATCCATCGCGGACAAGCAACGTGACACGTAATTTATATTTATTAAAATTAATGGATAAGAATAAGATCTGGTTTGTACCTATTTCGTTATTCAATATGACTGTGGAGTCAGAATACAAGATGATATCACTCTTATCCACTGCATGCATATGTACACCACTGCAAGAAAAGAAAAACTCGAAATAAAGACCGACGCATATTAACCAGTCTAATTTAGTGTTGCCCAAATGCAAGACCAAGACGAGACTTGGACCAGTCTTGGTCCTGATCTTGCAACAGCACACCTGGTCTCGTCTTGGTATTGCACGCTCGAGTCTTGGTCTTGGTCTTGGTATTGCAGCAAGAGTCTCGCAAAGTCTTGCAAGTCTTGCAGTTGGAATAACGTAACAGTCATTTATCATGGCAATGAAAAATCTAACTAAATTAATCAAATATCATCCTATCCCATCTATCCATCTGCTAGCCTATAGTCCACTATTGAATATAACCCTTACCACTGGGGAAAATTACTCTCCTATTCCCCTGGTGTTACATTAGACAGAGTTACTACTCCTATGACAAAGGAAGAAACTTCGACCCTGTTTTCTTAAGACGTCACCACACGGGGCAGTTGATACAATAAATTTTATGTCATTTAACATTCCCCCTTTCCAACAAAAAAGATTTTTTCAATTTGATTAGCAAGCAACGGAGTTATTTGACTACTGACGACAAGTCACCCTGCTCTGGTGGTCGGCCCAACAACGAGGCGACGTGGGTACGGGTGAGTTATGGACCCGCGCGCCGTCCTTTCATCGCCCCGGACGGAATGGACCGCGCGTGTGCTTACCATAGCCCACCCATAAAAAAAATAATAATGGCTTCTTAACACCATTGTCTCGGTCCGATTTGATACGACATACACGGGTAAAAGAGTGGTGAATCGTATTCGTACTCTGTCTCTACACGGACATTTATATAGATTAATTGTAGGCATATTTCTATGTCCAACAGTGAACGTTATTGGGCTAATGAATAAACGGATATATAAATATGTATATTGGGCAAGAGCACTCTCGTGATTACGGTATTTTTGTCCTTCAGCCTTTCCGAAGAGTAATTCTGAAAAGCCAACACCAACATTGGGAATCGATTGGCCAATAGATGGATATCTCAAGACTGATTTGACTTGCCGTGTAGTGACGGAGTAAGAATACAATTCATCACCCCCCTATTTTACCCGCGAGTGCGAACCCACGACTAAGGGCTAAGAGCTAAGACTAAAGACATAATATATAACATCGGTGCAAGAGAAGGAAAACTTGACATGAAACCCTGTAACAACACGGCCGATCACCGTGGCGATTCCTCTCTGGCCACGGCCGATTTCCCTCCTATTATGTAGAAGACACGAGCTACACCGTATATAAGCTGGAATGGTGATGAATTAAATGCAAGACCGCGAGACTCTTGCAGACTCAGTCTTGGCCTTGCTCAAGTCTTGCAGGGCCAGTCTCGATCTTGGTCTTGCAAAAATTAAGCGGTCTTGGTCTCGGTCTCGTATTTCTCGCAAGACCAAGACCAAGACCGCAAGACCAAGACTTTTTTGGGCAAAACTAGTTTAATTGAATTTCTCTCCTATCGGTGAGGAAAATAGTGTTCGAAAAACATTAAGGAATAAAAAATCAAAACACACTGGCATAATTAGCTTACATACCGCTTTATTAGATTACATACCGCTAATTATGCCGGCGTATTAAAAAAGCGAAAAGATAGGTTTATATTTTAAACAAAAATAATAAGCACTTTTTTACGTCAACTAAAAAGGCGTTTTTTTTTTAAACTTAAATGTTCTTTTTTTTACTTAAACTTAGTGTTTTTTTATTTTCAAAAGTTCAAAATGTGATATCTTGTTTTTTTTTTGTAAAAAATATATTATATTTTAATATATTTTTTAATTTAATGGAAATATGATCAATTAAATGGAAAAAAAAAAGGAATTTATACCGGGGTATTTCCTTCACATACTATAATTAAAGTATCTACTTAATAGCCTGCATACTGAACATTACGTTATCGAACGTCTCTTGTTTTTGGTCGAACTGTGGTCTGGAGACACGTCGTCCGTTCCGTCCGGGGCAATGAAAGGGTGGCAGGGCCGCGTAACTGCCCCCTACTCAAGTTTTGTAGTTTTGCCAGAATTAATTTAAACCAGGTACTTTTTATACTGCACACTCACTTTCTGTCATATCTCAAACTTCCTCAAGTTTATTTCTAGCCTGGAAGCCCTTATACGAAGGTGTATAAGGACGTAAAGCTAAACAAAGCGGTCGTCTCTGCTCATAGTACACCATTTTCGGACCTGTTCTGGTCTTCTCACAAAAGCATTTCTCTCAATACACCGTTTGACACTACAATAAATTGTAGAAACAGGTCTGTGAAGAATTTCCGTAATCTCTTTATAGGGTTGCCCATTTCGTATCTTTCAACTACCCTGACAATATCAATTGCAGCCAAATCAGGCATATTAAAGTCCAAAATTGTTCAAAAAATAAATTCAGTTTTAATAAAACGATAAACTAGCTTGACAGCAATTTTTATTCAGTATTGTGCTAATTTAAACAAAATAGAAAAAAATATAACAAAGAGTAACGTTGAGTTGATTTACCTAATTAGAATATTTTATTTTAAAACTGAATTAAATAAAAACTAGCCTATGTTATGGCAAGAAAAGATTTTCAGCGTTTCAAACATCTCATCATCATCATCATCAGTGCTCATACACGTCCACTACTGGGCTCGAGTTTCCACTATATTAGTAGAAAGTAGGTCAATTACCTACTATATCACACTGGTCAGGCGGATTGATATAGGGTTTTATTTCGAATCTTCCTTTTCTTGCAGAGTTGTTATATACACACGATATCCCTTAGTCGTCTTTTTCGACACCTACTGGCAAGATTATTTTAATTTAATTGTATTGTATTGAATTGTATTCTTACTCCGTCACCACACAGAAAATATTATCTCTATTTTTGACGATTTATGTAAAAAAAACTTAATGTTTGAACTGAGTTTCTCCATTTACCTACTAATTATATTAAATACAATTATGTACTTCTTTTTTTATTCTAGTAATTATTTTACTGTATAATAAAGTCTGAGTGTAACAGTTGTTTTTTTTAATAATATATTCTGCTATTGAATAATTAATGCGTGTACATATATGCAAATAGTTGCGAAATATTTGTTTATCATATCTCTAAATCTTGCATAAATTAAATTAAGTGTTTTAGTAATTTTATGCTACATTCTGATAAGATCACTTTAACTAAGCTTTAACTAAGTATTTATACTAAGTATTTTTTATTTGTGTTGATTTTTTAATAAGACATCGAATATATTATAAAAGAAAAAAAAATTGTTAAACGATAATTAATTGATCTGAAGACAGGGTAAAACATATTTTATCGACCACACGTTTCTGAAAATCGGCATTGGAAAACCAAATATCTTATAAGCGAGCTTAGCTAGCTTTTTACCTAATCCATCCAATTACAATCGTTTCAGCTATTTCAAGGCGAAGAAATTGATCATATTTGACAAATATCAATAACTATACACTATTACATATAAATTATTACAAACAACATTTAATATAATATAATGACATCCGTGTCGTGACGGAGTAAGAATAGAATTCACCACAGCCTTTTTTAACCGTGGGTGTCGTAAAAGACGGCTAAAGTATATAACATGCATGCATACAACATCAAAATCAATGAAAACTCGAAATAAAACCCTATACCAACACATCTAACCAGCGTGGTATAGTAGGTCAAGTTTCCTCTTACTGAAGAGGCGGCTCGAGCCCAACAGTGGGACATATATGAGCTGTGATGATGATGAATATAATGACGTCATAATTCCAATACAGTATAAGGCGCTAAATAGGGTTAATACTCATCCTATCGTAGATTTCATCAAACTACTATTCCTTCGTTGAACAAGTTCAATTCATGGTACGATAAATTTTTATCCAACAATATTTCTACCGTTAAGTTACCTCACCTTAGTAAGTACCTTTAAATGCCGTTACGCAAGTACGTACACGTTGTTTATATTACGACAACACCGTCAAAGATCATTCAACTTGCTATTTATTATCATGGCCTAACCTGCCTTTAGTGGGTTACAGTTTGTTCCGACATACAAGCTGGTATGACAATAGTTATAGTTATTTGGCCCTGTATCATCATACTATTTTGCCGGAATGAACGTAGTTATTTCATTTTAGTGATCCAACCAGTGGAAGTTTAAGGTTGTTTACTGTATTCTTTATCTGGTTCTTATATTTTCTCAAATTTTTAATGTTGATGTTGAAATGATTTTTTACTACAACCAGATTTTAACATTACCATGGAGTCGCTACCATTGAACGTACAAAAAATAGAGTATTTTTGTAATTATTTTATTTATTTTTGTAATATTGGACCAAATGAGTAGAACAGAATACTCGATGATCTCTAATCTTAATGATTTTCAGTCTCTAATCAACTTGTCACTGTGCAACTATAGGGACAGATTCACAATACAATGTATCACCACTCCTTATTTTCCTGTGGGAAGCGTAAAAAGTTGGCTGAGCTATGACCAGACACCAGTAGCAGTGTTCTTCTGGGAAACTTATAACATCACCTGCGTTGCTTTTATGTTAGTTTTCCTCCTTCGTGAAGAGGCTTATGCCTAACATTAAAAATCAATTGGTTGATAAATTGAAGAATTTGCGTTTTATATGCCTTATGCAGGCATAAAGCCATGTACAAATGTTATCTTTTTGAATAATAAAAATATATTCTATATTTTTCAGAGCACGAAAACGTGAAGGCGTTTATATCTCACGCGGGGATCCTAAGTACAATTGAAGCTGTTGATACTGGTGTTCCCATGGTAGCTATACCATTATTCGGTGACCAATATGGTAATGCGGCAGCCTTACAAGACGCTGGAATAGCAACAATTGTCTCCTATCAAAATATAAAGAAGCAGTACCTCCTGAATGCTATTAATGAAGTTTTGAATCCTGTGTAAGTATATTTTCTTTGTTACTCCTTTTACACAAGTCTTAAAAGTGATGACTAAGGGAAGTACATAAATAATACCACACAAAGAAAAAGAAATCTTGAGAGATCTATATGCCATCTGCTCAAACCAAGGTGATAAATATATGCAAATTTCCCCCGTAGATAAAAAGTCTATGTCCAATAATAGGTCATGTATAAACTGAAAACAAGAAATTATCATATATATCATTAAACCTAATAATAAATAACTAATAATACGCTCCAAAATGTAACAAAAAAAAAGTTAATATGCATTGTTTATGCATAACATTGATGTTTATTAATTCGTTTGAGGTCAATTTTAAGTTAAATGAGTTATATTTAAATAAACGAGTTAATGTGTTATTTATATTACCTTAGGAGTTACTTAAAATTTAGTATTTATTGCTAAAAACAAGCAAAATGCACATAATTATAAAATTATAGTCACAATTTTTCCGTAAATTACATTACTAGTTTGCATTTTTTTTTTGTAATAAAATGCAATAGTTACTACATGTATACTGTGCCGTATACTATTTCTGGTGACAAATTAAGTTGTGTAGGTATATTTATGTGTATGTATATTACAGTCTGTATGGTGACGAAGATTACCACCCCTTTCTTGCCCGTAGGTATCGCAAAAATTGTTTATAAAATGCATGCATATGACATCACTACAAGAGAAGTAGAACTCGACATAAACCCCTACGCTAATCTATTTGACCAACTGTCTGTGTGGCAGATTATTTTTTCTTATCTAGATTAGGCATGTGCTTAACAGTGGAACATATATGAGCTGAGATGATACTGTGGAAAGGTATATATTATCTGTAACTTGATCATCACAGCCCATATACGTCCTAAAGTTGGGCTTGAACCTCCTATACCACGCTGACCTATTATACCAGGCTGTCAGGCTCGTTGATACATAGATGTTATATACATTATTATACATATTATATCCCTCAATCGTCTTTGACACTTACAGGCAAGAAAGTGGGTGATGAACTGTATTCTTACCCTCACCACACGGAATTCTGTAACTTCACCGAAGTAAATATGAATAAAATCTCCAAATTTACTTATTTATTGTAAAGGTAAAATAGAATCTCATATGGTCCTATTATCTTGACCGCGTGTGGAAAGACCGACGTCCTCCCCGAGGGGGGGACGTCGGTCGATGGGAGGGTACCCCAAATAGGGGGTATTCCGTCGGAACGACCACTGACGACAAGTAACCCTGCTCCGGTGGTCGGCCCAACGACGAAGGCGACGTGCACGTGGGTGGGTTGCGGGTGTGCGTGCTTACGCCCCTCTGTCGCCCCGGACGGAGTGGTGCGAGAAGCGCGCCGACCGCAACCCACACCAAAAAAAAAATGGTTCTATTATCTGCGAGTTAAGAACAATTAGATGAATAGGCAAATATATATTTTTTTAATTGAAACTTTTGTGGCCACAAGACGAGATATTAAGTTTAGTACTCAGTTTCTATTGTTTCCAATCAACGAATGAAATGGACTGCTTAATCAAATCAATTTAGTTTGAAATTCAGATCAGATATTTTAGAATTAGACTATGATCTAAATCCCAGAATAAACGTCGTAATGGCGTAACATGCTAATAATAGATGTTGATATAAGATCTCATTTCAAATTTTCCTTCTTTTACAGTGTTCTCATTTTCTTATGTATCACATTTTACGATAACCGTGGGTGAAAAGGGATGTTCATCATATTTTATTTCATCACAACCTAGACCGTAAATCTTATTTTAGTAATCTTACCGCGTCATGCATAATACTATATATTTTTGTCATGACAGAACGTAATCTTTTGCATTAAAAAATAATGTAGCTTCCTATTGGTCAAACTATTTTTAAAATAGTAACTACCTACTGATGCGATATAAAAAGTATTTTTCTTCAAAGACGCCATATATTTTATTACGAATTTTACAACTTTCATTGTAGTAGTTATGTAAAACCTCATATTAAGTTAATGTTCCACTATTATTAATTTTCAGTTGGCAGCAACGCGCAAAATTGGTATCTAGAATATGGCATGATCGCACAATGTCTCCGTTAGAAACTGCAGTATATTGGACAGAATATGTAGCACGATATCAAGGAGCACCTAACCTCCAATCAAAAGCTTCAAGCCTACCTTTATATCAACAACTTCAACTGGATGTGATAGCATTTATCGGATTAGTAATGTACATACTGATTTACGTGTTGTACAAGATATTGTCAGTACTTTGTTGCTGTTGCTGCCAAAAAGAAGAGGAAGTTGTATACACCGAGGAAAGATCAAAAAGAGTGAAATTCGAATAATTTTTTTTCAAACTTAAATATATCGGGGTACTGAGTTTAAGAAAATCTAATACTTCAATAGTAATTTAATTTATATTATTTCTGTTTTCGTTAATTAAAATTTATAGAAATGATAATTGTTGTATAATTTATACTTATTGCGGATGGGTAAAACTAAAATGTAATTTGCATTTTTGTAATTCCTATTTTTATTATCGTTTTTTTCTGTGCTTCTGATTATGATCTCGATAATAATATCCGGTCAAGATTTTAAGATACGTGGCGATACGTGGCTTTATAACATGCAAAAAATATACGCCATTAAATTTGAGATGAGATACCTATATTTAGAAAAATATGCAATAGTTTCAAGCATACATCAATAAATACAAGATTGTAGACTGTGATTTGTTGTTGTATCAGCTCATATATGTCCCACTGCTGGGCTCGAACCTCCTTCCCCAATACAAGGGAAATTGACCTACTATACCATGCTGGTCAGACATGTCAGTATAGGGTTTTATTTCCAGTTTTCCTTCTCTGGCACAGATCTTATATGCATATCATATCCCTTATTCGTCTTTTACGACATCCACGGGTAAGATAGGGAGTGGTGAATTGTATTCTTATTGCGTCCCCATTCGTCCGCCTCATATTAGGATAACTCCAGAGATACTAAATCATTTAAAATTCAGGAGAATTAAGAAAAAATAAACAATGTGCTTCCCAGTGTGACGCCGGGATATGAATATATTTTTTTATTGTATTTGTTTTTGTATTCGTTTTTATTGTACCGCTCGTTCTAATGCATAGCAATCCTTATTCTCTATGGAGAGTATATCATTAATAACAAGTATGGTGAGAGAACCGGACCTTATGGGAGACCAGCGTTAATGGGCATGCTCTTTATACTCCGATCAAAAAGCTGGCGATCCAATTACAATGTCTCTCGAGAATTCAATACGATGTTATCTCCGATAAAAGAGTCCTGTGGCAGACAAATCCTCAAGGTACTGTGGTTACTTTCTCTGTTATCTTGCAGAGCAAGAACGTTATAGTAATTGGCCTACAATTCGACGAATCAGACCGGTCTCTGCTTTTAGGGATCAGGTGTACATTTGCCCATGACGATGAAAGCTTATTGGTATCTTAGGAAAGTCGGTATAGATGCATGAGAACAGAAGTCAAGACAGGAGCACACATTTGCAGGACCACTAGAGAGATGCCCTCCACGCTTAATTCCCCAAACAAGACTTCACCACCGCAAGTTTCAGGCATCACCAAAACTCACGCAAACACACCCAATCAGTTGGGCTCTCGCTCACTGAACGAAGTGCAACGGCAAATTGCTATTGTTTAGACGCTGATTTTTTGATAGAGTGTGACACCACCCTGGACGGGGCTGCCTGACACTGCAGACATATCTGTCAAAAGTGTAACCCTCATACTATAAATCTCTATTACTACTTTAATTTTAAAAATATGATCAATAGCCAACTCATTGTTGCTGTTCGACTTATAAAATCGGTAGCAAATTAATCGTTATAATGGTGTTAAATTATGATTTAAACGTGTCTATATAGTTATCAATAAAATAACGCTTCGTCATTCAGTCTATCGCCGTCCACTGCTGTGCGTGGGCCTCCCTCATGTTACGCCACAACGTGCGTCCCTGGGTCACCTGCATCCAACGACAGCCAGCAACTTTCACCAGATCTTCGATTCACCTAGTGGGGGCCTGGGGGGATGTCCTACACTGCAACGTCCGATACGTGGTCGCCACTCGACAACGCTTAACAGGATACAAATGTTTTATTACAAGTGGCCGATTTTGAAATAGCATAGCGCCATTGAGAATTGTGCAGGGTCTTTATAACATTACCACCCCCTTCCTTTCCCGTGAATGTCGTAAGAGACCACGTATAACCATAAACATCAAAAATTAAAATAGATTGTGATTATGACTATTGGCAAAAAAAATCATCCTTAATTAATTTTACAACAACGCCTATTATTAAAAGTCTTCAAATCATTGTAAGTACCTACCCATTACTTATAGCATCATCATCGTCATCTCAACTTGGGGCGCCGGGGAGGAACGGTACCTGAAAAGATATCCCACTAGGCTGGCCACGGACGGCCTTTCTCCAACGGGAACCCTCTTTGGGAATGTAATTGCTGACCAATCGTCTTCAGGCGGAGCTGGCCCATGTTATGTTAAGATCTTAGTCGTCTTTTACGAAACCCACGAGCAATCTAGGAGTTGATAGTATTTGTAACTGCCACTACGCAATTTTCACTCATTCTCTATTATATTACCAGGGAAAATTGTGGGTAACTTAACAATCATCATAACAGATAAACGCTAATCAAACACGGCCAGACTGCGAAAGATACGACAAGAAAATTCCAAAGCTATTGAATTTTATAAGGCAAATCAAGTTATTTTATCAAATATCTAAAAACCGGCTAAGTGCAAGTCAGTGTCGCGCACAAAGGGTTCCGTACTCCACCACCTATAAAAAAGTAGGCAAAAAAAGGCATTTTTTGTATGGGAGGCCCCCTTAAATATTTATTTTATTTTAATTTTATTATTAAAGTAAAAATACAACCGAGTATTTTGTGAATATTTCAAATGCCTACCTGTTAGCATTATCGATCGACATCGATATCCAATAAAAAGCGCAAAAAATGTTGTATGAGAGCCCCCTTAAATATTTATTTTATTTTGTTTTTAGTATTTGTTGTTATAGCGACAACAGAAATTCATCCTTACTAATATTATAAATGCGAAAGTAAGTTTGTTTGTTTATTTGTTAGTTAGTTACGCTTTCACGCTTAAACCACCGAACCGATTTCAAAAATTCTTTTACCATTGGAAATCTATAATATCAGGGAGTAACATAGGCTATATTTTATCCGGGTATTCTCACGGGAACGGGCTTTACACTGATAAGACGACTGAAACCGAAGCGAAGCGAGGGCGGGTTGCTAGTAACTAATAAAAATTCAACTGTCTAGCTATCGCAGCTCTTAAGATACAACCTGGTGACAGACGGACGGACAGACAGCGATGTCTTAGTAATAGGGTCCTGTTTTTACCTTTTGGGTACGGTACCCTTAAAAGACTTATTTTTTTCAAATTTAACAATATCTTCTTAGTGTCTTGTAGTCTTTGCCAGGTCGGTCACGCATGTCTCAGGAATCGGTACCAGTGATCGGCCTAATGACGATGAGGATTGAACACGGTAGGTAATGTGGTCGTTCGCCGATCATCCGTCGCCCTGGATAGATGGGGCGGGGTATCCAGACCATAACCTACTACGAAAAAAGTGTCTTGCAGTAAGATCCTTTTAACACCTTTAGATAGTAAATTAATACGTGATAAAATACCTATCTAATTCATATTTTATGTATAATTTAGTAATTAAAATACTAATAGTAATCAATAAGATGATGAAATTAGCAAAAACTTAATAAATAACTGGGCGTAATTTATTTTAAAATATTTGATTATTGTTGTAAACATATTGCTTCATTAAAATAAAATATACCATGTACTTAAAATCTGACGTTTATGGTTGTATTAAATAATATATATAATAGTTTAAAAAACTAAAAAAATACGCTTAAATCGCTAATCCTGATTATCCTAGTAAAAATAACGGGTCAAACTGTTTAAAATATTGAATTGTCATCGGTCCTTAATAAGTATGCCAAATTTCGAGTTAATCCGACGTTTTGAAGGGGGTCAAAATCGTGTTCAAAGATTACGTTACATACTAACATAGATACGTCTAAAGCTAATAAAAGCGTATTAAAAATAGGCCTCTTTTTTGTGTATATGTATGTATAGATAGCTGTTAGCCGCAGATGGTTTTTACAGCTTAGCTCGGTCTCTGGGTGAGCGCTGAGGCCTCTCCACCCGGTAAAAATAATCATTAAACAATATAACAATCAATAATTTATGTAACTTATATCATCATCGTCTTGGCTCATATAAGTCCCACTGCTGGGCTCGAGTTCCCTCCACAATAAGACGGCAATTGACCTTACTGTACCGTGCTGATCAGACAGACTGGTATAGGGTTTTATTTCGAGTTTACCTTCTCTTGCTATACGCGTATTATATTCCTTAGTCGTCTTTTATGACATCCACAGGGAAGATAGGAAGTGGTGAATTGTATTCTAACGGCGTCACCACAGAGAAAACTGATATATTTATATAAATACTAGCTGACCCAACAGACGTTGTTCTGTTCAAATCTAAAAAAATAGTGTAAAGGAATTTTCTTTGAAATCGATCGCAGCGCCACCTACCGATTCCAATTATTGATCTAAACCATTCTAATATCCATCGGAATAGCAAAAAACAACATCAAAATCGGTCCAGCCGCTTAGAAGGAGTTCATTTACAAACATACGAACAGAAGATTTATATATAAAGATAGAAAAGTTTATATAGTCGAAAAAAAGGTTACATTAGAAACGTACATATAAACATTAAGCTTTGTTAAATTTTCTAATCTTCTGCAATTTTCTTAATATATTCGTGGAAAGACCTTTTTTAAAATATTAGAAAACCTAAAAAAAAGATGGACGAAATCGGTAAAGACGTTCTCAAGTTATGTTATTGTTCTGCTCGAACAGCGCCACCTACTGGGTCCAACTGTGAATCTAAACCATCCTCGAATCCCCTTGAACACACACAAAAAATTTCATCAACATCGGTCCAGCCGTTTAGGAGGAGTTCAGTGACATACACACGTACGCTAGAAATTTATATACAAGATAATGTTACCTGTTATTTGTTGTTCGGTGAATTTCCATGAAACAACAAATTTCAGGTTTACATTACAAAAAAAGTCTATAACGAAGAACATTCAGTATGTACTTTTTAATCATTCTAAAAGCCGTGTTACTAACTTAAAATTCTCGTAATGTTATACTCTCGTATTACCCGTATGGTTACGGAGTAAGAATACAATTCACCACCCTGTCCTGTCTCTTACCCGTGGGTGTTTTAAAAGACGACTTAGGGATTAAATACACATATGTCATGCAAGAAAAGTAAAACTTGCAATGAAACCCTATACCAACACGTATGACGAGCATGCTATAGTAGGTCAATTGCCCTCCTATTGTGGAGGAGGATCGAGGCCAACAGTACGACGTCTTTGAACTGAAATTATGAAGAATGGATGTTATAATGAGAGAAGAACTCAATACGTGTGCACAGGTTCGGAGACATTTTCTCCAGTGTGACTATATGACTGTGGACCACAGTCATAGCTCATATCAGAAAGCCAAGACATCATGCTTCCATTTATTTTTTTTTTATTACTATCTATATCCTACCAATAAATAAAATTGGAGTGTCTGTTTGTAATGTCAAAATAATAGGCTTTATTCATGCTCACACGGTTATTTGCACACCTATGCCTAAAATAGCGATTAAAAAATTTTTGTCTGTCTGTCTGTTTGTTCCGGGTAATCTTCAAAACGGCTGAATCGATTTCAACAATTCTTTCACCAATGGAAAGCTATAATATCAGGGCGTAAACTAGGCTATATTTTATCCCGGTATTCCCACGGGAACGGGAACTACGCGGGTAAAACGACTATAACCGAAGCGAAGCGAGGGCGGGTTGCTAGTTATCAATAATACAAAAAGTTACAATTGTTTTCTTACAATCTAAAAATCACTAAGAATTTGCCAGCTTACATCAACATTCTGCTATAACAATAATACAAAGAAAATAAACTAGGTAATCGTAAATCGTAAAACTATATATACACAAGCTGTTGCTATATAATAACCGATTGTGTGTGAGACGCGCAAACAATGTTTACGGTGATCGCACGGCTACCTGCATGGTCCCGAGAATTATCAATGAATTACTACCTGAAGTTAGAAAAATTTTACAACTTCAAACATAAATTGAAATCGTTTTTCATATCTACGCTATAAACCGCTACTGTCAATGGCATTAATTTTAACAAACCCAAGTGGTTTTAAATTAAATTTTAAAAAAATATAAATTGTAACTTTTTTGTTTTGGTAAATAAAAAAAAAAAAAAAATAAGCTACCTATATTCAATGTTTAGATACTTATCTTAAAAACTAATGGACTAATTTTGATGTCACACTTTTTCTAGTTTCAAGTAAATATAAAAACGGTCGCAAGTCAATCATTCATCATCATTACTTCTGTACATATTTGTACCAGAGAGCTGGGCTCGAGCCTTCTCCGCAATATAAGGGAAATTGATTTACTATCAGACGGTTTAGTATAGGATTATATTTCGAGTTTGGCCTCTTTTGCACAGGTGTTATTAACATTTTATATAACCTAGTAATCTTTTATGACACCCAAGGCAAGAAATCAGTGGGTCCCATAACCGGACGGGAAAACTGAAAAATTCAATTAAGTCAATCAATATTTTTTGAGAAACGCTTGGACAAACAAACATATATACATCATCATTTGCCTGCTCTCGTCCCACGCTAAGTGGGATCGGCACAACATGTTTTAACTTTCCATAACCAGCCGTCAGATTTGCACTCATTACTTTCACACGCATATCCTTATTCACACAATCCATCCATCTCTTTTTAAATCTCCCACGATTCTTACGTCCATCCACAGACGTATTGACAACCCTCCTCGTCACGTGTCCATACCAAAACAATCTCGCGCTCCTAATCTTCTCTACCACTGGTGCCACTGTCAGACTTCCCCTAATATACACATTTCTTATTTTATCCAACCTTGTAACTCCACACAACCAAACAAACATACCTAAAAAAATTATCTTTGGAAGACCTAATAGATTAGCATATGTGAATCTTACAAATTCATTAATACTACATACATATGTATCAAATTGATAAAATCTTATTTTTGAAATCAGTAAAAATATTATAGTTTTGCAATTGTCAAATTACATTAGGTTGCAATATATTCAAGTCCATCCCAACTCCAAAAAGTTTTTGAATGATAAAATCGGAGTTATCTTTAAAATTTAAGAAACAAAATAGAGTGATTGTTTTTTGCATTGTATTCAAATATTTCCAGTTCAAAGAGTCTGGGAAATGATTATTTAGTAGGTATAGATTTCATTGTCACAGCTCATATGCGTCCCACTATTGGGCTAGAGCCTTTCTAAAATAAGTGAGAAATTAACCTACTATAACCACACTGGTCAGACAGGTTATGGTATAAGATATTAGTTCGAGTTTTCCTTCTCTTGTATTGATATGTTATCCCTTAGACGTCTTTTACGACACCCTCGGGCAAGAATAGGGGTGGTGAATTGTATTCTTACCCCGTCACCACACGGAAGATAGATTTACGTATGTTAATACTAATCTGACCATTTTTTTACAAAATTGTGTCTTTGAATACGAGATATTGCAGAAATATGTGAAAAATATGAAATTAAAAGTTTAAAAAAGACATGTGAAAAGCCTTGAAGGAATAGGAAAAGTTATGTACTCGTACCTACTTAAAACTTATAAAAAAACAAGAAAATGTTCCTTTTTGGACGGGTTATGGGCGGTACGCACGCCGTCCATTCCGTCCGGGGCGATGAAAGGGTGGCGCGTGGCCATAGCTCACCGTATTCCCTTTCCTTCGCCGTGGGGCCGACCACTGGTATCGATTCTTTGACGTCCGTGGCCAGCGCGGCGGAATAGCCCTTTAGATGACGTCCCTCCCCGACCACCCTCTCGGAGCGTGACCTTCATGCAATCAGCCTCTTTGCGGGAGACGGACTATTACCCATTCAGTCACCCGAAGAACATGTCCCTATTGTTACATAAGAAATTATTATTTATGCTCTGTTTTCAAAAACAGGACTTTTTTTATACAGCTGGGGATGTTTAGTCACGTTAGATAATTCTCACGTTCAAGTCTATACCTACTGAACGAACGCTTATTAAAACGAGATTGTCATCGGCACGTCGAATCATAGGTGCTATTGTTCTGTATATCTATGATTTTCGTGTGCAGTCGCGTGCGTCTGTGAACATGTTTGCGTGGTCTCAAGGATGATATTAAAATAGCCGTCACTGTACGCTGAATTCAATACACAGCTAATATTTTAAGCATTGTAAAGATAATGGCTAGATTAAAAGTTAATTATTATTTAGAAGCTGTTCAGACATACCATATATTGACGCCTAATCTAAATTGCCTCTAAAACGGAATAAATATAAACTAATCTTAAAACGCTATTAAACTTTTCCCATATATGTATTTAGTTAGTACTTATTTAAATGTATTCCACATACTTAATATAAATAATAATATCAAAATAAATATAAAAATCATGTGATCATTAAAGACACCTATGTCATTAGCATTAGACAATCACATTTTATTTGAATACGTATACATAGTTCTCGACAACTTATACATGAATAATTACATGTTAAAATATTTTGTTTTAAAAATATTCCATATTTATATAATGGCAACTACTCTCCACAACGACTCTTTTGTTTTAAACTTTCGTGTCTGACTAATTAGGGCGATAGAAGTGAGATATGGAGGCTAAACTTGAATTAATAATTTATCCCGATTATTACGGGACTCTGTACTCGCTGCCTTAGGGGCCCGTCAAAATCATCTTTACAAAACTACATGTGCAATATTACATTGACAATAGAATTATGTTATGATGCATAGTTGTTACATACAATTATGTATCATAAAATGTACAATATTTTAAAATCTGGGCCCCTTTCTTCCTAAGTTCGACCACTTGTTCAACCATTGAGATTTATAAGTAGAAGAATTTAGTTATACTATATACAATTGAAAAATTTAGATACTACATAGGCTATATTTACATAATTCTTGTTTGAGTCAGAAGATTTAAAATAGAAAATGGTAATGTTTGTTAATAGTCAATGACTCAAGTATAATTTCGTAAACTGAATGTGACTTGCAAAAATCGCGATAAAAATTTATCAGTAGTCAATATAAACATGCATTCGAAGTCTGATCAATAAAAGTGATGGGTATAATCAATAAAATAAATTTTAAAAAAAGCTATATAATTATTATATATTAAATAGTAAAGCTATCTGAGTAAAGGATATAATGTACATACAACATCCTTGTAAGAGAAGGAAAACTTGAAGTAAAAAACATTTGACCAGCGTGATATAGTAGGTTAGAAGGCTCGAGCCCAACAGTAGGACGTGTATGAGCTGAGACAAACGAGTTATTCATATCTATTATAATCCTTACTAATATTATAAATGCGAAAGTAAGTTTGTTTGTTTGTTTATTTGTTTGTTTGTTACGCTTTCACGCTTAAACATTGAACCGATTTCAAAATTTCTTTCACCGACGGAAAGCTATAATATCAGGGAGTAACATAGGCTATATTTTATCCCGGTATTCCCACGGGAACGGTAAGGCGGCTGAAACTGAATCGAAGCGAGGGCGGGTTGCCAGTAATCTATAATTATTAAAATAGTTAAGACTAATTTATTTCTTATTCATCGAAATCTAATGAACCAACTGGAATCTAAAATATTTAAGTAACTATAGATGAATATTTTACGATAATAGATTTGCGAAAGGATAATCATTAGATTTTATTATTTAAATAATATTAGCGATAAAAATCTTATCATATTCTCCTAGTTGATATTTAGATAGTTACAAGGTCGTGGTCGAGCCGAATTCTTATCTATTCATAATAAATATACTCTTCGCGTATAGCTATAGTTCAGTAGTAATTATTACGTTGTAGGAAACGGTCGTTTATTCAGTCAAAATGAAATTGAACAAAATACTGTTATGGTTTATTAGTGTCATATTTACTTATAATGGTGTGTGTTCACTTAACATATTGGGTATATTTCCGTATCAAGGCAAAAGCCACTTTTTCGTTTTCGAGCCATACCTTCAAGAGTTAGCAAGAAGAGGTCATAATTTAACTGTAATATCGTACTTCCCTCAACAGAAACCGCTTGAAAACTATCACGATATAAGTTTGGCGGGTAAAATGAAAATACTTGAAGGCGTTTTCCCTTTACACAGATCATACAAAAGTATAATAGAAATATTTTTCTTTTTAACCGCAATGGGAAGAGATAACTGTGAAATTTTGTTAGCTGATGAGAAAGTACAAAATCTTTGGAAATCAAAAGCAAGCTTTGATTTAGTTGTGACAGAAATGTTTAACAGCGATTGTGCGTTGGGTCTTGCTTATGCTTTACGTGCTCCAGTTGTTGGCATAACATCCCATGTCCTAATGACATGGCATTACGATAGGTTCGGAATTCAGTACCACCCTACTTACGTACCATTCCAGTTCTTAGAAGGTGGCACAAAGCCGACATTATATCAGCGTATAGAAAGAGTAATTCTACATAATTACCTTAATTTATTATATAAATTTACGTGTCAAAGAGTGAATCAGAATCAGTTACAACAATATTTTGACATACCTGATCTAGAAGAATTGGCACGTGATATAAAATTTATGTTAGTATATACAAATTTCGTGGTTAATGGGCCACATCTATATCCTCCCAATGTTATAGAAGTTGGTGGGCACCACGTGGCTAAGCCAAAGGAATTACCTGAAGTAAGTACATCATTATTTTAAATTTTTCAAGTATTTTTGATTGATTGATTAATAATAGTACAATAATAGTATTTATAAACATTGTCACTATGATTGACGATGTTTAATTGAAGATGAGTACTTATAGCATAAGTAATCATCAACATTATTATTATTATTATCTTAGTCCATACACGTCACACCTCTGTGCTCGGGCGTCCTCCACTATGGAAGGGAACTGCCTACTATACCACGCTGGTCAGACGTATTGGTATAAGGTTTTGTGTCGAATTTTCCTTCTCTTGCATAGATATTATATACATATTATATCCGTTAGTCGTCTTTACGTCACCCACGGGCAAGATAGGGGATGGTGAATTGTATTCTTAATCCGTCACCATATGGATAAGTATTAGTAACAATTTTAGGAAAACAGTTGAAAAATTTCATCATCATCATCATCACAGCTCATATACGTCCCAGTGCTATCATCAAGCCTCCTCCACAATTAGAAATTAATCACGTTGGTCAGACAAGTTAGTTAGGTTTTATTTCGAATTTTCTCTTCTCTTACATAGATGTTACCTGCGTATTATAAAACCTTAATAGTCTTTAAGACACTCACGGGCAAGAAAGAGGATGGTGAATTGTATTCTTACAATGTCACCATACTAGTAAAATGTAATCTACGTAAATAGTAAATTATTGTATTCTGATCTAAAAAAAGATACATTTATCGACTGATATCTTTCCTACCGTTATTGCCATATCACGCTCTCTTCACCTGCTAGGCACGACGCTATCGCGGTCGCCGCCTTCTGTGCGGCCGTCATCTCACGAAAGGAGGTGGCGGAACGTGCGCGAGAGGAACTCCTCTTCGGTAACACGTTCCGCCACCGGAGATTCAGGCGGCGCAGGCGCGAGTACCTGCGCCTGATGCCACCTTAGCCGAGACCGCGGGTGACCGGACCGGGGATTTTACTCCGGCACCCGCAGAGAGGCTGACCGCGCGACGGCGACCGACGTCCCGAGACAGGGACGTCGAAAGGTGAGGGTACCCGAAAGGGTATTCCATCGGGCCGACCACTGAGGACAAGGAACTCGGTACTGGTGGTCGGCCCAACGACGAAGGCGACGTGGGTACGGGTGGGTTATGGGCCCGCGTGTCGCCCCGGATCGAATGGACCGCGTGTGCGCTTACCATAGCCCACCCATAAAAAAGGCACATCGCTATATTATTTAGCATTACGGCACATTATTATGCCTCCTTTTCTGTAGATACGATGGTCAACCGCCCGTATTTTACAGAATGATCCTAACTTGAAAGGAGTGTAGAAATGTATTAATGGACATCGTCCTTCTTGGTAATATGTATAATTTTGTAATTTGGAAAGACTAGTTGTAATTATTTTACGCAATGATCAAAACACTTACAACTTGTCAATAATTCTCCAACGGCGATTCCACTTTTGTTGTCGAACTGTTACGACGGATATAGTTATTTCCAAGGAAGATGACGTAATCGCCTTGTTTGGTAGGTGAGTTGGCGAATTATATCCATCCGTAAAAGACCGGCCGCTCGCCTGATGTCATCTCTCCTTGAGAATGTAATTGTTGACCGGATAACATAAGATTGAGTTGGCTCCGGTCAATGAAAAATCTCTTAAGAGGGTTATCGGTAATCGGCACTTCTCGCATGTAGGCAATTTGCTACGTTCCGATATCGACGTACACTAATGCACTACACTAGTTTAGACTACTGTCAACAACGCGTAGAGTTCATAGAATGACCAGTCTTGAGCCTTGGCGCTTATAATCAATCTGTAATATATTCTTCGGAGAAGTAGATCAAAAATCAACATAATGTAAATTTTAAAATTTTTAATTAAAAACCAAAACTCATAACAGTAAAACGGTTAAAATTGTATTTTTAATATGCAAAGTATAGGAAATAGTAAAATATAGGCACAGAGTATAACTTACACGGAGACCCTCAGACGCGTGGGTCGGGGATTTCCATGATTTTTGGTGGGGTGGTAGAGGGGGCCCGAGGGTATCACAACTACCAGATATAAGGGTCAACTGGGCTCTCGTTAAAAGATTTTAAGGGTCAAAGTTGGATGGATAATTTATGTACTAGAAAAATTCACAGTCGAATCGCCAACAAGCGGTGGTCTCGTGGTAACGTGCTCGCCGGCGGGAACTCTGGTCTCGGGTTCGAGACTCGACAACTTATTTTATTTTTTAATTATCACATTATTGTGTAATAATTTAAAAAAATTATGTGTTTTTTTTTATAATTTTATGCAGAATTATAAATTATTTCCCTTCCTCACCTCTCGACGTCCCTATCCCGGGACGTCGGTCGCCGTCACGCGGTCAGGCTCTCTGCGGGTGACGCACTAAAGTCCCCGGTCTGGTCACCCGCGGACTCGCCTAAGGCGGCATCAGGCGCGGATACTCGCACCTGCGCCGCCCGAGTCGCCGGCGGCAGAACGTGTCACCAAAGATCGATCACACACGAGCCGCCACCTCCTTTCGTGAGATGACAGCCTCACAGAAGGCAGTGACCGCGTCCCAGTTTCTGACGCTGCTGAGCATCTCCCTAGTGATGATCGGCAGCGTCCGGTCGGCACCGATGATTGCAACGAGTTCACGGCGCTGCTCTGCCCACGAGGCACACACCTCGAGCGTGTACTGCGCCGTGCTCACGTCGCAATAGCAGTTGTGGCAGGATGGTGTGCTCTCCCTCCTAACGAACTTGCGCAGGTACTTGGCTATCGTGACCCATCAATACCTGCACCAGTCGGAAGGAAAGTACCCCGTGCTGCCGACCCAACCACCCCATCAGCACCAGCTGGAAGGACTCGACGGTCCTGATACCGTACTGAGGCTTCTCCAGTCCGACTGCCCAACGAACAATGGCGTCTCGGCGGGCGTCGACCCGCCAGGCGGCAATCACCTTGATTGAGACTATATGTGGCTCGCGTCTCTGATACTCGGCGGTAAACCTCGGCGAGTACCTCCGCCTGCAGGTCCCACCGGGGAGTTCCAGCCAAGAGGCACGCTGCCTCCGTGGCTGCCGTGCAGTAGTCGAGTATGGCCCTAGTCGCCATGGCCATGGATGTCTAACAAGTCCAGTCAGAGATTTAAATTTACCCATTACAGAAATTAGTTATTAAATTTTGACCCACATTTTACTACATATTTATTGCTAGTACAAGAAGAAAATGATTCTCTATGAAAAAATTATATTGTGTATGGTTAGTAATTATTAAACATTAAATTTGAGTTAGCTGATAATCTTCAGAAGATGAGGCTGTATAAATGTTCCGTTCGGATTCGCGTTAACATCTTCAAAATAATGTTGATGTTTCACATCTGCCAGGCGTCCTGAGTGACGGCTCACTTTTCTTTTCGTTTACTCTTTTGAAACTTTAAGTACCTTACAGTTGTCGTGTGTTCTCTTTTTCCTTGCCTTGTAACCGATTTTGTTCCCAATATACAATCTGCTTTTTCGACCCATCACCTAAAACGTAAAATGATTCTATATTATTCTTAATAGAGATCGCATGAAAGTAATTAACAGAATTAGGTAGTAATAAATACTTACGAATCAAAATCGATCAGTCGCAGTATACGCTCAAGTTCGTATTGTCGGTTTTTGCACTGGCCGGCGAGAACCAGAGCGACATGACCCTG
The DNA here is from genome assembly GCA_032191425.1 of Lymantria dispar. Classification (NCBI taxonomy): domain Eukaryota; kingdom Metazoa; phylum Arthropoda; class Insecta; order Lepidoptera; family Erebidae; genus Lymantria; species Lymantria dispar. Next base: position 18,162,323 of record CM063454.1, on the reverse strand, counting down.
CTCCGTTGAGCGCCAATGCGCGACTGGCTTATGAACAATTATGCCGTTCAATTTATAGTAATATTTAAAATTTAATTACGAGGGTGACTATTCGTATTTCAATTTGGTTTTTTTTTTACTGCTTCTACAATAGTCGAACAAATAGTGGATATTTTTTTAAATGTTCCAAGGTTAGTATTATTCACAAAATTAAATGTTTTACAGGAGCCATTTTCGTCAAATTAATCTTGAGGAAATATTTTTTTTTTAGTTTTAAAAGGAAGAAATCTTGAATTTCATTTTGTACATACACAAGAACAGTAATTTTCCTAACATCTACAATTTTTTTCGAGCTGCCATGACTTCTGGTTTATTCGTACCTGAACTTCAAAACTCAGCGTTTTCGTAAAATCTCATGAACTTAAGTTCAAAATACCCTTGCCTTTTAATAAAATAGTTACAATATTGAGTTATAATTCTATACAAACACAATATAAAGATGTGTTTAATGTAGAGGTTATATAAATTTTTAGTAAGCTATTATCATGAACGAGTAACCAGTCCTCAAAAAACCACATTTTTGGGTTTACGGCCGCTTATTACCGAAAACGCTCTTAATCGTATTTTATGAGACCCAAGAACAATGTAAGGTTTGTTAGTATTCGTAACCGAATATTAATATCTCATCATCATCATTTCAGCTCATATACGTCACACTGTTGGGCACGAGCCAGAAAATTGACCTTACTATATCATGCTGGTCAGACAGGTTGGTATAGGGTTTTATTATCGAGTTTTCTTTCTCTTGCATAGATGTTATATGCAAAAAAGAAGACAAACCCACTGGAGTTTCTTGCCGGATCTTCTCAGTGCGGCCGCATTCCGATCCGGTAGTAATTTAAGTATGTATCATCATCATCATCTTGCTCTTATCCCAATTACTTGGGGTCGACGCAATATGTCATCTGTTTTGACATATTGCAAAAAGTTTCGGCAATGACTTTTATGACCGGCCGCCTGCCTGACGTCAACCCTCCTTGGGAATGTAATCGTTGACCCAAATAGTACCAGATGGAGTTGGTCCGGGTCAATCTAGGGCTCTTAGTCGTCTTTTACGACACCCACGAGCAAAGCAAGGGTTGGTAGTATTCAAAACCGCTACCATACAGCAAAGTATGTATGTATTAAGTATGTATGTAGTATGTAAAAAATGACAATATGTGAGTGCCCCCGCGGGGTTTATGTATAATAAAGGATTTGAATTTATTATATCCCTTAGTCGTCTTTTACGCCATCGGGCAAGTGGTGATTTGTATTCTTACTACGTCACTAGACGGAAATTATATATTAAAATTAGTATTTAATTAGCACCTGTACAATCGATGTTACAATGCAAGGGTTTAATAAAAAGCAACTCTCAGTCAATAATTTAATAACTCATGTTGAAAATATTATTTTGTACATAAACATATACTCAATTACTAAATTGCTGTTAATTCTTTACACATAGAAAGCCTTTCATTAAAATAAAAGAGATATGTTTATATCTAAATAGACGATGTTTATTTACAGGAACTTAAGAAATTTATAGATGAATCAGAACATGGAGTAATTTATATAAGTTTTGGATCAATGTTGCAACCTGTATCAACACCAAAGGATAAACTAGAAGCCATTATTGGAGCATTATCTGAACTACCCCAGAGTGTTATTTGGAAATGGGATGAAAAGACTTTGCCTGGCAATCCGAAAAATATTTATCTATCGAAATGGTTACCGCAAAATGATATTTTAGGTAAGGCTATCATTTTCAACTTCTTTTAAATTAAATGACGATTTTCTTCTAAATAAAACTGTATGTATGCAACGTATATAAGCCTTAGTATTAGCTACAGATTTTTTTTCAAAATCTAACACAAACAATAAAAAAAAAGCTGGACCAGATCCCACAAGAGGTACGGTTACTACTATACTAGAGCAGCCATCACTCTCCTCAATCACATTGGGGAAAATGGGTGCTACTCGTTTCATGTAGCTACCAATGTGTTGTCCACAAAGTATTGTCTTGCGTGGTAATCGAACCCACGACAATTGACTCGGTAGATTAGATATAACTACTACATCATCTGTGCATCCAATTTATGTATAACTAGCAATCCGCCCTCGCGCCCTTCGGTTTCAGTGGCCTTACCCGCGTGATTCCCGTTCCCATGGACATACCGGAATAAAATATAGCCTAAGTTACTCCTTATATAGACAGCTATCTGGTAGTAAAATATTATCAAAATCCGTCCAGCCGTTTTGAAGATTATCCAAAACAAACAGACAGGCAGACAGACAAAAAATTTTTAAACCGGTTTTTAGCATGAAAATTGCCCATTATTTTGACATTACAAACAAACACTTCAATTTTATTTATTTGTATAGAGGTATAAATAAACCAACTAATAGGCAATAAGCTTGCCAATGGATTTATAGAATTAATGGTTAAAATATTTATCTATAGAATCGGTTACCAGAAAATGTTATATTAGGTAAGCGATAACTGTTGTACTACTAGTATTTTTTTTCGTCACGGTCTATTTACGATTTAACTAACTAACATTGTCTATGTTGCAATGTACCGTCAACAGACGCCATTCATGAACAAATTAATATTATACTAATTCAAAATGTTTACATATTTCGTTAAGGAAAACGTTGTTAAGTAAAACAGATTGTAAAAACATAACAGATAAAACTTTTCGTTAGTTAAAATGGTATCCATCCATCAGCCTACATACTGCTGGACATAGGCCTCCCCACGAGAATGCCACTCGGAACGATTCTGCGCCACTTGCATTCGACGGTTCCATGCGACTTTGAAAATATCGTCAATCCACCTAGTAAGAGGTCGTCCTCGTTTTTTTAGTAGTCGAATAAAATGATATATTAGCAGATTAAAATGAATGCATCAGCATCACCCCAGCTCATGTACGTCCCGTAGCTAGACTCGTATTTGTCCCACTGCCCCACAGTGGGAGAAAACTTGACATGCTCATCCACGCTGGTCAGAGGAGTCATTAAAAAAATAGAAATCCCATTTGTAGTTTTATCATCTTTAAGTTGATTCTTCGTCTTCAGCTCTTCGCTGTCTGTCCGTCCGCCTGTCTGTCACCAGGCTGTATCTCAATAAACGCGATAGCTAGACAGTTGAAATATTTACAAATTATGTATTTCTGTTGCCGCTATAACAACAAATACTAAAAACATAATAAAATAACTATTTAAGGGGGGCTTCCATACAACATCGCTCGCTATTGATAATGGCAACAGGTAGGCACTTGAAATATTCACAAATTACTCAGTTGTATTTTTACTTTAATACGTATAATAACATTACGATTAAATAAATATTTAAGGGGGCTCCCATACAAAAAACGCTATTTTTGCCTATTTTTTTTATAGGTGAAATAGTACGGAACTCTTTGTGCACGACACCGACTCGTACTTAGCCGGTCTTATTTCTGTATCATTTCAATATTTCTAAAAATCTATAAAGCTATATAGATTACGGGATCACACGGCTAGAACTTAAATTCCCATGTTAGGAAACATCATTAAAAATAAACTCCAATTGCTTTATTGATTAAACAGTGCTACTTCTTCAATCCATAGGAAATTCACTTTCACGTTAAGGAAAATGCATTCCAATATCCTACGTTTATAAAAAGAAAACACACTAATAATAAAAAAAGGTATTTAATATATTGAAAGTTTTATTATAACGCATCATCTAGTTGACATTTGTGACGTTGTGCGCGTGCATCGTTACAAAAAGGTTGATTAGCTAACTTCAGGGTGTCGGTTTTTGTGACGATCGTAAAATAATACTCTCATCACTTTTGCCTAAAGCGCCAAAAGAGTATAACTTCAATAAAAACACTCTATGTAAAAGTATACATGTCGAATCACAACTTTCCATTTTTCAAAGTCGAACAGATAACTGACTCGTGTTAATATGATATCTATATATCATATTTCATAGATATGATTACTGCAATGACATACATATTTATCAACATTATACTATGTATCAATTTAATCAATAATCATGTCTGGAATAAACTATGAATGATTACCAATTGCAATATTTTCAAAATCAATAAATAATACTAGCATGATAAATCGTGACATCGTTTGAGAGATACGAGGATAAGAAAAATATACCGTATATCCATATGCTGACGCAATAATAATTCAATGTTCACAACCCCTTCCTTTCTTATGTCTAATTGCAAATAAGCCGCTACCAAATAACATAATGGTAGGACCACACTGTTGACAATTGCCTGTCCCCAGCTGTAAGCCAGTCCGTTCGGGGTAGTACCACCCTCTAGCAGAAAATCGACGTCTGAGTAATAACATTTTTTTTCTGCGCTTCGTTTGGTCAGCAAAAGATCCGAAAGCCTAACTTACTGAGGGTGTTTGCGTGTGATGGGTTTTAATGATGCCTTTAATATCACAGACCTTCATTGAACGCATTCACACTCCCTTTCCTTTTTTACCATTTCTACAATCAGGTGTACTGCTTGCTCGTTTGCCACCGTTTGCAATAAAAAGAAAATCTATATGAGAAGTTGTACTTAAAAGCCTGTACCAACCCGTCTCCCCAGATTGGTATGATATATCAATTTCCATCCCACTATGGTGGAGGCACGAGGCCAGCAATACGACGTGTATGCTGAGATGATAATAATAACAGTAAATATCGCTGTAAGAAAAGATAAACTCATAAAAAATCCACAACTAGTCCTTATTAATAACCTATTGTAGATGACCAATGTCCATTTTATTGTGAAGGAAACTCATACCAATTATTACACGGCTACAGGGGCTAAAAAAGAAGAATTCGTCTTATCATGGTGCATTAATTTCGATGACAATGTCATTTAACTTATCGTGATTTCATAAAGATAAGTATTATTTATTTTAACAAGATTTTCTACGTTCTGACTTTGGCAATTGACTTCAGTGATATATAACTTCCTTACTTAATATTATAAATGCGAAAGTAAGGATGTTCGTTTGTTTGTTTGTTACGCTTTCACGCTTAAACCACCGAACCGATTTCGGAAATTCTTTCACCATTGGAAAGCTGTAATATCAGGGAGTAACATAGGCTATATTTTATCCCGGTATTCCCACGGGAACGGGAACTAAGTGGGTAAGGCGACTGAAACCGAAGCGAAACAAGGGTGGGTTGCTAGTATTATATAAAATGACTAGCAACCCGCCCTCGCTTCGCTTCGGTTATAGGTTATAGTCGTTTTACCCGCCTAGTTTACGCCCTGACATTATAGCTTTCCATTGGTGAAAGAATTTTTGAAATCGTTCCAGCCGTTTTGAAGATTACCCGGAACAAACAGACAGACAGACAGACGGACAAAAATTTTTGAATTGATATTTTAGGCATAGGTGTCGTGCAAATAACCGTGTGAGCATGAAAAAAGCCTATTATTTTGACATTACAAACAGACACTCCAGTTTTATTTATTGGTATAGATTGTTTTCTTTTTAATTAAAGTTCTTAATAGACAGAAAGAAAAATTCTTAATGACAATATTTTGTAAATTAGAAAATTTAACATTAACATTATTAGTTTCTAAAGGGTAGCCATTGTCTTAGAGTCCGTTAATGTTATCACTAATGTTACTAATTTATTGAACCAAGACAAATATGTAAATGAATTATTTATTTTTCCATCCATCCATTAGGTTATTATTGTCCACTATTGATTTTTCCCCAATAGTATACATAATACCATACTCGCCACGCTTAATAGAAGTATTGTCAATCACAATTGCTGTTTAAATTTTCCCAAAAATAATCCGGCAAATATAGGGCGATCACATATATTGCTTTTATGGCATATAACCGCCACTGTGAGTCCCTGGGTTTGCAATAATGACCAAATCATAAGTGAAAAGTGTTAATAAAATGACCAAATCTTCGTAGATATATTGCAACTCTGATTATTCCTTTAGGGATTAAGGATTATAAAAATAACATTATTTAACGGGAAAACAATAAAACATAGATTTAGATTTGAGAACTCGGTACTCTTACCAATTTTTTTATAACGTAATTAGGTAATAAAATCAATATGCTGTGTGATGGCCGCTACAAATACTGCCAAAACCTACAATGCTCGTGGGCGTCGTAAAAGACGACTAGACACCCGAAAGGGTGGTGGAAAGGTCTCCGCTGGGCTGGCCACAGACGCCAAGAAACTCGGTGCCAATGGTCCGCCAAATGGCGAAGAAGAGAGAATACGATGGGTTATGGCCGCGCGCCACCCTTTCGTTACCCTGGACGAAGCGGACAGCATGTGTGCTGACCATACCCACAAAAAAAAAATACATCGACCTGAGCGAACTGATGCCGTCTGGTCAATAATTACATTCCCAAGGTGTAAAGTGCCGCTCATAAAAGTATTGGCAATAAATTTTGCAATGTGTACGATGGAAGAGAAGTACATATTCCATCAGCCCCAAATAATTGCAATAAGAGCAAAATGATGATACTGATGATTGATTAGTTAAAGTAATGTCTTTCTTGTTTCAGCTCATCCAAAAGTTCTAGCTTTCTATTCCCACTGCGGCATGCTAGGCACAACAGAAGCGATATATCACGGCGTACCAATGGTCGGTATGCCAGTATTTGGAGATCAACCAGGCAATGCAGGTGCCATAGAAGAAAGTGGTTTAGGTGTGCAAATTCAAATCAAAGACTTGACTAAGGAAAATTTATTACAAAAATTGAAGACTATTCTGGATCCCGAGTAAGTATATTTAGTCGTTAATTGGCTTCATAATTTATTCTAAAAATATCATTGATTGCTGTTATCATATATATTATTGTTTCATAAATTTCAAATGATATATTGTTAAAGTAATAAATAATACAATATGATAAAATTGCTCGACAAATCGGCCCTCATTACCAGAACAAACTTTGTCGAACAGCAACAACGTATCAAATGACGATAAGATTGCTTCACAACAAGGAGTAATTGCATCAGTCAGAGAGAGCCATCAGGTAAAACGACACAATACCGCATAATGTGGTCTTTTTTACCCCCGACGCAAAAATGTGTTATAAGTTTGACGTCGACGTCTGTGTGGGTGTGTGTGTGTGTATGTGTGTGTGTGAGTCTGTGTGTGTGTGTGTGCGTGTGTGTATGTGTGTATGTATGCTATACTAGCTCTCAAACGGATGGACCGATTTCGATGCGGTTTTTTTCATTAGAAAGCCAGTTTCTTGGGCGTGGTTCTTAGCTTAGCTGTTTGATTAATATCGGTCCCAATGATAATCAGCTCTAAAATGATGTAATGGCGTATGCTTACTCGATTAAGTGTTTCTCGTGTGCCAATATAATCGTTAAATGACAATGAATTGATAATTCCTGTTGAAGGATTATAATATTTAATAATTCCTCTTTTATTATTATTTTAGTTAGCATCGGGCATGTTCAAAATTTTCAATTTTACATAATTTATGAATCCAGACAGAACATTTGAATAATTTTATTTGATTTCAGGTTCAGAAAGAAAGTGAAGGAACTATCCAAAGTGTGGCACGATCGCCCATCTTCTCCCATGGACAACGCCATTTACTGGACTGAATTTGCAGGACGTACCAAAAATTACACATTCAGATCACCCGCTGCTACCGTCCCACTATACCAATATTTATATTTAGACATAATATTAATAGCTGGAAGTATTTTCTACATTATTTTTAAAATGTTAAAGAACTTATATTCATTGATAAGGCAATTAATACAGGGGTCACAAAAAGTAAAGACAAATTGAATATCATTTGTGTTCAAACGTTTTCAGTTCTCTTTATGAGTATTGACTAAGTTATATTAGTATAAATTTTACTGCCTTAATATTTTTAATGTTGACGCGAGTATTGTTTAGGAATTTTAATTTTAAAGGATTTTGATTAATATGTTACTATATATGTTACTATATAAAATGCTTTAATTGACATACTGTACCACGCTGGTCAGATATATTGGTGTAAAGTAGGATTTTTTTTTTAATTGCTAACGGTGGCAAACGAGCAAACAGTACACCTGATGGTAAGTGTTGCTGCCGCTCATGGACCTTTACAAGGCACCGCGAAGAAAGTGAAGGGAGTGTGAATGAGTGCATTGAAGCTCGGTGATACCAAGGGCACCACCAAAACCCTCCACACGCAAACACCCTCAGAAAGTTGGGCTTCCGGCTCTTTCGTTCACCGAACGAAGCGCGGTAACAAATTGCTACTACTCAGACGTCGATTTTCAGGATTATAAGATTTCCTTCTCTTAAAAATTAAGTAATTACATCATATATGTTTCATTATATCAGATCTATATGAGTAGATCGTAAGCTAGATAAATAAAGCTATGATTACCTTAATTATTAATTTCTTCAATGAAGAAATTATTGAATCTATACCTACCTATAAATGTTAGCCATTTTATTCGAATACTGCGATAGATTTGTATAGTAACTTAATTAATAAATGATATTGAAATTAAAATTCTAATTCAAGTTTTTAATTGCGAGTCATTGAAATTATTATACAAAGTTTTATCAAGATTATATAAATGTCATTAGTTATAGATTAGGATTTAGTATTTATCAAAATATGTTTATCAAATGGGGTTATCGTTAACTACTGTAATCTGCATATATTTTGACATAGAATTTTCAAATAATATATAAATAAATATCTGGTTGACCTGTATATTTTTTTTTTTTGTATTTTTGCCGAACTTATTTAGATATGCATGAATAAAAAATAAAAAGCATAAAAAAATTACACAACGAGAATAATAAGAACACCGAGATTCGATCCCACGCTGTTTGAATGCCAAAACAAAACAAAAAAAACTGGACAACTTCCCAACTGAGCTATTGTCAATTTTGACAGCAACAGCGAAATTCGAATTCCTATTCAGAGAATGTCAATAACATAATTGTATTGATTAGCTAAAAACACCGACAAAACAACATTTTCTTTAAATAAAACCTAGCTAGATCGATTTTTGGCCCCGAAACCTATGTATATGTACCTATATATATATAAACCTATGTATGCCAAATTTCATCAAAATCGTTGGCGCCGTTTCTGAGATCCTGAATATATATATATATACAAGAATTGCTCGTTTTAAGATATAAGATAAGATAACGAACCTTGTAATCACAAGTACACAGTAATCACCTAAGTAAGGTGACAAAATAAGAGTGCAATTTATCACTGAAAATAAATAACATTACAGCAAGAGAGTTAATATTCAACCATTATATTAATATATATATAAATTACGTGTCACGTTGTTTGTCCGCGATGGACTCCTAAACTACTTAACCGATTTTAATCAAATTTGCACACCGTGTCCAGTTTGATCTAACTTGAAAGATAGGATAGCTTACATCTTAATTTATAGTCGCAATATTATTTTATTGCAAATTATTTGTATTACCTATATGTATATACCTATTATTTGACATTCACAATTATCTGTTTGGAGTTACCAAACGATTTTAACAGATGGCGATATCTGTTGACTGGATTGAGAAATTAATTAATAAATGACGCTGCTATGTCACACCTACAAACGTGTCATATACGATTTTAACTTGCTTTTTTACATAGATGCCATTTGTAAAAAAATATGACGACCTCCATGACAGATGTTCTCCTAAATAGTTTAGTTCCACTTAAATAGTTTAGTAAAATGTAATATAACAAAAACATTAGCCATAGCAACGCGTGGCCGGGTCTTCTAGTTGTTATATAAAAACTATTCGGCAATGTTCGCGCATTTTGCGTTTAATTGAAATTGACTCTAAAAGTGAACGATTATAAACTCATTTTTGAATATCGTCTGCCTTTGTCACCTGATTATGTATATTCAGCGTTTATTTACTACCTACTCATATTTAGCGTATGATATGTGCATACATATTATGTAATAGATATTTTTAGATGTAGATATGATCTCTAAGGAGATAGAAGTAATTGATTCGACAATTACCTTGGCTTTAAATTATATAAGCTAGTAGGTAATTAGTAATAGTGCAACATTCAAATTATATTACGTAGAATTATTTTCATTCTTCTGACGATACCTCAACCGATTTTACGACTCCCAAAATAGAGTGTGCGACAATTGTATTCTCAATGTCTTCTGATGTTTACGCGAGTATTACACATTATAAATAAAATTATTTTTACGAATGATTAGTTTTATTTATTATTATATTCTTAATCCCATAGATTTAAATCTATGCTTAATCCGCCGACGGCGTCGTGCGGTGAAATTCGCTACTAGAGAATTAATCTATATTGATATTGATTTTTCACTAGTAAATCAAACATGATGTTCCTAAATAATAATAATAATAATAAAGTCTCTGGGTCAGTCGTTATCTCGCCATGAGACTAACGCAAACCTCCGAGGAACATTATATGTCTCTCTAAGTTCTTTTGATGTAAAAGAAAATATGTATCACAAGATTTATAGGCAAGCCAATAAACCGCAGGGCAGCTTGTGGCTGAATGTGAGTGGCGACACTGCGGTCCTGAGTGACCCAGAGAGTCAGCCAGCGCCTCGTATCCAGCCCGCCTTTACTGGCTGGCTGGAGTAGCAACGTAAAAGTGCCCGCAGGATTCTCAACTCTGGCTTACCTTAAACGGCTACACTACAGGGAAACTACTGCCGGTCTCCATTTATCGGGAACTTGCAATGGTGAAACCAGCGCCGCATCGCTCGACACTCCAAGCCACCTGCACCAATGCTGCCCCCCTGTTGCCCGTATGGCCTGCATGTCTGTGGCGACCGTTTGGGAGGCCCATTCAATGAGTTGGCGAGTCACCGTCTGCCAAAGTTCAAGACGTATAAGGTATTGAAGGCAAACGCGGTGTGTCATCGGTAGATGACCCACCCCATTTTAACATTAAATTTCTCCAAAGGCCTCTGCGTGTTGGATCCATATCCCCATGTAAGCCTTTCAAAGGACCGGATATCTTCTCTAAAGAAGATCCCGTGAATCTAAAGGAGATACAAATATAATAATAATAAACATAACAATCAGTAAAAGTAATAATACTTGTTATTATTAGTGCTTAACGCACTAATAATAACAAGTATTATTTCCTTAAAACAATTCCTTAATTATAAGTGTTATTATTATTATAAGTAATTGTTATTTTAAGTTGAAGAAAATCCTAAGCATCGGTTAAATAATAATTTATTAAAGTCAGCAGCAGCACTCTTTTGGAAAACTTATAAGCGTACTGATTATGGAACTATATCTCCTATCTATCAATAGCCGAGGCTGATAGTTGGATGGAAAAGAATCATGTTTCTACTCTGCGCAAAGCAATAAGAGCTTATCTCCCTTTTTTCTAAATATTTATTTCAACGAAGCAAGAGCTCTGTATCACAGTGAAGATATTCAACGACTGTGGTGAATTTGAGGAAACAGTTATATAACAGATCGCAACGTTTGCCTGGTCTTCGAATGCCGCACTGTGGATCTAAAACCATCTTTCATGGACTTAGGAGCATACTTTTTAAAATGGCGGTGTTTTGTTTGATACGGCTGACATATAATAATGAAGGAAATGAAAAATAATGGGATAATATTAAATTTTTTACAAAAAAAGGTATTGAACTATTTCAAAAAAATACTGACATCTCCGAAACCGCAAGGATAACCTAACCTTGTACACAATTATAAGAGTAATTATTTGTGATTTTTGGACTTACTGCGTATTACTGTTTCTCTTACAGTTTTCTTTTAAATATTCTCGATAGATCTTTAACGTTCTATTGCTAGCTTTAACTTCTAATTTAGTAATAATCGTAGTTCAAGAAATTAGTAACATTAGGCCAGTTGTAAACAATTGCTCAGTATTTAATTCGAAGGAAGTTAATAGCTGCAACTCTTTGAAATAATCTGCGGGAATTAAATGACAATGAGCGTTAATTAACAAAGGAGCTACTAATAACCAGATAATAATTTATCAACTGTAAATTAGATTTGTCTGACACTCCAGAAAATAGATATATAAAAATAAAAAGGGATCATTTAACTATTACGCTTCACTTTTTGTGGTCAAAAAGTGCACAATATTTTCGATGTTTAGGGGAAGTCCGGGCAAAGCGGACACCTTAATGTTTGATGGGCTATAGTTAGATAACCAATGGGCATATAAATAAAACAAATGTTCAATGAGAATAAACATTTATTAAAGTTTTTAATATAATTAGCAAAAATTGCTTAATAGCAGTTACTTAATTTTAATTGTCAATAATAGTGCAACATATACCAGTATCCACTTTGCCCCATAGGTCGGGCAAAGTGGATAGGACGATAGGGCAAAGTGAACACAAATACTTAGCCTAATTTTAAAATAATCAGTGCAGATATAACAAAGAAATAAGCCTTCATAAGCATTCATAAATAATATTTTTGTGCTCCATCGCTTACATTTATCACATTGGATCCAATTTTAGTGATCTCTATGTAGTTCTCCCCAAAATAATAGCATACACACTGTTCTTCTTTGTTTTTCTTAGTGCTATTCTTACTCTTATGTTTAACAATTATATTTTTGGTGGTTTTGGTTTGGTTTTGGTGGTTTAAATTTATATTCATGTTTTTTATTGCTTGGCAAAGCGAATACCCTATCCACTTTGCCCGTGTTCACTTTGCCTTACATCTATTCATTTCATTCAACCTAAGCTAAAACCAAATGCAGTGACGACAAAGTATTTGTTCTCTCAGAATTAATACCTGAAAATATGCACTTAAAGGATATAATCGTATTAAAGAATATGTTTAACTTTTACATGAGTTATTACTACGTACCTTGAAAAGTAATAAGAAAACTTAAATATTTGGTTTTTTCGATTTTTCTCTGGAACGCGACGCGATCTTGCGCTAGCTCTGTTTGCCCACGAATGCGGATGGGGCCTTCCCCATAAGGCGCAAGGCGTATTCCGACATGTTCTTGACGAGAAATAAAGGGTATTCACTTTGCCTGGCCGGACTTCCCCTAGTTATTCCTGTCTCAACCAATTCCCATTACAAACTGATATTCCATACGTCAATTATGTAAAAATAATAAAAAAATGTAAAAACTACGATATTTGAATGATAATCATAATAAATGCAAGTAAATATAAGAATCATATAAATAAAACTAACAAAATAACAATCAAAATAAACTAATTCTAAACTATCAAGCTTCTACATCTCTCTCTTCGGATTCCGATTTAAAATCAGTCTCTAAGTTGGATATGTTGTAAAAGGTGCTTTGTTTTCTTTTGACTTTATTATTTCTATCGTTTCAGCTAATACTGTCTGTCATTTTTAGACTTTCAACTTAGATATCTTTGCACTGATAAAGAGATCAGAAGAACTAATTAACATTTTAAGAAAATTCTTTTTACAAGTTGTCTGTCTCTTTTTACGAGCATGATGTTCCCGAAACCTCCTAAAATCCTTATTGCCGACTAAGAAGCTTAAAGGGACCCTTGGAAGTTTCTCTTCTGAGAGACTTCCATTTGGCACTATTTCATTGCTGACAGTAATTTGCACTCTATGTAGACGTAATTTTTGTATAGTAGATGAAAGTACAGACGCTACAGTACAGACATTATAGTGAACAAAGTATTAAGCTAATTATTAAATATTTCCGGAATTAGCTATTCCTTGACTTTTTGCATGCAATGCGTTTGTGCATTTCAAACAAAAAAAAATCATTTTTTGGTACTCATTTTCTCACGCAGCCCACACAACTTCGGATAGGCATTCTAGAGGTATCAACTAATTTTAATTCTAGTATGTAGTGATGACAACCCAACATTCTACTCATAATGGGTTCATACAGTCTTTGGTGCAACTCTATTTAGGTTCTTCATTTCCATAGGTAAGCTTTAGAAGTAGATTTAGAAACATAGCGGCAATCTTTTTATCTATTATCGATGGCAACAATCGATTTCATCATATTTTTTTACATTTCGTTATCCATACCTATTTGTTTTTCTCACGATAACTAATACTTTGCTTTCTTTAGCAAAAATAGACTAGTAAACTACAATACGCTATTAACTAGGTTTTTGAACTATCCCATGGTTTCGTTTCCACTTATCTTTGCGATTTCGGAGATATCAGTATTTTTAAAACTTCTATTCATGTTTTTCTTAAAAAAAAAACTATAGCTGGATTTTTCACCAGTCAAATGTTATTTCTCATTATATATTTCAACGTAATAGTTAGTAGAAAACATTTTAAACAATAGAAACATTTTAAAAAGTATGTATTCATGAATACCAATTTTCGTTTCGCAGTGTGTCGTAGCGACGGTTCAATACAATGAACCATACAATCGTCGCAGTGTGCATGTCATCCCTTATAGGAATTAAGTTGATTCAAAATAGATACCAAAAAAAGATATGCAGTTTAATTTAGTTTATACTCAATTTTTTAGTATGTACGGGGTATCAAAATTTCCTCTAGGATACCACAACTCCTTGTTTTTCCTGTAGTTCAATGGTATACAATATGAACACAAGCATAATTTATTCATGTCAATAGGCCGGGTTATCATAACTAACGACAGCAAAATAACAGTACCCGAAGAATAGATTTTTTTTTGTTTTGGTAGATGCCATTCATATGCAGTGATATGTATCCGTATGACTGGCTTCACGTAGGGCGCTAGTAATACGGGCACAGATAGGGTCTTATATACTTTAAATAAAAGAGACCTTTTTTTGTGTGTGTATAGCTGTTAGCCTTAGATGGCTTTCACAGCTTAGCCCGGACTATAGATGAGCGCTAAGGGCTCTCAACCCGATAAATAAAAGAGACTCTCCCGTAAACAAATTTATTGTGTGGGTAGCAGCAAGAGGGCAGAAGCAAGCTGACAGCAAGGGACTCCCCGGCACGGCCAGTATCCTCTAGACTCTGGTGGAGAACGTGTTTAATACCAGCGCCTACTTATAAAAATAGGCAATGCGTCGTCTGCGCGAATGTATCGCTGACTTCGATTTATTTGTTATATTCAGTGTGTGATGAGCTATCGACTAGTCAGAATTTTATCATAAACAATTGTAAAACTCAGAATAAACAAAATATACCAGTACTTTGGCGTTTCATTCCTAATTCCTCGTCTAAGAAGACCTGCGCATTTACACGTCTTTTTCTTCTTCAGCCCTTCTCGTTGGCGTTTGAAGTCCCTCAAAACTGTACCACTCTAACAACTAGCTCTCTTTGTAGCCATGCATCTCCTCACCTAGTGGCAAAAATTGAGATTAGGAACTGTTTTCGGAAGGGGTTCCTCCACAGCCCTGGCCCGGAGTTCAGAGTCACCCGAACTCAGGACTACAAGTCGTGCCGGGCGGTGGTCAAATACAAATCATCTATTATGTATAAACCCCGCGCGGGCACTTACATATTGCCATTTTTTTTACATTTTAACTTAAATTACTGCCGGATCGGAACGGTCTGCCACTCACGAGAGTGACAGCCTCTCCATGCCTCCGAAGAGAAGACAGCGTGACGTACCATCCATGTGGATCATCCGCTGCAAGCTCTAATCAGCAGAACAACGCCGAGACCCATTTTGCCGAAATCTTGGCCGTCTAACTAACATTTCTAGGGCGCACCACGAGAAGGTGTTACGGCTCCGCTCCCCATACTGCGAGTCCTGCCCTTGCTTTAAAAAAGGCTTTACATATTGTAATGCAAAACGGAAGGAAGCCCATGTCCTAATTGTCATCTTCTATTCCTCACATAGGCTTATTTTGCTCAATGCCACAGCGGATCTTACTTTACCAGTAGAGGAACAGCCACCAATCTCCAAGTATAATCCAAAAAATCAAACAATGACTATCTTCGCATAATCTAATAAGGATTTAAGCCAAATCCTTGGTTCAAAGGAGATCTGTGAAAGATTTCATCCTTTTTTAATTGATATCAAGTATGAAATACTTTTATAGTGATACTAGCAACCCGCCCTCGCTTCGCTTCGGTTTCAGTCGCCTTACTCGCGTATATCTCGTGCCCGTCGGTATACTGGGATAAAATATAGCCTATGTTACTCAGGGATACTGTAACATTCTAAAGGTGAAAGAATTATCGAAATCCGTCCAGGAGTTTTTGAGTCTTTATAATATTAGTGTAGATTAGGTACACCTTAGAGGATGAAAATTAAAAAATGCTGAAACACATGTTTATTTCTTTTTTTAAAGAGTATTTTTTGAAAACTTGAAGAAAAACGATGTATATTTTTTTTTCTCCTTATACAAACTTTGTTACTGCGGTTTACCCCCTAGGGGTTGAATTTAAAAAAAAAATCCCCTTTCTTAGTGAGTTTCTACGTCACTCAAAGAAACTAATGACAAAATTTCATGTTTCTGGCTTCAGTAGTTTCGGTTCTGTGATAAGTCAGTAAACTGACATCTTTCCTCCTATTTTACACCCTTAGAGGATGAAAATGGACAAACGCTGAACCACGTGTTTATTTATTTTTATTAAAGAGTATTTGTGCTTAATTTGAAGACAGTAGCTAATGATTTTTTTTCTTTCCATACAGATTTTACCGTTGCGTTTCACCCCCTTAGGGGAGGCATTTCAAAAAATCTTTTCTTAGTGGGTGCCTACGTCACGAAATGAAACTACGGTCCAAATTTAATTTTTCTAGCTTCAGTAGCTTCGGCTCACCCTGTTCCTTTATATGTATCTTATAGTTAACGCCCCCGCAACACCCCTTGCAGGTGGAATTTCGTAAAATCCGTTCTTAGCTGACCTTTACTCGCCGAAAGGAATATTTTTGCCAAATTTCAAGTCTGTACGCCTTATGGCTCTAGGGACATGGTGATAATTCAATATATCGCTCGCAAACCCTTCCTCTCCTATATAAGTATATATATAGAGATTATGCTATGTGGTAGCGATTACGAATAGGGGAAGGTGGAGTAAGATGGGGACTCTAACGTATTTCATAAATAAATTCCTCCGTTTTTATTACACAATATTGCAATTTTTATTAAGAAAATAATCAGTCTATTATCCTTTAATTACAATCAGTCAAAACGAAAAAATGTAATTTTTCCTCATAGAAATAGCTATTTAAAAAAAAAACAATAACTCCCCATCTTATCCCACCTATAGGGCAAGATGGGCTTCATCATCGTTATCTTCCACTCCTACACAGCCACAATGCGCCTACTTACCGCAAATCTGGCAAGTGATCCATCCTTCAGTGGACTTGGAATACAAGCCGTGACAGTATAGACATTCAGTATCGTACTCATCTGATGTCTCAGATTATTATTTTGCCTTGCCTCTAACTCTATTTTATAAGGAGAAGCAGTGCTAACAGCCGTTTTTCCTCGTCTTTGATCTCGTCTTGTCCTTTTTTCGGCCATTCGTGGACAAAACATTAACTGCTTCGGGCTAACCAGATAGAAAGCTGCATTATTCAAAGAATCATTTACTGTTGCTTGCTGGACTAAAGATGTGGTTGCAGTTGGTTGGTTGAGGTGATATTTTTGCTGTGAAATTGTGAAATAAATAATATAACTTGAGGTTCCAGTTTGGGAAAGATGGGGTCACTCACCCCGTCTTGCCTGCAAGTAGGTACCCCATCTTTCCCAAACTGGCCCCTCAAATTGTATTTTTTTTGTTTTGAGGTTATAAATCAAAACTAGCCGGCAAGAATTAGTCAGTTTTAAATAGTAACATAAACGGATATTAATAAAAAAATATGTCACACACCTCATGTGTCATATAGAATGAATAGTCACGCACTTAAATAACGTCAAAAATTACATAAAACTATTAAAAATAAAAAAAAATACTAACAAAGTCACAACGTGCGTGCCTTTGGCGTAACTTTTTATGTCACTGACAACTGCCGCTAAGTATTATCAGATGGCGTTGAAAAATTCTTTCTAAAAATATTCTATCATTCAATTTGCTTTGGTCCCCATCTTACCTCGCTACCCCGTCTTACCCCATCTTCCCCTACTTTTTTTTTTATTGCAAACGGTGGCAAACCAGCAAACAGTACACCTGATGGTAAGTGTTGCTGCCGCTCATGGACCTTTACAAGGCCGTTGCCTACCGCGAAGAAAGCGAAGGGAGTGTGAATGCGTGCATTGATGCTCGGTGATACCAAGGGCACCACCAGAACCCTCCACACGCAATCACCCTCAGAAAGTTGGGCTTCCGGCTCTCTCGCTCACCGAACGAAGCGCAGTAACAAATTGCTACTACTCAGACGTCGATTTTCTGCGAGAGCATGGTACTGCCCCGGACGGACCGGCCCGCGGCTGTAGACAGATAACTGTCGACAGTGTGGTCCTACCACTCCTACTACCTACCTACCTACTACCAACTCTTAACATTACTTGTGGGTGTCGTAAGATACGTTTAAGAGCTCTACATTGACCTGGACCAATTTCATCTGAAGCCGTCTGGTCAACAATTGCATTCCCAACGAGGGTTAACATCAGGCAGGCGGCTGATCATAAAACTATTTCCAATATCTTTTTTTTTATTGCCGATGGTGGCAAACGAGCAGGCAGCACACCTGATGGTAAGTGACGCTGCCGCACATAGACCTTTGCAATGCCAGGGACACAGCTAAGTCGTTGCCTACCGTGAAGTAAATGCTCTTCTTAAACCTCGTTTAAAAAAGGACATGTCATAGCGCTCGGGAAACACAGCATCAGGTAGTTCATTCCAGAGCCTGCACGTACGTGGGAGAAATGATTGCTGGTAACGTACAGTTGAAGACCATATCGTTTCAAGGTGAAATGGATGAACCCTGTTGCGGTGTCGAGTTGTACGTTGGTAAAACGGTGACGGTGGTACCAAGTCAAACAGTTCCTCGGAGCACTCCCCGTGAAAGAGTCGGTAGGGTACACAGAGTGACGCAGTCTCACCACCGCTCCAGCGACTCCAATCCGTCTGTGAGATTGGGATCCTCAACGATTCGAATAGCACGCCTTTGGAGGGAGTTCAGTGGGTCTAGCTGATATTTGGGCTCGCCTGCCCAGAGATGTGAGCAGTACTCCACATGAGGACGAACATGCGCTATGTATAGTACAAGACGCTGTCTGAGTGTAAAGTACTGCCTGGCTCTGTTCAAGACGCCCAACTTTTTGTTAGCCAATTTAGCTTTGTCCTCCAAATGGCTTCCAAACTGGACTTTGTTCGATATTTCGACGCTGAGGATCCCAATACTGTCGGAACTCTTTGGAACTGAGGCGCTATGATAAACGGGTCCTTCTTTGCAGTGAACGCGCAAACTTGTGTCTTTGTGGGGTTTTTTGCAACATATAAATAAGAGTTCATATTGAATCGACCCCATGTAATTGGGATAAGGGCAAGATGATACTAATGATAGAACTGTTTATACCAATATTTACTTTGATCATAACACTATGTTGTAAAATAATGATAAAGCTATTCGGCAAACTACAACTGACGGCATTCTAAAAACAAGTGTTTATTTAAATGCTCTAAAACGAAAGGTGCTTATCAAGACTATTCAAACGAGTCCAAACTCAACGGTTTTATCTTGTTTAGTTTAGGAGTTCCTATGATTAACTGCCCACGCCATCTTGAGACCAGCTTCATGGTACCATATTATTGTATTGTCACCGAAGTTACGTAAGTAAACCAAATTTTAACCTAATCTAACGACAGGAAGTAGTTCTAATTTAACCCGCAAGATTTATCCCATACTAACATACTAACAGGGCAAGTTAAATAAAATAAAAGTTTTTAAAACGAGTCACACAAAGTTAAGTGTCATCATCATCATCTCAGTCCATATACGAGTACGTCCCACTGTTGGACTCGGGCCTCCTCCGCTATGGAAGGGAAATTGACCTACCACACTGGTCAGACATGTTGGGATAGGCCTTTGTTTCGAGTTTTCCTTCCCTTACATAGATGTAATATGCATATAATATGCCTTAGTCGTCTTTTACGACACTCACGGGTAGGAGAGGGAAGATCCATCTTTTCTTTGGTAAGGGAAGCCTTAAATCCCTAAATTTTCATGCTTAAAACTTTCCTCACAATATTACTTTCATTGTGTCTCATCGCATGTCCTTATTACGCCGAGTTTCTCATAAATTTTAATATCATGATTAAATCACCAAAATGTCTTGAAAATAATATAATAAATCTAATACATACAGTAACATCCTTAAATGGCGTTGAATCATAACTAAATAGTCATCGTGATAAGCAACTTGCTTGATTTTATTACTATACTAGCAATCCGCTCGCTTTGCTTCGATTTCAATCGTCTTACCCGCGTAGTTCCCGTTCCCGTGGAAATACCGGGATAAAACCTACTCGCAACCCGCCCTCGCTTCACTTCGTTTTCATTCGCCTTATCCGGGTAGTGCCGTGTTTCGGTGGGGATACCAGGATAAAATACGCCTATGATACTCCCTGATAATATAGTTTTCCATTGGTGAAAGAATTTTTGAAATCGTTTCGGTGGTTTAAGCGTGAAAGCGTAACAAACAAACAAACAAACTTACTTTCGCATTTATAATATTAGTAAGGATACAAAAAAAATGTACGAGATATAACTGAAATATCATCATCAGCCTATCGACGACTATTGGACATATATCTCGCTTCAGGTGAGGGGTGATGGCACAATCGCCATGATTGGCAAGTGGGTTGGCGATCGCAGCTAGTGCTGAAAGTTGTCTAGACAATTATTCTCCTTAACCGATTTCACCTAATTGCCACATAGTGTTCTAACCCGTCACCATATAGGAAATTGCTGTATGTAGCAAAAGTAAATGGACACTGGTTGGGATATAAAGACTAGTTTCTATTTACGTATATAACTGACGTTTATGTAATCTTTGTCTTTAATTAATTGTTATAAAGCTGTCCGTTCTTTGTTGCATTTATTTTTAAGAATCTATGAATTGGTTCTTGTTGGCAAATTAAATAATTAAATAAAAATATTAAGTGAAAAGAATTGTCTTTCAATTGTTGCAACAAGTATTGTTTTTTTTTTTGTCCTCTCATTATGAAGGAAGCCTCAGGCCAGCAGTGGAAAGTATAAATATAATATAAAGTATATGAGCTGTGATGATGATTTTCGCACTAGACGCGACTAAATTAATAGACATCACCATCCAAACAATTTTTAAGCACGGAACTGGTAAATATTCTGGGAATGTTGCAGAGATGCCTATATATATAGTTTCGAATCTGAATACAGATAATAATATAAAATTACGCTGGGGCCAATATGAAATTATTTCCCAATATTTGAAGGTTTCAGACAGGTTCTGATTCCTTGGTTTTGATTTTAGGGAATTGTAAAAGTGAAATGCTATATGTAGCGATTATCGTAATATTCTCGTTAGAAGAGGCATACTGCCATTTAGTTGGCAGTTTGACTGATTATAAGAAAACCTGAAAAAATGTACATATTAATTTCCGATATTTGATAGTTTTGGTTACAATTATGGAGCTCCAAAACATATATATTCTACAAACATAATTGCATCATTGTGATGCAATTATGTTTGTTATTACTCTAGAGGCAATCCTAGGAAATGTCTTCTTAGAATTTAGTTTTATATCATTTTTATAAAAATATAGATAAATCCTACGTAACTGTTAAGAGTTTTGCTCATATTTATATTCACGCATACTCGTAAGTACAGTATATTAGTTAATCGCTGGACAAGCGATTGTGTACATTGACAGTTTAAATACATTATCGCCGCATTCAGTGAATTTTAGTGACTTATTGTGAATCCATTACAATGAAAATCTATGTGCCAGTTATTTCGCTATTTCTATTAATAGACTATGCACTTGCTCTAAATATATTAGGAATATATCCGTACTAAGGAAAAAGTCACTTTTTTGTATTTCGTGTGTACTTGCGTGAATTGGCTAGACAAGGTCACAATGTAACTGTTATTTCACACTTCCCCGAACAAAATGTCCCTCCTAATTACCATGATATTAGTCTAGCTGGGAGTGTTAAACCCATAGAAGGCGAAATACCATTAGAAAATTCATACAAATTCATTTTTTTAATGGCATTGTACCTTGTTTACACTGGTACAGAAAACTGTGAAATCATGTTAGCAAATAAACAAGTACAAGATTTAATAAAAAAGAAACCCAACTTTGATGTCGTCGTTGTAGAACAATTCAACAGTGATTGTGCTCTCGGAGTTGCATATAAGTTCCAAGCACCAGTAGTTGGAATGATGTCCCATATATTAATGCCATATCATTACGGCCGATTGGGCGTACCAAACAATCCCGCCTATGTACCATTTCATTTTCTCGAAGGAGGCACAAAACCTACATTATATCAAAGAATCGAAAGAGTATTTTTCGATGCATACTTCAGATTTACTTACCACTTTTTTTGCCAAAGAATTGATCAAAACACTCTCGCGAAATACTTCAATGATATACCGCCTTTAGAAGATTTAGCTAGAGATATGAAATTTCTTCTTGTCTACCATAACTTTGTGTTAACCGGTTCAAGATTATTTCCATCGAATATTATCGAAGTCGGTGGATATCATGTTGCTACTGCACAACCATTAACTGGGGTAAGTTCATTGAACAAGAAATAACAATTATAAATAAAAGTATTTTACACGGCCGTGACCATGAACGCTGATAAGTGTTCGAAATGCCGGACAATCAATAATCAAATACAAACGATAAAATTGGTAAAATAGTTTTATTTACAACGTGTAATACTCGCGTAAACATCAGAAATCAAGGAATAACGATTATTAGAAAAAGGCTCAGAGCCTTCAATAATTTCCTATGACTTTTTTGCAGCAACTCGAAAAGCTTTATGATGAAGCAGAACATGGTGTCATTTATATTAGTTTCGGATCAGTCGTTAAACCTTCGACAATGCCAGCTGATAAAGTCCAAGTGATATTAGAAGTTATGGACCAGTTACCGCAAAGATTCGTATGGAAATGGGATGATCAATTCTTAATGTACAATAAGAATAAATTATACACTGCAAGTTGGTTACCACAAGTTGACATATTAGGTAAATAGTTTATTTATATCATATGATGTCTTTTATTTAAGCCTACGCAAATGTGGCACGTCTATACTTAAGGTAACAAGTTCTGAAAATCTTATTTTATGTATATAAGTTTTCTTTTATTCGTCTGTCCGTGTGTATGTGACTGAACTCCTCCTAAGCGACTGGCCTAGATTTGATAATTTTTTTGTGTGTTATTAGATTCGAGAATGGTGTAAATTAATAATTGAACCCGTTAAGTGGCGCTGCGATCGATTGCCAGGAAAATCCTTTTTATCTTTTCAGATTCGAATAAAAAAACTTCTGTTAGGTCAGCTGGTAGTTAATAAGTAATTCATACCAATGTACTTCTATCGTACATATTTCCAGACATAGATTATTGCAAAATGTAATATCTAATAACAATTAATCAACCGTTATCGTACTTTAACAGTTTGGAAATTGAAATAAATCTTATTCAGAATCAAAGTAATCAATTATAAGTACTCATGCTATCAAACTAAGTAAATGAAAAAGTTATTTGTTATAGACTATTTGGCTTTACCGTAAATTGTCAATTTTCATAAAAGTGTATGACAGCCTTGACTGATATCTGAAGCACCAGCTATCTTCTTTTAAGGTCAATGCACACACCGTCTATTCCGTTCAGGACGACGAAATCCGAATCCTTATCGAATCCTTAACGTCCCTGATCAGTTCGGTAGCACAGTTATCATACACTAAATTATTATTAGAACCCCAATAACTCATGCAAAAAGAAACATAACACTTTTGTGAATATTTAAGTGTTAAATGTAATTGAACTGTCGGTGACTTAATCATATAATTGTTTTCCTTTTGCCATAGAAATTAGACTCACAATTTAATGTTAATTTATTTACGAACTTTTAGGGCATCCAAAAACAGTAGCATTCTTGTCTCATGTTGGTAATGGAGGCACAACTGAAGCTATTCATTACGGTGTACCAATGATAGCAATGCCAATTGTCGGAGATCAGCCTGCCAATGCTGCCGCCGTCGAAGAAAGTGGACTCGGGGTCCAACTATATGTTAGGAATTTAAACAAGGCAAACCTGCTAGAAAGTTTTAAAAAAGTATTAGATCCCAAGTAAGTAAATTTAAAATAATCATATTGCTGATTTCGACTCATTGAATACTAAGCTATCTTTAAAATGTTCCTATTTTATTTTAAAGTTTTAAATTATATATAGTAGTCATATCAGTAGATTACAAAAAGAAATGCTATACATGAGGATCGTCCCGAAGGGGGGACGTCGGTCGATGGGAGGGTACTCCTCAGGGGGTATTCCGTCGGGCCAACCACTGACGACAAGTAACCCTGCTCCGGTAGTCGGTCCAACGACGAAGGCGACGTGGTGTTCGGTTGGGTTGCGGGTGTGCGTGCTTACGCCCCTCTGTCGCCCCGGATGGAGTGGTGCAAGGAGTGCGCCGACTGTAACCCACCCCAAAAAAAAACATATAATGTATTTATAATATTATAGCCGTTTTAGGTAGGATAATATACTGTGGAGAGATCCTATAATAATTGGTTGGTTACATAAATTTGCCGCATAGTAACTTGTTCTTCAACGCTGACCTACCTATACTTATTATGTTGCAATGTAATAAGTATATTTGGCCAGACGGGTTCTCATACTGTTTTGTTTTGAGTTTTTCATTTGCAGTGAAAATAAATGTTATTTGCTAACCGTAGTCATTTTTTACAATAGCTACAGAAAAAGAAGGTGGCGAATTGTATTTTTAATCCGACACCATACGCATTATTATTATTAATTTTGCTTCCAGATTTATCAATATTTTTTGTCATGCTATTCATGTCATTCGTCAATTATTAAATATTTCATCAGCTCCTGCATACTGGCCGCTACTCTATCATATATTTGTAATGATAATTTGGGTAGTGTTCGTTTATTATTAAGGGTCTCCTCCTTCGCGGTAAATGCATTTTGCCCGAAATTTCAAGGCACTTTAATAACAAACTCCTTAGATATTAGTGGTACCTGAAGCTCCAATATTTAGGATATTAATGTATTTTTTCTATGGAACGAAGGATTCACCTAGACTTAACCGTTATCTTAAAGTATTTATTAATTGACGAGAGCTACTCGTATATGTATGCTACTAAGCATGTGAATATTCTATAAAATAAAGCAAAATATTTTTAATTTTCGGCGGCGCTGCAGTCCCTTCAGCGGTGCCAAATCGACCATCGTTATATCGAAGTGTTTGTATAGGAACACAATGTCAGTCCGCATTCGGGATAAGAGTATAAAACCGATCCAGTTGTAGAAAGGCGTGAGACAGGGAGATGTAATCTCTCCGAAACTGTCCACCACTGTACTGGAAGATGTCTTCAAGCTCTTTAGACTGGACCGGACTCGGCATCCATATCATCGGCGAATACATATCACTTACCTTCGATTTGCAGACGATATCGTCATTATGGCGGAATCCATGGAGGACCTTGGCTCCATGCTCAACGATCTCAGCAGAGTATCCCAACTAGTGGGTTTACGAATGAACATGGACAAGACGAAAGTCATGTCAAATGACCATGTCATTCCTCTACCGGTCCTAGTTGGCAATGTGATTCTCGAAATTGTCGATTATTATGTTTACCAAGGACAAACACTCCAGTTAGGTAGATGCAATTTCAAGAAAGAGACCATCCGACGAATCCATCTCAGTTGGACAGCGTTCGGGAAACTTAAGAGGATCTTCTCGTCCAATATACCTCAGTGTCTGAAAACACAGGTCTACTATCAGTGTGTGTTACCAGTAATGACTAACGTGGTCCCTAAATGTAGGCCCCATAACCAAGCTCAAAGTCGCTCAGCGTGCTATAGAGCGGGCTAAGCTCGGGATTTCTCTGCGAGATAGAATCTGAAATACGGAAAGCCGCAGAAGAAGGGGTGTAACCGACATAGCATGAAGAATTAGCACCCTGAAGTGGCAAGAGTTAAGTTCTAGGCCAGAAAAGATTATAGTATCAATAAATTTTAGGTTATTTTGATGATGTAATGCAGCGTCGTCAACAAAACTTTTTATACTAATACTAGCAACCCGCCCTCGCTTCGCTTCGGTTTCAGTCGCTTTACCCGCGGCGTAGTTCCTGTTCCTGTGGGAATACCGGGATAAAATATAGCCTATGTTACTCCCTGATGTTATAGCTTTCCATTGGTGAAAGAATTTTTGAAATCGGTTCGGTGGTTTAAACGTGAAAGCGTTACAAACAAACAAATAAACAAACAAACAAACAAACATCCTTACATTCGCATTTATAATATTAGTATGGATTTAATCGAAGCGCGAAGAAGTTAATATATATAAGCCAAACAAAAACGTTTTTGAGCAAAAAAATTTTTTGGAAGGGAAGGAAATGATTGCGGTAAACGAAATTTTAAGACGATAGGTTATAGGTAGGTAGGTACTAAAGGTTTAAAAAAAATATTATTAAAAAATATTGAAATTTCCAAAGTTGTAACGATTTTTCTGGGGCGACTGGAGTCTGCACTTGTAAATCGGTGCCGGTGATGGAGGTTGTACAATGCATCTGAAACAGTGGAATCTATTTTTTTTAGTTTTTATAAGTTCCTTTTCTATATGAACTAAAAAAATACCGAAGAAATGATGAAATTCCAAACTTTTTTGAAGATTGAAAAAAAACTACTCACTTTTTAGAAAAAAAAAATTAACTGTAAGTTGCAAAACAAGTAATTTAAATAGTACTTTTGTCCAACTTTCTTAGTTTAAATAGAAGATAATTTAATACTGAAGCCAGGTCACTTTGATTTTTTTCGATCGGACATATATTGTTTTTGCTATCGCCGGCACCGTTTTCTAAAACTTGTGAAAATTAAAACTCGAGAAAACGGCCTTTAAAGTTTTCGGTTAAAAAATATAAGTTTTTGGATACTTACACTAATTAGATGTTAATCAACTATCCCCGTAATATTTCAAAGGACGATTCGATCTTTTCAGGTATATACGAGTATAATCAAACAATAGAATATAATAGAAGCGCTGCGCGTGCTTCTATTATATTCTGTTTGACTGCCCGAGGTTTACCCGAGCATTCGCACTAGCTCGACGCTGGGCCACTAAAAGTGAACTAGCTTCGAAAATATGTCGAATTGGCCTCTAAAATTTTGAACACATATTCTTGGATAGTTTTGGAATAGATTTAAGACAAAAACGAAAAATCGTTTTTTTTAAACCTGTAAAGCAGACTACTATTTCAAAACAGGGACATGCATCTGCATAATACCTATATGGTAGGCGACTTCATCTTCCTATTCAATAAAGTCATATTAAATTAAGAAGCCTGTAAAAAGACGAATAGATAATAATATAACGTTCACATTTTTTTTTAGATTCAGACAAAGGGTTAAGGATATATCATCGGCATGGCATGATCGTCCTATGCCACCGTTAGAGACTGCGGTATTTTGGACCGAGTTCACTGCAAGACATTCGAATTTCACATTCCGGACCGCCGCTGCCGACGTGCCTTTCTACCAATATGTCAATCTAGATCTAATCTTTGTTTTCGTAACTATGTTTGCTTTAATATCTGTACTGTATTATCAGGTAATAACTAAATTTTTTGTTAAATCAAATACAAATATAATAAAAACAAATAAGACAAAGGTTAAACGTAGCTAAAGAGAAGCCTCTCTGTTTATCGGCCTTATTTAAAATTATTTAGTGTTATTATTAAGTAGTTAGGAACTAGTCAGGCAGTCTTGTGCGGCACAAGACTTCCTGAAAAAAGGCTGGTAAATGAATAGTTATATATACCAGGATATCAGCAAACATTTGGTTAAAATTAAACGGTAGGTATCTCTGATATTTACTTGAATATAATACATGTGAAATAAAATCATTTTGACCAATTTTGTATTTGATTATTACTTGGACACGTTTCTAATACTTTACAGTGTTCGTGGACATGGAAGAAATAATTTTATTTCACACGTTAGGAATTCATAAAAATTGCACCTAATATATTAAAAAAACTTACTTTTGTACTTTTTGTACTTTTGTACACCCTTGTATAACATTGGTGTAAGGACAATTGCTAAATGCTGAATGAACTACAAATTTGTTTATTTTTACTGAAGAGTATTTGTGCAAAATTTGAATGCAATCTTTAAAGTCACAATTGCGGTTGCAGCTGGGATACAGGAAGCATACTCTTTAGGTCTGTCTGGCCTGGATAGAAAAGTCTCGTAAATTCATTGCAAGCAAACTATGTATTTCGCACTATACCCATATATATCCGTAAAATATAATCCTTATTTCGCAGGCGACCTCACAAACATTTAAGTGACGAACACAAATTACACCAAGTCTCAGAGCCACAATTTGTCGATTACACAAAAGTCCTGCATTGAAATTGAAACCCTGGCACTGGCATGGTAGGTTGGTATCTTAACCACTGTAGCATCGGTGCAGTCAAATAATCATTGGCGTTGTATGAATTCATTGCGTGTATATTAGGGTGAAAATATCAACGCGTGTATATCCTCTGAGGGTTAATTTTCAGAATACTTCGTCTTATAATGGTTCTTTCCGTGCACGTTTTTATTTCATTGACAAATCGAGTAAAGAAATTAATGCAAAATTTAGTACCTTATAATTGCCAAATGCTAAATGAAATTTATATTTGTTTATTTTTAATGCAGAGTATTTGTGCAAAATTTGAAGGCAATCGATAAAGGTTTTATGTTTGCCCTACAAACTTTGCCACTGCGTTTCATCCCTTTGAGGGTAGAGTATCATAAAATCTTTTCTTAGCAGATCCCAATGACATAAAATGAAACTAGAGTTCAAATTTTATCTTTCAATCAACAGTAGTTTTAGAGCGGTGTCCATGAGGCAGTTAACTTCTATATACCTATTTACACCCTTAGAGGGTGAAAACTAAAAAATGCTGAAACACGTGTTTGTGTATTTTTACTAAAAAGTATTTGTAGAGAATTTGATGAAAATCAATGAAGATTTTTTTCCTATACAAACTTTGCTACTTTTTTTTTTTGTTTTTTTTTTTTGTGGGTGGGCTACGGTCGGCGCACCTCCGCACCACTCCGTCCGGGGCGACAGAGGGGCTTAAGCACGCAACTCCCGCAACCCACCCGAAAATAACCTCGCCTTCGTCATTGGACCGACCACTGGAGCAGGTTTACTTGTCGTCAGTGGTCGGCCCGACGGAATACCCCCTACGTGGGGTACCCTCCCATCGACCGACGTCCCCCCCTCGGGGAAGACGTCGGTCTTTCCTCACGCGGTCGGCCTCTCGGCGGGTGACGGACTAATCCCCGGTCACGTCACCCGCGGCCTCGGCTAGGGCAGCATGAGGCGCAGATAGTTGCGCCTACGCCGCCCCAGTCGCCGGCGGCGGATCTCCTCATCGAGGCTGCGCTCCACGCGCAGACGATCCGCCGCCTCCTTCTGCGAGATCACTGTCTCGCAGAAGGCTGCGACCGCGTCCCAATTCCGGTCGGCACCGATGATTGCGATGAGTTCACAGCGCTGCACTGCCCAAGCCGCGAGCCTGCGGAAATGCTCCCGGAACCACCATTGCCCGTCGAGCACCAGGCCCAAGTACCTCATATGGGCCCGGATGCTGATGTCAACCGAGTGGACGGTGATCGAGTCGCCGATGCGAGGGCTCATACGGCGCCCATGGAAAAAGAGGGCCTCCGACTTGTCCAGGGCGACCCTCAACCCCAGCGCCTCGATCCGCCTGACGACCTCTTCGGTGCCATAGGTCGCCAGGCTTACCGCCTCTTCTAGCGTCCCACCGCGGGCTGTGACGAGCGTGTCGTCGGCGTAACAAATCACGCCCAGCCCGGGCGGGAGGCTCCCCCGCAACGCCCAGTCGTAGCCGATGTTCCACAGGGTGGGTCCGAGGACCGACCCCTGTGGGACACCGCACGTTATGGGCGTTCGCACAACGTCCCCTGCTCAGTTGATACAGAGGACGCTGCGCCCCACCAAATAGTCTGCCACTAGCCGCCTCAGGTAAGCTGGCACTCCGTGATACCGGAGCGCCTCCCTGATGCAGCTGAATGGCAGACTATTGAATGCGTTGGCGATGTCTAGGGACACCGCCAACAGCGCTCCCCCACCGGTGACGGCCTCAGTCGCCACGGCCCTCAGGCGCAACAGAGCCGCGATCGTCGAACGACCCCTCCTAAACCCAAACTGGGCGTCCGACAGATCGGGCCCCGTGCCGGTGAGGTGCCGCTCGATGCGGGCAGCTACCACCCTCTCCAGTAGCTTGCCCGTGTTATCGAGCAGCACGATAGGCCTGTAGGCCGAAGGCGACCCCGGAGACCGTCCCGGCTTCGGCAGGAGCACCAGCCTTCTCTCCTTCCAGCACCCAGGGAACCGTCCGGACGCTAAACACGCGTCGAACAGCTCCCTGAGGCGGGGACCCAGGTGGTCGAGGACCAGGCCCAACACGCGGTTAGGAACACCGTCGGGCCCGGGGGCGGTGGACTTTGCGCACATTCGCGCCACCGCCACTCCCATCTCGGGTTCCGTGATGGGCGGAACACTGTCGTCGTCGGCCTCCCGGTCAGTGTCTGGCGGAGCCATGACCGGGGGCGTGTGTTCCGCCTGCCGCGGGAACAGGTCCCCGACGACCCGGGTGAGAAGGCTGGGCTGGAGAGTCTCGGTTAGGGGAAGGCCCCGCGCGAGCTTATTCAGCACCGCGCGATATGGGCGTCCCCAGGGGTCACGGTCGAGACCGTCCAGCATCTCCTGCCGACTGACGTCCTTGGCGGAGCGGACGGCCAGCCTGAAGGCCGACCGCGCATTGCGGTAGCCCTCATACAGCAATGCCTCCCGCTCCGCGTCGCGTTGGCGCCGCCAATTCTCGGGACCACCAGGAGACCGCACTCTTCGGGAGCAGACGCCGTACACGAGGCATGGCCGTATCGCAGATCTGCGTTAGCGCACAGCGGATGCGGCCAGCCTCGGCATCCACCCCGTCCGCCTGGGGCGGTGAGGACAGCCACGACTGAACGATGGCTGCCTCCGCCAACAGGTCCCTATCCAATCGACCCACAGCCCACCGCGAAAACGCGGGAGCTCCGTCCGCCGTGTGACCCCTGCTGGGCTACAGGAGGATCGCCCCTGTCCTTGAGCAACAAAGGCGAGGAATGCCACGACGTGGAGGCGACGATTGCCACAGAGCCGTCACTGCTGCCCAGCCAATTAGGCTGGTCAGGCACCACGTACGGCTACGCGGCTACGGCTGCACCGATCAACCACTCCGCCATGGCTTGCAGGAAAACGTCCTGTGCCTCGGCGGCGTGGTTGGCCTGCAGGAGGTGGTATGATTCGGCCGCCATTAATGGGCCGTATCCATCACCTCCTCCGCGCTGCCGGGCGATCGGGTCGCGCTAGGGGTGGGAGCGGCCGGGGTCGTCGGGCCGCTCCGCCCCTTTGGGGCTGAAGCCGAGCGTCTGCAATCCTTGCCCCCCATGCGATGTGTGGCGGGCCTATTGCCCGCCGCACACGCGGGGCAGTGGGAGGTGGCGGCGCACGATGCCGCTTTATGCTCGGGTTGACCGCAGCGGAAACAAAGGTCGCTGCAGTCAAAACAGTTAGTGCATGTCGGCCGAGTGTGTCCGACCGCCATGCAGTTGTAGCACCTCGCAGGCCGGGACTCCAGCACGGTCACCCGTGCCGAGCTCCAGCCCACGAGGAGCCTGCCTGAGCCGGCCAATTGCTTGGCCGACTCCACCGGGCACTGCACCCAGGCAGCACCGACGCCGCCCGGACCCGGGCGGATGGCGCCAATTCGGACGGTGTCCACGGGACACCCGGTTTTCGAGACGATGGCCTCCCGGATGTCATCCACCGTCACGGAGTCGTCCAGACCCGTGACCCGCAGTTCCGCACACTTGACGGGTCTGGTGATCTTGACGCCATCCTCCGCAGCAAATAAACCCCTCAGCTTGGCAGCCATGCTATCGGCCGTCTTGGCGCCCTCGGCCCCAGGGAACTCTAAAATTCGAGCCCCTGTCCGGGCCTTGCGGGTCCTGGCTTCGACGCCTCCTAAATCGGAGACGTCAAGCTCCCGCCGGGCGCGACACAAGACGGCCTCATAGCTGAGGCCGTTTTCGGCCGCCTCAGGCAGCACGGTGATCACCACAGCGGCTGACTTCGGCGGCCTCCTGTGCGACCTCTTCTTACCGGCTCCTACCTTGGGAGCGGAGGCTTTGGCGGCGCTTTTGGCCTCCGCTCTCCTCTTCTGGCCGCGACTTTTTCGGCTGCGTTCGGCCGTCTGCCAACCCTCTTCAGGCGCGGCAGGGGTGCCGGGCGCAGCAGTCACGGCCGCGGCTGCGTTGGCCGCCGCCGGCGGGGCATTTGCCGGCAGCGGCTGAGGTCCGGCCTTGGCAGGAGCCGGTGCCACCTTCTTTTTCGCGGCTGGTCCTTTGGTCTTCGGCCCAGCAACTGCCGCAGCGTAGCTTCCTACGCGCCCGCCCTGGCAGGGTAGCACGGCAGGGGCTGACTCCACGACTTTTGGCCTGTCTGCAGCAAGCGGCAGCCGGAGTCGGGGCTCCGGAGGCAGTCTCGCCTCCAGAGCTGCCATGCGCGCGTCGAGCATCTTGGCGAAAACATCCACCATAGCGCGCATGGTCTGGTCCGGCACGCCGTCCACTGCGGGCAGCGGGACCGCTTCGGCCGGCTGGGCCCTCTGGGAATTCGCCGCAACGCGAGTTGGCGCAACGGGGACGGCGGGGCCGGCGGCACTTGTCGGCGGCGCGGTTCTCGCCAGCTGCGCAACCTGGCGCCGCAAGTCGGCCATTTGCTTGGCCAACTCGCGGTTTGCCTTCTGCACCGCCGATAGCTCCTTTTGGAGGGCCTTGTTCTTCTCCTGCAAGCCTGAAACCTCGCCACTAAGAGCATTTTCGGCCTGCAGGGTTGCCACATCAGTTGGTGGGGGGTCGATACCAACAGCAGGTTCTGTAGCTGCCGCGCTGGTGGGAGGGATGTCCGCTAAGACTCTCATCATTCTTGCGGCAGCCGCCTCATTCGCCCGCTTTTGGGCATCAGTCCCCCGCGCATGGCTGATTGATGCAGGAGCCGTTGACCTCGCCGCCACCACTGCAGCCCCTCGTCCCCTACGAGAGGCCGGAACCTTGGGAGGAGGCATGATAGCGCCACTCCCCTCGGAGGCGGATCCTGAGGTGCCACCCATATTCAGGGGGCGCTTCCGCACCATCGAGGGGAGGGCCTCCTCCCCAACCACTAGGGCTGCCGCGAGGGCCGATGCCAGAGACCGGGATGACCCACCGACGGTCTCAGCAGCCGACATATCGGTGTCCGACGGCTCTGCGGCAGTACTGCCGCCCTCGTCAGCAGTCGGAGTGGCTGCAGCGGCCTCCCTAGCCAGCCGCTCCTGCCTGGCCAACTCGCGCCTCTTTACGCTCGTGGCCTTCCCCGTCCACATGTTCTTCCTCTTTCTTCTCTTCTTTGGGGCCTCGAGTGTCGGCGGCCCCTTGCCTGAACTTGTGGCCTCAAGTGCTCGACTAGCAGCCGAGCTGCAGTCGGACGAGGCCTCTCCTTCCTCTGTGCCAGTTTTCCTGTAGCTTGGCAGGGCTTTTGGGTGGGAACTAATTGAATCCTTCGTGGTGGTGGTAATTTTGGGCGTCTCACCCCTCCTATCTACATCAGGTGTGTGTGTGTGTGTGTATGAACAATGATCCATCGAGTTCCCACGAGTATGGGAGAAATAAATGTCGACCCGGGCAGAGATCCCGATACCCGAGCAAGCGTACATTTGTATCCCAACACAGGGGGTCCGCAGGTACCCTGGCTGGTGGCGCGCTAACGACTGAACAGCCCATTAGCCATGCATCCTCTCGCCGCGCGCCAGAACTTAGGATTCTGGGTGATTGTTTTATAGAGGTTTTCTTCCTCGCGGTCCAGGCGGTTAAGCCAAGACCCTCGCTCCTGAATCTAGGCCTCAAGACAAATGTCCCGAAGCAAGAATCAGGTCTACGATTTGTCGTGGTTGGCAAATGCCTGCCCAGTCCTCAAACGAATGAGTGACTGGGCCCGTCGAATTTTCGTGTCCAATACCCTCTACAATTAGAGGGCATGGAGCGAATTTGGGGCATCCCACAAACTGGGCCCCCCCTCGGGCCAGATATTTGCCACGAGCGACAATTCCAAAGAGCAGTCCAAGGAATTGTCGCTCGTGCCCAGGGTACACCACGCGGAGGTTTCTGGCGTAGCACCCCAAGAGCATTCCTTTATTTTATTTGAACAGAACAACATCTGTATTGAGTCAGCTAGTTTAATATGTAATACAGTTGAAGTGTTGTGAATATCATATAATAGTGATTTACGTTAATATGTATAATAGTGTATTTGGTTTTCAGCACCCAATTAATGGTAACGACTTACTGACGGATGTTACTTATCTCTTACGCTAATAAAACCCGGAAACCTCGAAATAAAACCCTATACCAACCTGTCTGACTAGCATGGAATACTAAGGTCAGTTTCCCGCCTATTGTGGAGGAGGCTCGAGCCCAACAGTAGGACGTATATTAGCTAAAATGATGATGAAGATACATTTTGATACTATAGGTAACATATAGGGTGACTTGGTCGGCTTGGTCCAAGATCCCAGATCCAAGCTAACTCGGCACTATACCGAAGAAATCCCGGACATCAGCTTGTATGAGATCAGAATGGCTCTCAAACAACTACGTAACGGTAAGGCACCGGGAGATGACGGAATTACGGCAGAGCTTCTGAAGGCGGGCGGCAAGCCAGTCTTAATAGCCCTTCAGAAGCTATTTAATTCCGTTATCCTCGGGGGCGACGTTCCAGAGTCGTGGACCAGGAGTGTGGTGGTGCTGTTCTTCAAGAAGGGTGACAAAGCTCTTCTAAAGAACTACAGAGCCATCTCACTCCTGAGCCATGTTTATAAGTTGTTCTCGAGGGTCATTACCAATCGACTCTCGCGCAAGCTCGATGACTTCCAGCCGCCCGAACAAGCCGGCTTCCGAAAAGGCTATAGCACCATAGACCATATCCTCACGCTTCAGTAGATTATACAAAAGACCGAGGAGTATAATCGGCCCCTGTGCTTAGCGTTTGTGGACTATGAGAAAGCCTTTGATTCAGTCGAAACTTGGGCGGTGCTGCAGTCCCTTCAGCGGTGCCAAATCGACTATCGCTATATCGAAGTGCTGAACTGTTTGTATAGGATCGCCACAATGTCAGTCCGTGTCCGGGATAGGAGTACGAAACCGATCCAGTTGCAGAAAGGCGTGAGACAGGGAGATGTCATCTCTCCGAAACTGTTCACCACTGCACTGGAAGATGTCTTCAAGCTCTTAGACTGGACTAGACTCGGCATCAACATTAACGGCGAATACATCACTCACCTTCAATTTGCGGACGATATAGTCGTTATGGCAGAATCCATGGAGAACCTTGGCACAATGCTCAATGATCTCAGCAGGGCATCCCAACTAGTGGGTTTACGAATGAACATGGATAAGACGAAAGTCATATCAAATGCCCATGTCATTCCTGTACCGGTCCTAGTTGGCAATGCGATTCTCGAAGTTGTCGATCACTATGTTTACCTCGGACAAACAGTCCAGTTAGGTAGATCCAATTTCGAGAAAGAGATCAGCCGACGAATCCAACTCGGTTGGGTAGCGTTCGGGAAACTTAAGAGGATCTTCTCGTCCAACATACCTCAGTGTCTGAAAACACAGGTCTACGACCAGTGTGTGTTACCAGTGATGACTTACGGCACGGAAACGTGGTCCCTAAATGTAGGCCTTATATCAAGGCTCAAAGTCGCTCAGCGTGCTATGGAGCGGACTATGCTCGGGATTTCTCTGCGAGATAAAATCCGGAATACGGAAATCCGCAGAAGAACGGGTGTAACCTACATAGCACGAAGAATTAGCAAGAAAGGTTCTCGAGTGGCGACCACGTATCGGAGGATGCAGTGTAGGACGAAGTGAGGCAAGTGATCACGAGCGACGGCGAGTGACGGCGAGTGAAGACAAATCAGCTGTCCACACGTTGGCGCTTGTATTCACTCGGCCAACTAGGCGAACGACGGCGAGCGTTGGCCAACTAAGGCAAATCGGGTGTACACACGTTGGCGTTCGCCATCGCTCGCCTGCACTCGGCCAACATGTAGACGCCCTATAACAATGTTTAAAAATGTTTATATACATATATATTATTCTTCTATCCGTGTGTATGTGACTGAACTCTTCCAAAATCACTGGACCGGTTTTAGTGGATTTTAGAATGGTTTATATTAATAATTGGACCCGGTAGGTGGTGCTGCAATCAATTTCAAGTAGAATTCCTTTTATTTTTTTAGATTTCAACAGAACAACGTCTGTAGGCTCAGCAATTTAAAAGGAATTATTAATTTATACCAATGTAACTCTACCATACATATTTCTAGACATAGATTACTGCAAACTAAGGTCTAGTAACGATTAATCAGCCATTTTTTAACACTTTAACAGCTTAGAATTCGGAATTAACGTAGTCATTGTATGTATTCATGCTACTAAACTAAGTAAATATAAAACTTCTTTTGTTAGTATATAGTTTTACTGTTAAATAACAATTGTCAAGTGTATGAGAGCCTCGACTGACGCTTGAAGCACAGGTATTTTTGGCGGACACACAACGTCCATTCCATTCGGAGTGACGCAAGGGTGGCGCGACCCCATAGCTCACCGTATTCCCTCCCCTTCGCCATTGGGCCGGCTACTGGTGCCACATCCTTGACGTCCATTAACCAGCCCGGCAACACATTTCTCATACACAAAATTATTTTCCTTTCCTATCCAAAGTGCTCGAGGCGTGTGCTCATAAACAGTTATCACAATTTGTCCATGCTAACGATATCTTAAGTCCACTACAGTCTGGTTTTAGGCCTGGGCACAGCACAGTCTCAGCACTCCTCAAAGTGACTGGCGACGTGAGAGCTGCCATGGAGGATACTAGGATCACTGTGCTGGTCCTGGTAGACTTCTCTAATGCCTTTAACGCCGTCAGTCACGAGATTCTGCTATCTATTCTGTCTTATCTTAGAATCTCGTCGGATGCTTTGGAATGGTTTTCTTCTTATCTTCAGGGTCGTCAGCAGTCCATCCGTATCGACGACACTATGTCCGATTAGTGCGATTTGGGCTCTGGCGTTCCTCAAGGCGGTATACTTTCTCCTATTCTCTTCTCTCTCTTTATTAATCTTTTAACCCCTGAACTTCAGTGTGCGTATCATTTGTATGCCGATGATCTACAACTATACTCTCACGCCAAGCTGGATGATGTACAGTCAGCAATCGCTAGAATCAACTCCAATCTTTCAACTATAAGCATTTAGGCTGCTAGGTTTGGCTTGGCAGTGAATGTAGACAAGTGCCAATCCATTATACTCGGTAGTCCTCGAATAATCAGCAGATTTGATTCTCTTGCTCTACCATCCATCGTGTACAATGGAACAGTGATCCCTTACAGTCAACATGTCAAGAATCTCGGCCTAATTCTAGACTCCACGGTGGAGTGGCAAACGCAGATCACTACTATATCAAATAAGATCACAGGTACGCTTCGCTCGCTATATCGCTTGAAGAATTTTCTTCCAATAAGTACCAAGACAGCGCTGGTTCAAACCTTAATCCTTCCTATCATCGATTATGCTGATGTGTGCTACCTCGACCTGAATGCAGATCTACTCAATAAACTGGACCGTCTTCTCAATAATTGCATTCGATTCGTTTTTAACCTTCGTAAATTCGACCATGTCTCCTCATTTCGCTCTCGTCTTAATTGGTTACCGATTAGGCAAGGAGAAGCTTGCGAACTCTCTCTATACTATACTCTGTACTATACTCTCTTTTAAACTCTCCTAATGCTTCCCCCTACTTAAAACTTCACTTTCAATTTCTATGTACCACTCACGACCGTAATCTTCGTTCCTCCAAAAATCTTATTCTTCACTGTCCTTCTCATTCCTCTAATCTAGTACACTCTTCGTTTTATATCCAGGCTATTCTTCTCTGGAATGCGTTACCATTAAAGATCAGAATGTCGGGTCGACGCCCGGCAAGGAGTCATTGCCCGTTAGGCAGTACGGCTGGAGAGTCCTCGGTACGGTGTCAGGACCGTCGAGGTATTTCGGCCGGTGCTGATGGAGTGGTTGGAGCGGACGCACGGGGTGCTTTCCTTTCGACTGGTGCAGGTGCTTACGGGGCACGGGTGTTTTGGGAAGTACCTGCACAAGATTGTCAGAAGGGAGAGCACACCGTCCTGCCACCACTGCAGTTGCGACGAGGACACGGCGCAGCACACGCTCGAGGAGTGTGCTGTATGGGAGGGGGAGCGCCGTGAACTCGTCGCGATTATCGGTGCCGACCTGGTGCTGCCGACCATCGCCAGGGAGATGCTCGACAGCGTCAGGAACTGGGACGCGGTCGCCGCCTTCTGTGAGGCCGTAATCTCACGGAAGGAGGCGGCGGATCGTGTGCGAGTAGAGCTTCTACTCGGCGAGACGTTCCGCCGCTGGCGACTCGGGCGGCGCAGGCGCGAGTATTTGCGCCTAATGCCGCCCTAGCCGAGGCCGCGGGTGATCGGACCGGGGAATTGTCCGTCACCCGCAGAGAGGCTGACTGCGCGATGGCGACCGACGTCCCAGTACGTCGAGAGGTGAGGTTACCCGAAAGGGTATTCCGTCGGGCCGACTGATGACAAGTCACATCTACTCCGGTGGTCGGCCCAACAACGAGGTGAAGTGAGTACGGGTGGGTTATGGGCCCGCGCGCCGTCCTTTCATCGCCCCGGACGGACAGGACCGCGCGTGCGCTTACCATAGCTCACCCATAAAAAAAAAAAAAATGGTGGATTGGCCGTGATGGTTTTAAAGCTATGGTAAAACGTCTATACCTAGACTTTCTGACGGAGTCAACTCATCAATGATGGCTCTCCTCTACTTTTAATAAAATTTATATGTATGTTTATGTATGTATATGTGTATTTCTATATGTATATATATATGTATGTATTGTTTGTGTGTATAGTGTATAAGAATATAATTGCTATACTTGGATAACCAAATTTTGGAAATTACCCCTTACAATGTATTGCACCTGCCTAAATTATTTCTGCTCCACCCGTGGTTGACTGGCAGAAAATGCTTAAGTCCGCCATGTACCTTATTTTTGTGTGCTAAAGTTTAAACAAATAAATAAATAAAATATTGTTTGAACCTAAATAATTCATGCAAAAACACATTAAATACTTTTGTGAACATTATATCCGTAGAAGAACGGGTGTAACCGATATAGCCCGCAAAATTAGCATGTTGAAATGGCAATGGGCAAGCCACATCGCTCGTCGAATCGACAACCATTGAAGAAGAAAAGTTTTTGAATCGGATGATGCATCGTAGAACAACCCCCTACTAGGTGAACTGGCGACATTTTCAAAGTCGCAGGGAACCGTTGGATGTAAGTGGCACCGGACCGTGGCGAGCAGCACTCTCGTGGGGTGTCCAGCAGTGAATTGATGGATGGATGGGTGAAACATTATATTCCGTGAATGTGCATTTAAAAATTAGTATAAGTAATTGAATAAGTAATTAATTATAATAATTGAAGAGAAAATAAATGATTAAGTTATCGACATAACTTAATCATTTATTTTCTCTCCTTTCATAATAGGAATATCATCTGCTGTGTTTTATTTCTTTAGCTCAATCTTATGACTCACCAAGAATGAAATATGCCACTTATTAGACTGTCACAATTTCAAATTGATGCATTAATGAACTTTTAGGACATCCAAAAACACTTGTATTTTTGTCTCATGCTGGTAACGGAGGCACAACTGAAGCAATTCATTACGGTGTACCAATGATAGCAATGCCAATGGTCGGAGATCAACCTGCCAATGCTGCCGCCATCGAAGAAAGTGGACTCGGGGTCCAACTACACATTAGAAATTTAAACAAGGAAAACCTACAAGAAAGTTTTAAAAAAGTATTAGATCCAAAGTAAGTAAATTTAAAGCATAATATTGCCGATTCTGATTCATCGAACATTAAGCCATATTTAAAATATTTTAAGTTCATTATTTGCCTGGCCTCATCCTACGCTATGTGGGATAGGCACAACATGTTCTTACCTTCCATAGCCTGCTATCAGCCGTCATATCTGCACTCACTGTTTTCATATTCTCATTCACACGGTCCATCCATCTCTTTTTGGGTCTCCCATGCTTCTTAAGTCTATCCACAATTATAACGATAACCCGCCTTGTCACATACCTTTCATCCCTCCTCATCGCTTGTCCATACCAAGACAATGTCGCACTCCTAATCTTCTTTATCACTTATGCCACTTTCAGGCTTTTCCTAATATACTCATTTCTTATCTATCCTTGTGACCCCACACATCCATCTTGGCATACGCATCTCCGTAGCGTGCGCTCTTTAAAATGTCCCTATTTATTTTAAATATTTACATTATACATAGTAATAATATCTGTAGACTGTAGATCACAAAAAGGCATGCTATGCGTAAGGGTCGGAGTTACATTCCTAGACCATTCTGCGATCGGCGTAGTCCTTTTGTTAACATATAATACATTTTTAATATAATAGACACTTTAGGTAAGGTTAAGTTAGGTAACTTAGTTTGAAGAGATCCGATAATAATTGGTCTGTTGCATAAATTTAGTACATAGTAAGTTCTTCTTTAACGCTAAAAGTACTTTGTCGTATATATAGTAATATTTATTAAGTTAGAAACGGGTTGGCATACTGTTCTGTTTGAGTTTTTCCTTTTGCAAGAAATGTTAGTTTTTGCTCTCCAGTCATTTTTTGCAATACTTTTTTCATAAGAAAATGGTATTGCAAAACATGAAATGTATTTTCATGACGTGCGAATTGTATTTTAATCCATCACCACACGTATTATTATTATTAATTTTGTTATCAGTCTTTTTTCTAAAATATTCTGTTTCTCATGTCATTCATGTCGTTCGTCAACTATTAAATATTTCACTAGTTGCTGCATACCGGCCACTACTCTATTAAATATTTCTAATGATAATTTAGGTACCGTACATTTATCATTAAGGTTCTCGTCCGCAGTAAATACTTTTTACCTAAATTTCTAGGCAAGCGCCAATTACAAACTCCTTAGATATTATAATGATACGTTAGTAATACATATTTTGTTTTTCATAGAATAGTTTTTGTAACACTAATGGTATCTGGAGCTTCAATATTTAGGATATTAATAGATATATTTTTTCCGTGAAACAAAGAATTCACGTAGACTTAAACGTTATCTCTCATCAGAAATTATAATCTAATTATTGTATTAATCGTCGAGCGTAGCATGTGAAAATTCTCTATATTAAGAAATGCTAAAGATCTTCAATAGATTTTCAAAATACATTTTAAAGTCATACCACGTCAAGTAGCCTGTAAAAAGACGACAAGAAATAACTTACACATTTTTTTTAGATTCAGACAAAAGGTCAAGGATATATCGTCGGCATGGCATGATCGTCCTATGCCACCATTAAAGACTGCGGTATTTTGGACCGAATTCGCTGCAAGACATTCTAATTTCACATTCCGGACCCCCGCTGCTGACGTACCTTTCTACCAATATATTAATCTAGATATAATTTTTGTTTTCATAACTATATTTACTTTAATATCTATACTATATTATCAGATCATAACTAAATTTTTTGTCAAATCGAATACAAGTAAAATAAAAACGAATAAGAAAAAGGCTAAACGTAGCTAAAGATAGGCCTTTCTTTTGAGAATATCCTTGATGATAATTATATCGCCCTTATTCAATATATTTTGATCTACTCATTATGGTGAAGGGTTGAGAATACTATGTGTCACTACTCATTAAATTCGAGTGGGTTCTTTTAGGAAGAAAGCCTAAGCCCAATAGTGGACGTCGATGGGTTGGTAAACGGATACTTATACAACGATACATATTGTGGACATATTTGTGTAAAAAAAATGAAATA
Organism: Lymantria dispar; assembly: GCA_032191425.1. Classification (NCBI taxonomy): domain Eukaryota; kingdom Metazoa; phylum Arthropoda; class Insecta; order Lepidoptera; family Erebidae; genus Lymantria; species Lymantria dispar. The sequence continues at coordinate 18,120,092 of CM063454.1, read as the reverse complement.
TTAAGCATCTGTGATATTTACTTAAATATTAGACGTATGAAATAAAGCTATTTTTGCCATTGTTTAACTGACTTCAAAAAAGGAGGAGGTTCTGAATTCAACTGTATTTTATTTTATGTTTGTTACCTCAGAACTTTTGAATGGGTGAACCGATTTTGAGTTTTGTATTTGAAAACTGGTGCTTCGGGTATCGTTCCATTTCAATTTGCTCCAGTTGAAGTCGTTGTTTTTTTTGTTAAAATTATATCTCGTTTGTATTTTATTTTTACTTGCCCACATTTCGAATAATTTACAGCGTTCATGGACACGGCAGAAATAATTTTATTTCACTCGTTAGGAATTTATGCAAATAATAATATTTTAAATAAATGATTTTCTAGTTTTTGTTTTATTTAATTTAACTATCAATAATTATTATATAAGATATACATATTAGTATTTATCGTCTAAGATCATCATTTCGCAATTAATGTATAACTGGTAATTTTGTGTTAAACTATTTATAATCTGACATGGAGATAAAGGAAGCAAAAAAAGTCGTTAAAATTAAAAATTGCAACGTTCAAATTTTCTTTCTATGAGAGGAAAATTGACCTACTATACCATGCTGGTCAGACGAGTTGTTATAGGTTTTGTTTTGAGTTTTCCTTGTCTTGCATATCCATATTATATCCCTTAGTCTCATTTTATGACACCCACGGGCAAGAGAGAGGGTGGTGAATTGTATTCTTACTGCGTCATCACACGGAAATCCGGCCGACCCGGAAAGTGTCCAAATAACACCCGGTTTTTAATAGCCTCCCCGTTATTCTCCATCGTCCCAGAATCGTCCAGACCCGCGAAGCGCATATCTGTGTACTTTACGGGTCAAGCAATTTTAACGCCGAGCAACTTCGGCGCAATGTTATCGACCATCCTGACGCCCTCAGCCTCAAGAAGAAAGACTGAGCTGGTAGCAGAGTGCATTTCGCGGTCGGATATCGGCTCAGTAAGAAACTCCCCAGCACGGCCGGTAACCTCTGGAGAACGTACGTGTTTAGTACCAACGCCTGCTCATAATAATTGGCAAAATGTCGTCGACTGACTTCGATTTATTTGTTATATTCAGTGCGTAATGAGCTACAGACTAGTCAACGTTGTATTTTCATAAACAATTGTGAAACTTAGAATAAACAAAATACACCAGTACTTCAATATCTCACTCCTACGCCCTCGTCTAAGCATGGCGCATTCACACGTATTTTTCTCCTTCTGCGATTCTTATTGAGGTTTAGCCATGCATCCCCTTGCAGAATGGCCAAACTTGGAATTGGAATTGTTTTTCGGAAGGGGTTCTACCTCCACAGTCCTGGCCCGGAGATCAGGATGGCCTGAGCTCTTGGTTACGGACGGGCCGGTGTTCTATCACTCGCGAAAGCGACAGCCCCTCCATGGCTTCCGAAAAGGGGACTGAGAGACGTATTGTCCATGTGGATCATGCGCCGCGTAATCTAATCAGCAGAGCAACGGCAAGACCAGTTTCGCCGAAATCATAGCTGTCCAACTCTCGTAGGGCATTTTATTTCGTTTGTAGGGCACACCACGAGAAGCTGTTAAAGCTTTAAATTTAAATTTGCCTGCTTAAACCTACTTTCATCCCGTTTCATCATAAGTCCATATCACATCGAGTTTTTTTATAAGTTTGAAATTCATTATTAAATCATCAAAATGTTGTCCTTCTAAAATAATCTACACTAATATTATAAAGAGAAAAATTTGTATTTTTGTGTGTGTGTATGTTTGTAATGAATAAACTCAAAATTTACTGTGCCAATTTCAAAAATTCTTTCACCATTGGAAAGTTGCATTATCCCTGAGGCTATATTTTAGCCCGCTATTCCCACGGGAACGGGAACTACGCGGATAAGGCGACTGTAACCGAAGCGAAGCGAGGGCAGGTTGCTAGTATGTAATAAATTAATTTAATAAATGTAGCAACACCCTTAATGGTATTGAATCAAAGTTAACTAGTAATCGTTATTTGAAGCAGGTTAAAAAAAATATTAAACGAAAATATCAAACTGTTTAGCTGATTATCATCAGTATTAAACCTCGACGTCAGCTGTTGAATGTATGTCTCTTTTCAAGTAATGCCATAATCGCCATGCTTGGCAGGTGGTTTGACGACCACAGTTAGTGTTAAAAGTCGCTTAGATAGGTACTCCCCTTAACCAATTTCATGACCCCTACGGGAAGGTACCTCAGTGGCACATAATATTCTTACCCTTCAACGCATTGAAAATTGCTGTGTATAGCTAGCTATAATGTGTCCCTTTATTCTAGAACAAAGGGACACACTTTATTCTAGAATAAAGGGACACATTTTGGAATATGAAAACTAGTTTCTATTAACCTATCTATGTAACTGATGTCCATGTAATGTTTGCTTTTAATTGATCGTTATACAGCGTTCCACTCTTTGTTGCATTTGTTTTCAGATAGGTACTATAGATTAGTTCGTAGATCAAATAATTATATAAAAATATTTTATGGGAAAGAATTCTGTCTTACTCAATTCAATTGTTATTAATTACAATTGTTATTATTTTCACACTTTCCGTGTAGTAACACAGTAAAAATACAATTCATCACCCCCTTTCCTGCCCATAGAAATATAAACTCTAAATAAAACCCTGTACCAACCCACCTGACCGGCGTGTTATAGTAGAACAATTTTCCTCCCATTGTAGAACGGACCCGAGGCCAGCTTTGGGACGTATAGGAGCTAAGATGATGATGATATTCGCACTAAATTAATAGACACCATGATCAGAACATGCTTAAAGCACAGAACTGCTAAATGTATTGAAAATTTTGCGGATATGCAGTTTCAGATGTAGATACGGATATTATTATACGAATACTAATAGAATAAGTTTATGCCAATTGTTTATATGAAATCGTTACAGATCATCAGACAATTTCAGATATGCCTATACATAGTTTCGGATCTGGATATGGATTCAGATAATAGAATAAGATTATGGTGATTATGAATATGAAATTGTTTCAGATTATCCGAGAGTTTCAGATATGCCTATACACAGTTTTGGATCTGGATACGGAACAAATAATGGGATAAGATTACGAATATTAAATTATTTCGAATAATAGAATACGCACACAGAAAATAATAATAGAATAGACACAGGTCCAGGATAATAGAATAAGATTAACCCTGTTGTGAATATGAAATTTTTCACATTAACCGAGAATTTCAGAAAGTTTTTGTTAAGGATATTGGATTTGATTTTAGGGATTTTTAAAAGGGAATACATACGTGTGGTGATTATTGTATTATTCCCGCTTGGAGAGGCTAATATTTAGTTGTCAGTTTGGCTGATTGAAAGAAAACCTGTTGTTTTTATTGTGTCTTGTACAGACACCGACCCTATACGAATTTATTCAAAACTTATATCTGTATCGGTTTCATATGTGCATAATTGTGATTATAGATATCCGATAGTTTCAGTTACGATTAACGAGCTCCGTAACATTCTTATTCAACAGAACAACGATGGAACTATATTTTGGCAAAATTCTTCAAAAATTGGTTTGAAATTAGAAATAATAATGATTACTCTAGACGAAAGCTTAAAATGTCTTAGTAGTACTAATGGCATTTAATATGGTATTATTTTATAAAAAATATACATGACGCCTACGTAACCGTTAAGAGTTTTACGAATATTTATGCATACTCGTATAAGTCACAGAGTATATCGAATTTAGTTCGTCGCTGGACGCCAAAGTGGACAAGCGACTGTGTGCCTGAACAATTTAAATACATTATCGCCGCATTCAGTGAATTTTAGTGACTTATTGTGAATCCATTACAATGAAAATCTATGTGCCAGCTGTTTCGCTAATTCTATTAATGAACTACGCAGTTGCTTTAAATATATTAGGCATATATCCGTACCAAGGGAAAAGCCACTTTTTTGTATTTCGTGTGTACTTGCGTGAATTAGCTAGACAAGGTCACAATGTAACTATTATATCGCACTTCCCCGAACAAAATGCTCCCCCTAATTACCATGATATTAGTCTAGCTGGAAGTGTTAAACCCATAGAAGGTGAACTACAATTAGAAAATTCATACAAAACAATTTTTTTAGTGGGAATGTACCTTGTTAGCAGTGGAAGAGAAAACTGTGAAATCATGTTAGCAAATAAGCAAGTACAAGATTTGATAAAAAATAAACCCAAATTTGATGTCGTCGTTGTAGAACAATTCAACAGTGATTGTGCTCTCGGAGTTGCATATAAGTTCCAAGCACCAGTAGTTGGAATGATGTCCCATATATTAATGCCATATCATTACAGCCGATTGGGCGTACCAAACAATCCCGCCTATGTACCATTTCATTTTCTAGAAGGAGGAACAAAACCTACATTATATCAAAGAATCGAAAGAGTATTTTTCGATGCTTATTTTAGATTTATATACTACTTTTTATGCCAAAGAGTTGATCAAAACACTCTCGCGAAATACTTCAATGATATACCGCCTTTAGAAGATTTAGCTAGAGATATCAAATTTCTTCTTGTGTACCATAACTTTATGTTAACCGGTTCAAGATTATTTCCATCGAATGTTATAGAAGTCGGAGGATATCATGTTGCTACTGCACAACCATTAACTGGGGTGAGTTTATTGAACAAGGCAAAAAAATACAGTAAAACTTGGTTAAGTGGGACCTGGATAAGTGAGAAACCTTACAGAGGTTTCTCACTTATCCAGGTCCCACTGGAACTTATGCTGGTCCCTACACCTTAGCACTGAATTACCATTTGTTGGTAGGATGAAGCAAACCTCTATATCTGGTATTCGTTCTTTCGATTTTATCGCCTTAATTACCTCTATAACTGAACCAACGAGTGAATTTAAATGCATTAACTCCTCTGTAACTGAGATAATATTATTTTGTTTTTCAGTTTAGTTTTGCTTTACTATCATATGGATGTTTAATTGAAAAATGCCAAAAGGAAAGCTCAAATCGTTATCACTACGTGAAATACTGAAGTTCCATTAATGAAAATTGGAAGACGCAACACATTTAATGTGCCCAAATCTCTTCTTTGTAGACTAAAAAAACGTGATTAAATATCTAGGTTTATTACATTTATTAACTTTATTATCTTTTTTGATACCCAATAAAGGTTAAAACTTACGTATAAGGTATATAAATAATATAGCGTATTATGTAATAATACGCTATATTATTTAATAATCGCATTTCTATCATTAAAACTGTATTTCTTAGCTTTTAATAAACTTCAATGACTTTTTTGCAGCAACTCAAAAAGTTTATTGATGAAGCAGAAGATGGTGTCATTTATATTAGTTTCGGATCAGTCGTTAAAGCTTCGACTATGCCAGCTGACAAAGTCCATGTGATGTTAGAAGTTATGGACCAGTTACCGCAAAGATTCGTATGGAAATGGGAAGATCAAATGTTGATGTACAATAAGAATAAATTATACACTGCGAGTTGGTTACCACAAGTTGACATATTGGGTAAATAGTTTATTTATATAATATGAGGTCTTCTTAAATAATCCTACGCAGATGTGGTACATCTAAATTTAATGTACGTAACTTTTAATAATTTTTATCTTCTTATGTATAAATTTCTTGTGTACGTGTATATGTCACTGAACTCCTCCTAAACGGCTGGACTGATGTTGGTGAAATTTTTTGTGTGTGTTTAAGGGGATTCGAGGATAGTTTATATTCACAATTGAACCCGGTAGGTAGCGATGCTTTTATTTTATTTGAACAGAACAACGTCTGTTGGGTCAGCTAATTATATATAAACTTCTTGTGTACCTGTGTATGTCACTGAAGTCGTCCTAAACGGCTGGCTGGATGGTAATGAAAGTTTTTGAAAAGTATTCAAGGAGATTCGGGAATGGTTTAGATTCACAATTGGACCCGGTAGGTGGCTTTATTTTGTTTGAACAGAACAACGTCTGTTGGGTCAGCTAGTATACTTATATAATTCTTCTACTCGTGTGTATGTGGCTAACCTTTTTGTTGTGTGTTCCGGAGGATTTAAGAATGATTTAGACTAAAAATTGGATACGTTAGGTTGCGTTACAATCTTAAATTTAAAAAAAAATCCTTTTTAATACGCTTTTATTAGCTTCAGACGTATGTCTGTTAGTATGTTTGTATGTAACGGAATCTTTGAACGTCATTTTGGCCCACTTTGAACAAACAGAATTTATTTAAACTTTGCACACTCGTCAAAGGCCCATGACAATGCAATAATTCGATCAAAATGGGCAAATATCCTGATTAGATTTGCCAGGATTTAGAAATTTGTAATCGTATCCTTTGCATAAGAGCAAGGAAGACAGAGCTAGTGTGCGATCTACGCATGCGCGAAATTTGAAACTTCTGTCATTCGGTCTGTCAGCTTGTGTGTTTTTTAGTTTTTTAAACTATAATTATAATGTTTTAAATTTGAACTTAACAACGTCAGGTAGTAGTTAATAAATTTAAAAGGAATGACTAAATCATATCAACTTCTACCATCAATATACTGCAAACTGTAGAGTTTATTCTAGTAACGTTGATCAAACGTTACTGGTCATTGAATCCTTGATAATCGTGATTAGCCCGGCAGCACAACTGTCCTTCACAAAACTGTTATTAGAACCCAAATAACTCGTGCCAAAAAATGTAATGCTTTTGTGAATATTTAAGAATGTTGTAAAAGTAATTGAACTGTCGGTAACTTAATCATATATTTTTCCCTTTAGTATACCATCTGCTGAGTGTTATTTTATTAGTCGAGATATGTAACTTATTAGACTATCGCAATTTAATGTTGATTTATTATGGAACTTTTAGGGCATCCAAAAACAGTGGCATTTTTATCTCATGCTGGTAATGGAGGCACAACTGAAGCTATTCATTACGGTATACCAATGATAGCAATGCCAATTGTCGGAGATCAACCTGCCAATGCCGCTGCCATCGAAGAAAGTGGACTCGGGGTCCAACTACACATTAGGAATTTAAACAAAGAAAACCTGCTAGAAAGTTTTAAAAAAGTATTAGATCCCAAGTAAGTAAATTTAAAATAATAATACTGCCGGTTCTGAGTCGGTAAATACTAAGCTATCTTTAAAGTGTTCCTATTTCATTTAAAATTGTACATAGTAATAATTAGAAACCGGATTATATGCAATGCATATGTGCATATGCATTTGCATATTTAAGCCAATTTCAGCGGTAATAGCATATTTTACCTAAGATCTAGTTATGATGCATATTATCGGTACATTTCAATATTTTGCCGAGTGCAGTTTAGCGTGCCGAAATTCGTTAAAATGTGATAATATCGCGAATACGACCAAATTTAATAGTCACAAAATATAAGGACGATTGACTCATAATTGCGACTTTCGTCGGATTCGCGAATTACATAATAATATCGAAGACGCAACCTTACTACTGAACATTTGGAACAAATCACAATACTTGATTGATTATTTACGTTAACAAGGATATTAAATAATTTTAATGTCAGTAAAACTGTTTTTCAACCTATACTTTTTACAACTAGTGGTATAAGGGGCTCCTATATTATGGATATTATTTTTTTTCTGCGAAACAAAGACGTACGTACGTTACATAGACTTAACCGTTATCTCAAATTATTGTGAAAATATTCTTAATTAAGAAACGCTAAATAAGTGCAATGGCTTTTTTAAACTCATTTATAAAATTAAATGAGATTTCGGTTCTAAGTCCAAAAACATTATAATATCCAAAAACATTATACCATTATAATATCTAGGTCCAAAAACATTTTAGGTTATTTTCATGATGTAACTAGGCGTCTTCAGCAAAATTTTTGATAATTATATTTAATCAAATTCAGTTAATTGCAACTCAGGGACATACATCTGCATAATACCTATATGGTAGGCGGCTTCATCTTCCTATTCAATACAGTCATACCAAGTCAAGTAGGCTGTAAAAAGAAGAAAGAGAAGAAATAACATACACATTTGTTTTTAGATTCAGACAAAAGGTCAAGGATATATCATCGGCATGGCATGATCGTCCTATGCCACCATTAAAGACTGCGGTATTTTGGACCGAGTTCGCTGCAAGACATTCGAATTTCACATTCCGGACCGCCGCTGCCGACGTGCCTTTCTACCAATATACCAATCTAGATATAATCGTTGTTTTCGTAACTATATTTACTTTAATATCTATACTGTATTATCAGATCATAACTAAATTTTTTGTCAAATCAAATACAGATAAAATAAAAACGAATAAGAAAAAGGCTAAACGTAGCTAAAGATAGGCCTTTCTGTTGAGAAAACCCTTGATGATAATTATGTCGCCCTTATTTAAAAGTTATTAAAGTCACACAAGACTACCTAGCCTGATTTGACTATTATCATCCAATATATCTGCTTGAGCTGACCCATTGTGTCACTACTCCTTATATTCGAGTAGGTTTTTGAAGTGAACCTTCTAATGCGTACGTCCGTATATACTTACTTCTAATACGTAAAGATATATTCAAGGCCATCATACGTAAAAGATGCGCTTCACTACTCACGCGCGTCCGCGGCAGCAACAACATTATCCTGGGAGTGTTCATAGACAGATGGGACTCACCAATGCTACGTCATTGGATGAAACTCCACATAGATATGTAGTTATGAAATGTAAATTTGTCCACTAACATTAGCTTTAAAATTATTGTTACTAACACTATAGGGATTGCCTGCAATAAATGATTATTATTATTAATGCGACTTCCAACAAGGTTGCGTTAAACGTTTACCGCTACGGGAATAGAAAGAGACAGAGCGAGGGTGAATGCGTGGCACTCATATGCATGCGCGTAGTCTACCTGTTACAGGCCAGCGCGAGCGTTAGCAACAAGTAGCGTCCAATATTTTTTATCATTTTTTAATTTTGTATATTTTTTTATATTGACATTTTGTGTCAATATAAAAAAAAACGTGGCACCAAAGAAGTTTCACTTCTGACATGCGTATTTTGTACGCACGCTCATTTTTTTAATAAGAAAGCTTATGCCCAATAGTGGACGTCGATAGGTTGGTAAATGGATTATTAATGCGACTTTCAACAAGGTTGCGTTAAACGTTTACCGCTACGGGAATAGAAAGAGACAGAGCGAGGGTGAATGTATCCATCATTTTTTATTTGTTTTTTTTATTTTATTTTATTTTATATATTTTAAATAGGAACATCAAATTAATTAAATTAAAATTATACAATTTCGGCATACATTTATATCTATTTGCTAGATTAGGTTTAGCTCTGGACTCCACACTAAGAAACCCTGTGTCGTGGAGGCCAGTCCATTCCCAAATAATTATATAGTATGTATTTAAATATATGCATGCATTCTTGAGTATATCCGTGCATGTATGCATATGTGCATGTGTAATCATGTACATGTTAAACAAATTCCGCATTCCGTACCTATGAGTATGAGCGTGCATGTATACTTGTGTGAGTATGTGTATCTGTTCATAGGTTTGTATCTATGTGTGTGTGTTTATGTGTGTGTGTGTTTGTGTGTGCGCGCGCGTGTGAGTATGTGTGTATATGTGTGTGTGTGTGCGTGTGTATGGCGCGTGGGCCTGTCCGTGTGTATATGTGTACATGTATGTGCTTGTGGGTGTGCGTTTTGTTAGTATGATTGTGTGTTAATACGAGGTACGATTTACAACCCAGTCAGCATTAAATTCTCAATTTCCCGATAGTCTTTGGATTCTAGCCATTTATAAACAGCGGATTTACAGCAACTATAAGTAGTATTTATTACATTTTTATCAGATTTATAAAATTTGTTGTAGAGAAACGGCCCCAAAAATGTATAAGATCTATACGCAAATGAAGTATGAATCCTTGGCCCATCCCATTTTAGACTTCTATATGAGACTCGTGCCTCTTCTTTAGCTTTCTTGTGAAATCGCAGTACTATTGAGCATATAAATAATTGTCTTACGCGAAGATGATTACAATCAGTGTACAATGCATCAGTAGAATAGCGCCAGGGTTTTTTATACGCTATTTTTAAGATTGACCTCTGTGCTCGTTCTAATTTAAGAAGGCAAGTTTTATTTGCAGCTCCCCAAACTCCAATACAATAATTTATAATCGTCTGACATAAACTCAAATATACTATTCGCATTAGTTCAAGATCGGCAATGGGCTGAAGTTTTTTAAAAATATGTGATAACTTTTTCACTCGGTTCGTAAGAGCCTCTATTTGGCACCTCCACGATATTTGTTCATCTATTAATATCCCTAAGTATTTAACACACGAAACCTGTTCTATTGTCTTGCACTGGCAAGTATCAGTTTTGGAATTGCATGAATGAAACTTAATTTTCAATGGTTTATCTGGGGCTGTTCTGGATGTTATTCGAAATGCAATCATTTTAGTTTTGGTAGTGTTCACGGTCATGAGATTATTTTGCAACCAAAGGGTTATTATTTTAAGTCCATCGTCAGCAATAGAAACAACATCACCCCAAGAGTCAGCATAAAAAATTATAGCACTATCATCAGCAAAGGTAAATCATAACCATCATTAAGTTGGTTTTCATATTACATACAGGCATAACAAATTTTCCTTTTGATACACTAGTATATCGGAATATCAGGATATCATCATAGCCTATATACGTCCCACTGTTGGCCTCGAGCTTTTTCCCAAAAGGGAAATTGTTATACCACGCCGCTGCTCAGACTTCTTAGCATAGGGTTTTATTTCGACTTTTCCTTCTCTTGCTGTTCCTTCGCTTGTTATATGCATATTATATCCCTTAATCGCCTTTTACGATACCCACGGGTAAGAGAAGGGTTGGTAATTTGTATTCTTACTTCGTCACCACACGGATAAGGGATCTCAGGACGTGTTTGGTAAAAATTAAACGTTAAGCATCTTTGATATTTACGTGAATATTACACATGTGAAATAAAACTATTTCTACCAATTTTGTCACTTTTTTATTTGATTAATACTTGGCCAAGTTCCGAATTTTTTACAGCGTTCATGGGCACGGAAGGAATAATTTTATTTCACACGTTAGGAAGTTATGAAAATATTATTATTTCTAATAAAATTTGCATTTGTTTTATTTAGTCCGTTTTGTTTTATTTAGTTTAATTATCTCTAATTAATATATAAGATATATTAGTATTTATCATCTAAAACGTCATTTCAGAATTTATGTATAACTGGTAATTTTATGTTACAGAATTTATAATCTGACATGTAGCTAAACGAAACGTCAGAGTAAAATGATTCGTAAAAATTCCAACGTTAAAATTCACAACTTATGGAACACGCATAGAAAAAATAGAAACCTACTAATAGGTATCAATTAAACGGGATCTAATTAACATTCTAGTAATATGCTCAAAGTCTGTACGACGCAACGTTCGCCGATTCAATACACATCGTATTGAAGAGGCTATAAAGCGGAACCGTGGCTCTAAAGTGTTCGCACAAAATTTTTCTATCGGGCACAGCCAAATGACCAAACTGAAGACCACGACGGCATTGTTATTGCATCCCAAAATGAGATCTTGGGAAAGGTCGAAAGGTTATATGGACAGTTGTATATATCATCCCAGAACCCTGCACTACACCGATGAAATTCCGGACGTCAACTTGTACGAGATCAGAATGACTCTAAAAAAATTAAATAAGGTCGCGGTCGGCCTCCTTGCGGGTGGCGGACTAATCTCCGATCTGTCCACCCACGACCTGACCTAGTGCGGCATTAGGCGCAGGTACTCGCGCCTGCGCCGGCCATAGTCTAAGCAATCAAAATAGCTTGATTGATCCAGGACTGCATGTCGAGCACGGAATAAGACATGTTGCCTGATGGCAACCCTTTTTAGGGTTCCGTACTCAAAGGGTAAAAACGGGACCCTATTACTAAGACTTCGCTGTCTGTCCGTCCATCTGTCCGTCTGTCTGTTACCAGGCTGTATCTCAAGAACTGCGATAGCTAGACAGTTGAAATTTTTACAAATTATATATTTCTGTTGCCGCTATAACAACCAATACTAAAAACAAAATAAAATAAATATTTAAGGGGGGCTCCCATACAACAAACGCGATTTTTTTTGCCCTTTTTATTGATAATGGGTAACTATTCGTGCGCGACTTCGACTTGCACTTAGCCGGTTTTTTAATTTCCTGTGCATGTTTTAAAAATATCTTCATAGATCTTAGGCGTGGCGTCTCCTATAATCCGACTTCTCGGAGGTCGGGTCGAAGAAATAGTGAACTTCGAGTAATAGCATTCGGGGGCTAGGCAGCAATGGTGTAATATTCGTCCGAAGTCCAATTTACTTCAATCAAGTTTTATTTCTTCGTTAAAGTATGGACTCGAACCTGAAGACACAGTCTCCATATACAGTTCATTTCACCACCGAACCAGCGACCAACCGAGACGTCAGCCAACCACAATACATTTGTCTGGCGGCCCATCCCGCACAGATGTTGAAAATAGGAAAAGCTAACTTCAAATTAAAAAACCAAGCATATTAGCTACATTTTTGAAAATCATTAACTATTATGTTTTACTGTTTTATGTGTGTAACTGGGGCCTATTGAGTACTAAGGTAATTACACCACGAGCCTAAAATTAATTAATTTAAAGAAACCTTTACATTAGCGGTTATGTTTATTTGCACCAAAAAATTTATGACCTTTTGTGGAAGGCATCGAGCAATTATTCCACTAAAGTGTTCCTTATGTTAGAAAAAAATACGAATTACAGACACTATCTAAATCTATACCAATAAATAAAATTGGAGTGTCTGTTTGTAATGTCAAAATAATAGGCTTTTTTCATGCTCACACGGTTATTTGCACGACACCTATGCCTAAAATAGCAATTAAAAAATTTTTGTCTGTCTGTCTGTCTGTTTGTTCCGGGTAATCTTCAAAACGGCTGGACCGATTTCAAAAATTCTTTCACCAATGGGAAGCTATAATATCAGGGCGTAAACTAGGCTATATTTTATCCCGGTATTCCCACGGGAACGGGAACTACGCGGGTAAAACGACTATAACCTATAACCGAAGCGAAGCGAGGGCGGATTGCTAGTGTTATAATAATAACATTGCTGGGTACGGGACGCCTCCAAGATGACAGAAATTAACTTATGCTACTGCACTGCAGTGTGTGATCACAATGATCATCAACGTGATCATCAGTCATGATCAAATGTGAGATCTTAAAGTTAAGTTACTTTAAGATCTCTACTTTAAGATAAGATAAGATTTGACTTGACCAGTTTTTATCAGAATTAAAAAATATATATACATACTAGCTGACCCAACAGACGTTGTTCTGTTCAAATCTGTAATGAATTCTCCTTGAAATCGATCGCAGCGCCACCTACCGATTCCAGTTATTAATCTAAACCGAATGGTTTGGATGTTCCGAATGGTTATTCCGATGGATAAGAATTCATATCCATCGAAATAGCCTCAATAAAATCATTAAAATTGGTCCAGCCGTTTAGAAGGTGTTCAATTACAAACACACGAACAGAAGATTTATATATATATATATATAAACACAGAAAAGTTTATATAGCCAAAAAAGGTTACATTGGAAAAGTTAAAACTTTCTTATTTTTTTTCCATAAAGGTTTTTTTTGAAATATTAGAAAACTTAAAAAAAAGATGGACGAAATCGGTAAAGTCGTTCTCAAGTTATGTTATTGTCCTGCCCAAACAGCGCCACCTACCGGGGCTAATTGTAAATCTAAACCATCCTCGAAACCCCTTGAACACACAAAAAATTTCGATCGCGCGCGGGTGGAACGCCTCCACGACGACGCGATCCGCCACCGGCGACTCGGGCGGCATAGGTATCAGAAACATTGACTTGTATAAATTATCAAACGAAACATCATTTTTTATAGAAAATATATAGCCTAAATCTATATTTAGGCTAAATATAAAATATCAAGTTTATCAGGAATATTTTTGTAGAATTTATTTAGATATATATTAATAAAAAATAAAAATTATATAAAAAAATTACAAAAAGAGACTAATAATTAACACCGAGATTCGAACCGACGCTGTTTGGATGCTACAAAACTCAAAATTAAAATCGGCCGTCTCCCAACTGAGCTGTCGTATCTCTTGACATTTACAACGAAATTTGAATTCATATTCTTTTAAAATTTAATGTCATTTATTGTTATGCTAAAAACACCGACAAAAGAACATTTTCTATAAATAAAACCTAGCTAGATCGATTTTTTGGACCCGAATCCACTAGTATGCCAAGTTTCAACAAAATCGTTGGAGCCGTTTCCGAGATCCTGAAGAATTGCTCGTTTAAAGATATAAGATTTAGGCTACATAGTGGATAGTGTCAAGCCTATGCTTGACACTATCCGCTAGACTGATACCTATCGTGATATTTTGAATTAGCATTGATTTCGAGGAAGTGATGCATTATTCATCCCCAACACCAAAATACCCGTCGGTTGCCACAGCCGACCCTGGTTTAACAAAACCTGCAGGACGGCTGCATGCCAGAAACAGTCCGCATATCGGGCCTGGAATAGGGCCAAAAAATGCCAGAACCCGATCGCCAAAGAGGTGAAGCGGAAATTTAACGCCGCTTCTAGATCTAGTAAGAAGGCTATTGCCAGAGCCAAGGCGGAACATGTTGCCAGAATTGGCGAGCGATTGCAAAGCTATCACGCTGAGAGTCGTGCATTCTGGTCGCTCGCCAAGGCAACTTCTGCCAGCCCAATATCCCACCACTGCAGAAACACGATGGTAGTCTGGCCCACAGCGCAAAGGAGAAGGCCGATCTTCTAGGTCAATTCTTTGCCTGTAACTCGACTTTGGATGCCGGAGCTGCCACACCACCTACCATCCCACAGTGTGAAAGCTCACTGCCCGAAATCCGCATCACGCAGCGAGCGGTTAGGCGGAAGCTACGGCTTTTAGACGTCCATAAGTCGAGTGGACCAGATGGCATCCCTGCAATGGTACTAAAGACGTGCGCCCCTGAATTGACTCCCATCCTCACGCGCCTATACCGACTTTCCTACGCTACTAATAGGGTTCCGTCTTCGTGGAAGGTAGGCCATGTCCACCCGTTCCCTAAAAAGGGAGACCGGTCTGACCCATCGAATTACAGGCCAATTGCGATAACATCCTTGCTCTCCAAGATAATGGAGAAGGTTATAAACCGCCAGCTTCTGCAGTACCTAAAGGATCGCCAGCTTATCAGTGATCGCCAATACGGCTTTCGTCATGGTCGGTCGGCTGGTGATCTTCTTGTGTACCTCACACACCGTTGGGCAGAGGCCTTGGAGGGCAAGGGTGAGGCGCTGGCGTTCAGCATAGATATCGCAAAGGCGTTCGATAGGGTCTGGCACCGGCCACTTCTATCGAAGCTACCATCATACGGAATCCCCGAGGGACTCTGTAATTGGATCGCCAGCTTTTTGGATGGTCGGAGTATAAAAGTCGTCGTAGATGGCTCCTGCTCCGATACCATGACCATTAATGCTGGTGTACCACAAGGCTCGGTGCTCTCCCCGACGTTGTTTATCCTGCATATCAATGACATGCTCTCTATCTAGAGTATGCGTTGCTATGCGGATGACAGCATGGGTGATGAGCGGTACACTGAGCAACGGAATATCCCTCGGAGTACTCAGGAAAGAAGGGTTCAACTTGTGTCTGAAGTCGAGCGCTCTCTGGGGCAGGCCTCGGAATGGGGTGAACGGAACCTAGTCCAGTTCAACCCCACAAAGACACAAGTTTGCGCGTTCACTGCAAAGAAGGACCCGTTTGTCATGGCGCCACAGTTCCAAGGAGTAACTCTCTCAATTTCTGACAGTATTGGGATTCTCGGCGTCAAAATATCGAGCAAAGTCCAGTTTGGGAGTCATTTGGAGGACAAAGCCAAATTGGCAAGCAAAAAGTTGGGTGTCCTGAACAGAGCCAGGCGGTACTTCACACCGAGACAGCGTCTTGTGCTATACAAAGCACAAGTTCGTCCTCATGTGGAGTACTGCTCACATCTCTGGGCAGGTGCGCCCAAATATCAGCTAGACCCACTTGACTCTTTGTCTTTGCAGGGGCAAAGACGGGCTGTTCGAATCGTCGGGGATCCCAATCTTACGGACAGATTGGAGTCGCTGGAGCAGCGGAGAGACTTTGGGTCACTCTGTGTACTCTACTGACTCTTTCACGGGGAGTGCTCCGAGGAACTGTTTGACTTGGTACTACCGTCACCATTCTACCAACGTACCACTCGACATCGTAGCAGGGTTCATCCATTTCACCTGGAAACGTTATGGTCTTCAACTGTACGTTTCCAGCGATCATTTCTCCCACGTACGTGCAAGCTCTGGAATGAACTACCTGCTGCTGTGTTTCCCGAGCGCTATGACATGTCCTTCTTTAAACGAGGTTTAAGAAGAGTATTTCCTTCACGGTAGGCAGCGGCCTGGCTGTGCCCCTGGTATTGCAAAGGTCCATGTGCAGCAGTTTCACTTACCACCAGGTGTGCTGCTTGCTCGTTTGCCACCGTTGGCAATAAAAAAAAAATTGTTACATTATATTCCTTTCTTGCCAGTTCACATAAGTATACACGAAGCAGAAAAAGCGGCTTTTGCTTTGGTAATAGAGTTAATGATAACGAAATAACTAACATATTAATTTTCATTGTAACGGGCTTTCGGTTAATCACTAATTCATGGCATGCGTCGATAAAGAACAATTCATTTATGAGTTTAGAGTCGCTAGTCTGCTCTAGCGTCGGGCAATGAACTAAGCATGTCAAACTATACCTTCTAAACGGATGACGCAGATGCTCAAAGTGGATGGCCTTGATTAATTCTAAACCACAGTGCGCATTTGCACGCCTAATTGTATGGTTTCACAAATTAATTAAGAATTGTCCAACTATTGTTATCAGGAATATCGTACAGAACTACACACAAGACAACTATAAAATATAAGATACCTAGATAACCCTCTTTTCTTGGGGTGGGCTATGGTCAGCGCACTCGCCGCCCCGCTCCATCTGGGGCGATAGAGGGGCGGCGTGCGGCCCCATAATCCACCGCAGCTCGTCGCCTTCGTCATCGGGCCGACCACTGCATCGAATTAACAGTGGCACAAAAATGAAGTCATGTTAGTAAATAAACAAGTACACGATTTAATAACACAGAAACAATAGTTTCATGTCGTCAAACGATTCAACGGTGATTATGCTCTTGGAAATGCATGTAAGTTACAAGCACCAATAGTTGTAATGTCGTCACATGTATTGAAGCCATATTATTACAACCGATTAGGCATCCCTAAAGATCCAGCCTGTGTACCTTTCCATACTCTAGAAGGAGAAACAAAACCTTGTTTATAACAAAGAATTGAAAGACTAGTTTTTAATATTTCCTTTACATTCATTTACTACTTTTTATGCTAAAGAGACCAAAAGACTGTGGCGCAGTACTTCAAGGCTTTAGGAGATTTAGTTAAAGACATTAAATTGCCTCTTGCCTACCATGACTTTGTGTGAACCGGTTCAAGATTATTTCCATCGAAAGTTATAGAAGTTGGATATCACGTTGCCGCTGCACAATTAACTGGAGTGAGTTTATCAAATGAGGCATTAATAGACTTTTTAAAGATTAATAATTAAACTTTCCTTGCTTTGAAGGATTTCATAAAATTTATTAATGAATCAAAATATAGTATTATCTATGTCAGTTGATTTCGGATCAATCATTAAAGCTTCAATAATACCAACTGAGAAAATACAAGCAGTAGCAGTTATGAACCAGTTACCGTAAAATTTATATGAAAATGGGAAAAACAAACCTCGGCATTCGATAAAAATAAACTACATAGGGCAAATTATTTATCTTAAGGTGATATTTTAGGTAAATAACTTTTTTCTTATAGTTTCAAGTTTACCCAAAGAGGTAACTATTGTTATAACAACTTATCATATCTTGTCTGTTTAAAAGCCTAAAGGCTCTGAAACTGTCCTCATCTCATATTTTCACATCCGTGCAGATGACAATAATTGAAGCCAATGTGATCATTCTCCACTCATCAATTTATCAGCCTACTGACCTTCACTATCTTGTCATTATCCACACAATCGCGAGCACAAGCATGTTCTACGTAGATCAGCGGTGGGAACTTTTTTAACGGCAAGGCACAAAGTTTAAGATAAGAGTTTTCCAATAAATAAACTAATACCTGTGACAGACTGCCGAGATAATTATAATTATGGCAAGTTAATTATGTGATAATGAAAGCTCAAAACACCCCTGACGAATTGGCTTTCATTAAAAATTCGGATATTTTTAATTATAAACGTCAGATTTTATTATTCGCGCCAAAATGCTGACTGGAATGTTTAGGATGGATGGACTCTCGGCGGGCTGGATTAAATACTTTCGCGGGCCGGAGTTGACCTGCGGGCCGTACTTTGCCCATCACTGACGTAGACCATGTGGATGACCCACTCGGCAAGTCGCGAACTTTCGTCGAAACTTTCCGTCACCCGAATCCTAGTCATTCACGGTTGCCAAAAAAAGATATCGAACCTGGACTAATTACATTTCAAGTTGTCGAGTCCCCCAATTACCTTCCAAAGTTATTTAAAGCCAGAAAGAAAAGCCAGTTTTATATTATTTCTGAAACCTATTGCATATTTGAGGAGTGGTACAAAATTTTGAAATAAATGAAAACAATATATACATATTTATAAATTCTAACACATTAAAAAACAATAGCTTTTCTATCTCGACACCAGTGATGCAGACTCAATTGAACCTACTACGGTGCTCAATTGAACATACTACGGTGTACCCAATGAGCGCAGTTCCGATTGCTTGAAATCAACCATCCAATGGGGATGCTATAAAGGAAAGTGCCAGTGTCCAACTGCACATGAAAGATTTCAGACAATTTTAACAAAATATTGGATCACAGATGAGTAAATAATCTCTAATTATATATACTCAGTGAACTTTGTATAGCTTATTTGATTGTAGGTAGTAAAATAGATCAACAAAAAAGTATATGTTTAAATAAAGACTTGGTTGTATGGGCGTTCTTAAAAATATTTACTCCCTTTTCTGATTGCGATAAAGGGTTAAGAATTTATCGTCAAGGCCGTCCTATTCGACAATTTATATACTGCAATATTTTGGACTGAGTTCGCCGCAAAACAATCAAAGTTCATATTCCGCACCGCGGCTAACGTGGTCTTATACCAATATGCCAATCTGAATTTAGTTATTTCATTTATAAAACTATTTAGATTAATATTAATTTTATTTTATCTAATAACAATTGAGACATGTTTTAAACCGAAGACAATTTAAAACGAATAATCAAAAGGCCGAACATCATTATTAATTAATAGTATATAAAATATTTTTATTATAGCTATATTAATGGATTTTTTTAGCTATATTCATGCTAAAAAAATTGTCAATTAATTATAACCGTGAATATATTTTTTGTGACAACCGTGTAGGAAAACGTTTATAAACACATTTTATTTGATCAGAAATGATTTTCATCCGGTAAGCATATAGGTATAGTGACGGACTAAGCATACAATTCACCACTTCTCTCTTGCCCGTGGAAGTTGTAAAAGTCTACTAAGGGATTTAATATGCGGGTGACTGGACCGGGGAGTTTGTCCGTCACCCGCCGAGAGGCCGACCGCACGAGGAAAGACTGACGTCCTCCCCGAGGGGGGATTATTATATTATAATAAATAATTATATTAATGCTTAAGTACCGACTTTGTAGGAACACTACTATTAGTAGACATGAGTACATCACTCCTAAGATCCAGGGCTCGACCTATGTCTAATGTAAATCTAAGCTTCTTGGGCTCTTGTCACTGTTTTGGTAGTTACCAAGTAAACATCATTTCCATGAGACTCTTAAGGTAGAGAGCAGTCAGTAAACTAATTTCTTCGTGTGAGAGACAGCGGAGCGAACTCCCTCACCTTTTCAACGAACTACTGGTATGGAGATTTGCACACACTGCAATTACTCTCAGCTGAGTCATCCTTTCGAGTGCTGATACCCTGAATAACGTCCCAGCACACCACGGGACTTCCTATCTACTCCAGCTCCACTCCGCGTAATGGACTGCCTTAGTACCCGCAAACTTGATTAATGACATCGAGCCCAACAGTGGGACATATATGAGTTGAAATAATGATGATAACTCGATGTATGTAACATACTAACTGAACTTGTGGTTATAGTCATATTTAAGATGGCTACATGCTTTGATGCGGTAACTACTAATTTCAGCTAGATTATACATAAGTGTATATTAATGATAAGAGATAACCTTGTCATCTTCACATTGACCAGTATTTTTATTTTAAGAAAGAGATAAGTTCATGTCCCAGGAGCCCAATATCTTTAGTCGACCGATGACCTCGGATTGAAGTAAAATATTTTAATTGAAAATTTGTTTGAACAATATTTTTATTTCATTTTAATAGTATTACATATGTTATTAAGTTTAAATGAAATCAATTATGTGCGCAACTCAAGTTATGAAGAATACACAAAAGGTTAATGGTGTATTTATGACAATTCGTAACTTGTGCAATGTAGTGGAAAATAAAATAAAATTTCCCTCTCAAAAAGTGATTACCGTTAAAAATATGAATTCTCATATCAGGCGAATGGAATATCCAATTAAGGGATCATTATTTTTGCGAGCTGCGGAAATTGAGAAGGAATTGAATGCAGGCATAAAAAAGTCCTTCAAGACAGTCATCAAAACTCACATGGCAGACTGTCATACTATGGGGCAGGTACCTATAACATTTGTAAGAGAGGTTATAACTTGTGTTTCTTATCCAGAACTAATGATTCAAAATAATATTTTTCCTGAAGACGTCAAAGATAGAGCTACTCGTATTTTAAGTGCTTGTGTTGGAAACTCCATAGGATCCTATTCGACAGATATTGGTTATGAAGCAGTACGGCACTCAGTGGGCGAGTTTATCGAAAAACGAGATGGTTTTAAGGCTAACTCTGACAATATTTATTAAACACCAGGAGTGTCAGTAGGCATTAAAAACTGCCTGCAGCTCCTGACTAATACAATAGATAATAAGAAATCTGGCATTATGTTGCCCACTCCTCACAGCCCACTTTATTCAGCATCTATCGCCGAGAATGACTTAAAGCAAGTAGATTACTTTCTTGATGAAAGTAAGGATTGGCAAATAACTCAAGAAGAATTAGAAAGATCATATGAAGAAGGCTATAAGGACTGCAAAATTAGAGCTTTAGTTGTTATTAATCCTGGGAATCCAAGTGGACAAGTTTTAACTAGAAAAATATTGAAACTATTATAAAATTTGCTCAAAGAAAATCTTTGTGCATATTCGCTGATGAAGTATATCAACATAATATATATAAAGGCGAGTTTAGTTCTTTTAAGAAAATTTTGATGGAGTTAGGTGAGCCATATAATCAAATGGAACTAGTTTCTTTTATGTCAACATCCTACGGATACACAGGAGAGGTCGGCATACGTGGTGGTTGGATGGAAATTATGAACATGGACCCCGGCGTGCAATATAATTTATTTAAATTAATATCTGCAAGACTATGTTCTTCAACATTAGGTCAAGTTGTAATTGACTGTATTGCAAAACCTCCTATAAAAGGAGAACCTTCATATGATCTATATTTTCAAGAAACGTCTAGTATACTACAATTACTTAAAGATAGAGCAAAAGAAGTTGTGCATAGTTTTAACAAGATAGAAGGGTATAGCTGTAATACTATACAGGTTAGTACAAACGCAAACGTAATTACCATACTTAAATATTGTGTTTTTTGATTCTTAAGAAGGCATACTATCGATGGGATAATTTCAAATCTGACTTGGATATAAAAGTTGGAAATAAACTGGCCGTATCTACTCCTCATCCTATTATTATTAGTATTCCTCATCTTCCTAAGGTACACAACTCTTCCAATATGATTCTCAGAAGAGGAGAGATATTGACCTACTATATCACACTGCTCAGAAATATTGGTATATGGTTTTATTTCGAGTTTTCTTTCTCTTGCATAGATGTTATATGCATATTTTATCCCTTTGTCGTCTTTTATGACACCCACGGGCAAGAAAGGTGGTGATGAATTGTATTCTTACGCCGTCACCACACATCTTCAGTATCTAGTGTCAATTATAAATAACCCCGAACTAGATCGTTCAATAAAATAACAAATGAACTAGCTAAATTGATGTAATAATGGCGATGTAATAAAAGCGTATTAAAAAATGGGAGAAATATATAGACTTTGACAGAAGCTGCTGTCGTGTACCATAATAAAATAATATTTTTTATTTAAAAAACAAGATAAAATAAATGTTCACAGGGCCGTTCTGAATGGTCCTTGGAGGTCTATGTCCAATAGTGTCTACGGGCTAATAGACGGCTACTGCCT